>WBMV01016873.1:215630-255698 GCA_013396655.1 Campylorhamphus procurvoides | reverse complement strand
GGGGGTCACTGGGAATGGGGGGCACTGGGAATGGGTGTCCCGGGAATGGGAATCACAGGGGAATGGGGGGCATTGGGGAATGGGGATCCTAGGGAATGGGAGTTACTGGGGAATGGGGGTTATGGGGATGGTGATCCTGGGGAATGGGGTACATGCTTGTTCCACTCCCTCGGCCACAGCCCCACAGGCCTGGAGCAGGTCACAGGGCGAAGTGGCAGAACAGAGCCAGGGTCGCCCTCTGGCAGGGCGACCATGCCCAGGGGTGCTGGAGTGGGGGGGCAGCCCAGCCCTAGAGCATTTTATCGAGGAAAAGGCATTGAACCCAACCCTGAGAAACACCACGTGGCTTTATTCACGATGCCAGCCCACTGCTGGGAGCAGGACCCCCCCTGGCTGCTCCACCACCTCCCAAACCACGTCCTGGCCCGCTGGGGCAAAGTGGGGGCACCAGGTGGGGGCACCAGGCTGGGGCACCAGGTGGCCCCTCGGTGTGATGGCCAGCAGCAGCTCCATCCAGCAGCAGCCCCCTCACAGGGGGTCACGGCCAGGGCAGGACCCCGGCAGTCAGAGTCCAGAGGGGCTGGTGGGGGGACAGGGCCTTTGTGCCCCGGGGTGGGCGAGTTGGTGCCATCAGGGTGGCAGAACCCTCCTCGCCCGCCCGGCTCCTGGGGGAGACATCTTCCTCTGGCGGTGCTACATCCTGGTGCTGTGTTCTGCCTAAGGGGGACAGAGTGGGAGAGGGTGGCTTGGCTGTCCCCCTCCATTGCCCCCCACTTGTTGTGGGGATGGTGGGGCCAGGTGCTCACCGAGGCCTGGCGCCGCTCCCTTTGGATGTGCACCACGGCGTCGTGCACCGAGGGGAAGAAGGAGTGCTTGGTGATGGTTGAGCTGAAGAAGTTGCCCCGTTCCAGCTGAGCCAGCACGGGCCCTGCGTGGAGGGAGAAGTGTCTAAAGTGATGGCACCCAGCTAAGCCCCCCACACCACACCCGGAGCAGCCTCCCCCCTCCTGTGTTATGGGGGGACACCAGGGTCAGCACCGGGGACCCAGGTGCAAGGCTCAGGTTGGATCCACAGAACCACCTGCAGCACCTCTCCCCTGGGGAAGCCCCGGGGATGGGAGCACCATGGAGGGACCCCCAGGCCAGCAGCTGTGTGCCGGAGGGGTGGCTGTGCCCAGCAAGGGCTCATGGCTCTGCAGATCCCCCTCACCTGCACAGCTGGCAATGAAGATGTCCACTTCTATCTCATGGAAGTCCCTGAAGATCTGCAAATGGCAGAAAACATTTTACCCAGGAAGAGGGAGGGGCAGCAGCAATAGGGTCACCCCACAGGCCCTTGGGGATGCCCTTGGTGAGGCTGCCATCCCGCTTGCTGCCCCTGAGCCCTTACATTCTTCAGGATCTTGATGGAGACAGTGTCCACAAAGCTGACAGTGCTGAAGTCCAAGACGATGGCATGGAAGTCGGGCTGGGGCAGCTTCAGGCTGCGCAGGGTGGGCTCTGAGGACACATTGCTCTCCTCTTCACTCACGTCAATCACCGCCACACCTGGACCATCCTCTGTGTTCTGGGAGAGGGAAGGAGACTTGGTGTCACTGATCCGGGGCTGGAGGCACCTGAGGCTTGGCAGTGTCCCCTCCGGGCTTGCCTCACCCTAGTGGTGCTTGCTGAGGCTCTTTGGCTTCACGAGGGCATGGGCAGTGGGTGGCCACAGGAGTGGGGGCCCCTCTCACACCCTCACCCATTTCTGGGCTCCTTCCATATGCGTTGAGACCCACCCTCTCCCCAGAGCTGCTCTCTGGAGCTGCGCTCATTAGCTGGCATCAGCCCAGCCTTTGTTCTTGCTCTTGATTCTGATTAACTTGTCAAAAGGTTAATGACTCTCTGGCTCCACCATATAATCATTCACAGCCCGGCTTTCCCCACCGACCTTGGGGTGTGGCCCAGTTCAGTCCCAGTGCTTTTCTCACCCACTGTCCCCAAACTGAACTGGGAACCACCAAGCCCAGCTCGTGAAGAGTCAGTCAGGGAGACAATTCAGGTTGAAACTGGTGTGGTCCCCTGTCAGGGAAGCACCTTTTTCCTCTTTGCCTTTTCCTTCTCCAGTTTCTTCTGTTGTTTCTTCAGCTTCTTGAGGGCCTTCTTCTTCTTCCCAATCAGGCGGTCCACATTGATGCCAGTCTGCGAAGCAGTGCAGCCTTGTGACCCCAGCTGCCCCATTGCTACCCTGGTTGGCAGGCAGGGGGACATGGGGAGCACCAGAGGGAGGGCCGAGGGCTCTCCTACCTTCTTCTTCAGGGCCTCAGCATAGAGCTCCACATTGGCAAAATAGAGGGTGGAGGAAGAGCGGAAGATCTTCACACCAGGGACCTCCTGTGCCTGGGGGCAGATGGGGAGGGTGCTACCCCCAGGGGTGAAGCCACCTGTTCCCCTTCCCTCCCTTCTCCAAAATGCCCCCTAGCTGCTTTCCCCAGTGAACAGCCACTGGGGGTGCTTTGAAATGCCTCCCCATTGCATCTGGCTCTTCCCCCACCCCTGGTGCTCCTACCATCTCGTATTCCGCCACATCCTTGTAGACATCGGTGTCAGAGATGCGCCCCAGGATGGAGTAGTGGGGCCTGCGGGGATCAGAGCAAGGGGCTGAGGTCACCATGGGCTCCTCCTGCCCTCAGGTCACGGCCTCAGCCCCAGCCCTGGGGTACTCACAGCTGGGTGCGGAAGATGACTGTGAGCAGCCCGAAGGCCACCGAGGCTGCCAGCCCAATGTCCAAGTTCAGGATGAGGGTGGCCACAAATGTCACAATCCACACCATCTGGAGGGAGGACATGGTCAGCTGCAGCATGGCCTCCCTGCTGGAACCCACAAACCTCAGGGAGGGTGGAGAAACCCTCTCCAGGGGCAAAAGCACAGCCCCAGGGCTCATCAGCACCTTACCAGGTCCACCCGGTTGGACTTCCAGAGTGAGCGGATATCACTGAACTGCTTGAACATGCCCTTGAGATTGATGATGATGATGGCAGCCAAGATGGCCTAGGAGAGAAGCTGCAGCTATGAGGAAGCTTAGGGCGGGTCTGTGAGTGGCCGTAGTCTGTTCCCCTGCCACACTACCATGCCATAGGATGGGCACAGGCGTGGGATGGGGCACAGAGGTGGGATATGGCACAGAGGCCACATGGGACTAGATGTACCTTGGGCAGGTCATAGAAGAGCTCTCCAAGCTTCACGATGGTCACCAGGATAACTAGGGATGCAATGACACCAGCTACCTGTGTGAAAGGAGAGCGGGAGGTGAGGGGTGAGCCCCCACTGCTCGCTGTGCTGCCTGCCCCTGGTCCAGCCCCACAGACAGAGGCAGCACTGCCCAGACCCACCTGGCTGTTGCCCCCAGTGGTCTCCTGTACCAGGCTCCGTGACATGGAGCAGCTGATGGCAAAACACTGGAAGAAGCCTCCCAGGAAGTTGCAGAGGCCCAGCGCAATCAGCTCCTGCAGGGACAGAGCAGCAGCAGGGGAGCACCGTGCTTTCCTCTGGCTGCAAGGGCAAGCTTGGCTTTCACCCAGAGTGGGGGCCCTGCATCTCAGAGCATCACCTGGTTGCTGTCCACTTTGTAGCCGTGCTTCAGTGCAAAGATCTTGCCCAGGGAGATGCAGATGGCATAGCCTACTACGGCAATGGCAAAGGCATTGCCTGCCACCTGCCCGAAGTAGCTGAAATTAGGGACCACAGGTGGCTTCAACCTGCATTCAAGACAAAGAGATGTGGCTCAGATGGGGGGTGCTGTGGGTGGTGTGGTGCCCCTGCCCAGCCTCCTTCACTGCCTGGCCCTGCTCACCCGCTGGGGATGTTGCCCACCACGGAGATGCCAAACTTGTCATTCAGGTTGACACCATAGGAGATGCCAGTGGAGACGATGATCTGGGGGAGAAAGACTCGAGTGAGTCAGGGCTTTCCAGCACAGGGACTGTGGTGGAGGAGGAGGAGGAGGGTGCGACATGTGCTCTGGATCTGCTCTTGCCAAGGAATCCCATCCCACACCTCCCCTTCTTGAAAGGGACGTGGACAGGTAAGCTGGGGCAGTTCTGGGTACCGTGACAAGCTCGATGGGGATAGGCATGGGCAGCTTGGCAGCAAACTTGTGATTGAGCTCTTTCACAATGAAGATGGCCACCATGGCAATGATGGCAGTCACCAGGGTGCCCACGTTGGTCTCTGGCAGCTTCTTGCAGACCTCAATGACAGTCTAGAGGATACAGGAGGAGGGAATGTGCTCAGGAAATCAGATGCCTCACCAGCAGGTTTTTGGGGGTCTCTATGGGCCCCACAGGGGAGTCCTAGGCAGCAGTGAGCCCCCACTCACCAGAAACATTGAGAGTGGCCCTGAGAACTCGCCCACAGAGACCCCGAAGACATTCTTGAGCTGGGAGACGAGGACATGCACGGAGGCAGCAGTGGTGTAGCCACGCACCAGCGGGTCTGAGAGGTAGGTCACCACAAATCCAAACTGCAGGAGGCCCAGGGCCACCTGAAAGGAGAGGAGGCAGAAGTGATCCACAGCTTACAGCCCCCTGTTCTCTGCTAGACTAGGCTGGGGCCACCTTACCTGGAAGATGCCTGTCAGGACAGTGATGGTGGCCACCAGCTCCACCCTGGCAGCATCCCGCAATTCTTCATTGACCGTCGCATTGCTGCCATTGACGGATTCCAAGAAGTTCTCACTAGGCAGCAGGGACTCTGTCAAGCTCCCGATCATGACAGAGATGACAGCAAAGGGACCTGGGGTCAGGTAGAGTGGGCAGGGAGCCCAAGGTGAGCACCAGGACTTCTTTGAGGGCACCTCTTAAGGGGTCAGCTCCTTTCCCCTTGTATTAAGGCCCAAAGCACACCTGCTGTGCTTTGCCTCTGGTTTGTCCAGTCACCTTCTTGGTGGGACAAAGTAAAGGCATGAAAGGTCCACCCAACTATTTATGTGGCAATGTTGTGCCATGGATGAAGGCTTGTCCCTCTCGTCCTTGCTCCCTCCCCACCATCACCACGCAAGAATGTGGTCCCTCAACTCACCCACAGAGTTGTGCCTGGATGTCCCGAAGAAGAAATAGAGGAAGACGGGGTAAAAGGAGGAGTAGAGACCGGTGACAGGTGGTAACCCAGCCAGCAGTGCATAGGCAAGCCCTGGATGGTGGAGCAGGGAGAAATGCCATGGACTGCCAACCCCTGGCCTCTCCCTCAACCCACAGGGAGTCCCTGGCAGCCTGGGCATGGCATCACTCACCCTGGGGTAGGTGCATGATGCCCACGCTGAAGCCTGAAGTAATGTCCCCCAGGAGCCAGTCCTTGACTGGGTATCGGGGCAGCCAGTATAGGAAGGGCAGGAAACGGAACAGCAGGGACTTGGCAGCAGAGCCTGAGCATCTGGAGGGAAAGGAGCAGAAGCTGATGCTGAGCACAAGTGCGGGGGCTTGGGGACATCCGCAGGGGTAGACAGGGCCCCGTGAGAAGCAGTGGGTCCCATGGGACCCCCAGCTCCATCCACTGTAGCGTGATGTCCCTCCAGACAGGAGGACAAGGGAGGGACACAAGTATATGGGCTTGGGGAAAAGTACCCCCAGATCTGCAGCTTCCCATATTGGTGGGGCTGGGGTGCACAGTGCTTAGTGAGGTCCAGGCACATCCCCCTGGCCACATGGTCCTACCTGGTCTTGCGGAGACAGCCACGCAGCGAGGCCTTGGTGGGAGGTTTCCTGTGTGCCACCTCCTCCAGTTCAGCCTCACTCAGCACCTCACGGCGCGCTTGGTTGCTCAGTGTCATCTCTGCTGCCATGCCCACCTGGCTCTCCTGCATGCCAGTCTACTGCAGGGACACCAGGGACAACTCAGCCATGTCCCCACTGCCAGGAACACCCAGAATCCTGCCCACCCCACAGCCCCTCCTCCAGCTCCACTTGCCCCACAGAGCCATCCCATCCTGGCCAGGCTGGCAGGATTTGCCCTGAGGATAAGTAGTGAAGCAGCAGCAGCAGCATCTCACAATAACAGGCAGCCGGCAGGTGGGCAGGGAGGGAGCTGAGGCTTCGGCAATCAGCACTGCCCACTCCTGCCTCGCATCAGCCCCATCTGCCCCACTGGAATGCACGGGTGGGGTCTGCCAGCAGAGTTGCCCCTGGGGAACTCCCCTCTGCCTGCCCGTGCAGGACCCACCTCGGTGCCAACCACCCTTCCCCTCCACGTACTGCAGCAGGGCAGGGCAGCACGCCAGCACAGCTGCCGAGCAGAGCCTTGGTCATCCCACAGCCCCGTCAGCAGACTTTGGCCCTTTACGCATGAGGGGAGCAGGAATGTGAACCCCCAGCAAATGTCACAGCTTTCCATCCCTCCAACAGTGCCCTGCCCTGACCCCTGCACTGCAGAGCCGGAGTGAGCCTGTGGTCAGAGGAGGGAGGCTGGGCTGAGGTCTCACCCTTCACAAGGCTGGAATGGTAGGATCGAGTCATCTTTATATGGATTCACAGCCTGGCCTCACTCAGGACTCAGGCTGAGAGCTGCACCATCCTGCTGGGCTCACCCAGCTGGTGGCCTGCCTGGTCTTGAGGTGCTCACCCACTTGCAACTGGACCCATGATCCCCCCACAGTTTGCCCGAGTCCCCATGTTACCCCCATCACTCCTACCTGCTGTGCCCAAGTTGGTCAGGAGCCACCAGGCAGGTGCACGCTCTGCTTCCTCCTATTTATTAAAGCCAGCCCATGATCTTTGAGACACCGCTCCCTGCCTCCTGCCCTTCCTCCTGCCCTGCCAAGAAGCTGCTCACTTCCCAGCCACTGCTGCACAGCACCCACGATCCTCCCTTCCACGCCCTGGTGTGCTGGGCTCCTCAGCTGTGGCAGACTCAGCGCTGTCATCACTGTCCCCAAAACCACCTCATACTGGAGACTGTCCATTCCAGTCTCAGCTCCTGATCTGCAGCCATACCCAGGGTGCTGCCATGCCCAACCACCCTTGCCAGGTGCAGGGCAGGAATCTTCTTGCTGCTGGGCATATCCTGGTGCCAACCTCCTTCCAAGAGCTGCTTGGGCACTCACCATCCCAGGGCACTGCTCAGGGTCCCCATTACCCTCCTGTGCCCCCAAGGCTCCCATGGGTGTCCCTTCCCCACCCCATGTCCTGGAGCAGGAGCTGTGCCCAGGACAAGGAGGGCTACCCACAGCCTCTGGTCAGGTATTTTCCAGAGCCCCTTGCTTACCTTGCTTGAAACAGGTGTGCTGTGCCCTGTGGACTGCCCCGCTCTCCCACAATTTGCACAGATCCAGCCTTTATCTTGTTCCAAAGGTCCCCAGCGGGCACTAGAGTCCCACTGAACCCATCATTCCTTCCTGGCCTCCACCATGACCTAGAATTTCTTTCAGAATTTCTGAGTCATGCTTGGCCCAGTCCCATAAGGACATGACTGCAGAAATCCAGGAACCGTCAGTGATCAGTGGCAGGGTGTAGGGTGAAGGGAGTGGGCAGGACCAGCCATCAGAGAGTCCTGGGTCCCCTGGGTGGTGGGATGGGGTTGGTGAGTGTCATAAGTGGTGATATTCAGGACCTCAATTTCCAGGGTTAGAGCAACTTGTGCCCATCCCTGGTACAGGGTAACCCATGACCACGCTGGCTATCCCTGTGGTCAGCATGACACAGATCTCACAGCAGCCACATGCCTTTTATGCAATGGGGCTGAGCCTGCTTCCTCAGCCTCTCCCACATCCCTGGCCCCTGCTGTCCACCCAAATGCCCATCAGTCCCACCAGGGCCAGGTAAAGGAACACGGATGCTGACAGAGGTACCCACATACCTCCTCATTGTTTATTCACTCACCCAGCAGGGAATCAGAGGCCATCAAGGGCTTCTGCTTGGAAGCAAATAGCACCACGTGTCATTTACTGCCTCCTTATCGCTGCTCTCTGGCCCCACTTGTGCCATTCCTTCCCACATCCCAGCCTACAGACCCCATGTGCACCACGGGCCAGCCACTCTGCTTGTGACTCCCCCTTGCTGCCGCACTCCCCAACCAGCTCTCCCTGGCCCTCACCCCCTGCCAGCTTTGGGAAGGGCTGCAGGACAGGACCACAGCACCCAGCACCACCAGCATGACTCCCAAGAGCCACAGCAAGCTGCCCCCAGCTGCTCAGGGGAAGAAGCCCTTGAGGGACAGAGGGACAACTGATGGTGACCCTTGCTCGAGGCACCATGGATCAATGGTGCCCTTTGATCACCTGCTCCTTCAACAGAAAGGGAGGGACAGAGGGATCATGATCATGCTTGGCCTCTCCTCATACTTCCTTCTCCTTGCCAGCAGCCAGCTTGACCCCACTGAGGTCAGGCAGCCTTTGGACAATGGATCTCCTTCCCTTGATCTATGTCTGGTTGATGGTGCCAGCTGCTGCCAGGCACAGGACCTATGGCTAACCACAGCCACTGTGGCACCACAGCCCTGTCAACCAGTGCTGGGGACACTGGGCACCACCACAGCCAATCCCAGCTCGGGGTGAACCAGCCTGGATGCAGCCCAGTTCAGGCAACTGACAGCACCTGAAGTCCCTGTCCCCTGGTCACCTCACCCTGGGCCACAGTGACTCCACTTCAGCCTATGAGCTGGCCAGGACCTCCTGCTCAAGCCCCCTCCCAACACCACCTCCAGCCCAGGCGCTGCACCCATAGCCCCACCCACAGAGTCCCTGCACAGGGAGAGATGGCAGAGAGGCCAGCACCATTTTATAGACTTTTATTTCCAAATCTGGCGCTTCCATGATACACTTTTACACAGTCAGAGGGGAGGCATGGGCATCTTCCCGCTCCCTGCCAACAGAATTGGGAGACGGAGAGAGGAAAAAACCCCAACCAAACCCCACAAAGGAAAAAACCTAAACTCAAGGAGGATGCTCCCCAGAGCCCAGGTCACAGCAGTACAATCAGGGACCAAGCCGCAGACTGGTCTGTAAGAAGTGGACTCCTGCTTCTTGACTGATCCAGATCTGCAGGGACGGCCACCGGCTCTGCAGGGATGGCCACCAGCTCTGATGCTCTCTTCTTTTTGGCACTTGTCACTTGCTCTCCATTTGGCACCAGCATTAAGAGGCCCGTGCCCAACTTGGCAGAAACATAGGCCCTACAGCACCACAGGGATGGGACCCCAAGACCCTGGTGCTGGCGCTGCACAGCTGGAGAGAAACATGTAAACGAGCTTGTTCCCAAAGGCAAAGATGGGCAGCATGGAGGGGCCTGGCTGTTCCCAGCATGTGGAGCCAGCAGGCTTTCCCTCTGCACACTGGTCCCAAACGGCATGTAAACGTGTCAGCAGGCCCTTCTGTCCTCATCCCTGGGAAAAGGAAAACAGCGAGCCTGCCTCGTCACGGCTGTGCTGGGGGGTCCATGGCATCCCCAGTCACCAGCCCTTCTGTTCCCTCCACACTCTTCTCACTGACTCAGGGATGTAGCCAAGAGGCCTTGGCCTCCCCAGGGCCTGGAGGACAGCAGCACAAGTCCTCTTCTGTAAACATGTCAGGCTGGGCTACGGTAAGATGCTACAGCAGTGTGGCAGTAAGGCAGTAAGGAGCACACGGTCACGCAGCCCCGAGAGCACCATGGGGGTGGCCGAGCAGAGGCACCACACTCAGCCAGTGAAAGGGAGCACACCAGCCCCCTGAGACAGCCCTGGCCCAAGGATGGGGTAGGCACAGAGGAGTGTGACTTCACAGCAGGGCCAGTAGGAGTCCCGGGTCAGGCCCCAGGCTGAGCAGAGACACCATCAGGGCAGCCTGAATTTCCAGAGAGGGCCAAGTGCTGTTTATCTCCATCTCCCAAAATCCAGGCCACTCTGAGCTGGGGTTCTCTGCTAGTCAGAGGATAGCAGATATATGCAGAGCTCACAGGGAACCAGCTACATACAACTTTTGCGGGCAATGCTGGACCTCAAGACAGGAGCCACATCATATTCCTCCCTCTGCAGAGGGAATAATGGCCCTGGAACAGCCTAGCCTGCTGCTGAGGACAAGGGTGATGCAGCTCCTTGCCTCAACCCACAAACTAACAGATTTGCTCTGTAACATTCATGTTAAAGAGCACAACACCCAGCAGGTAAAAACAGAGTGCTCACTCGCTGAGCAGGGGAAACAAGTGTTGATGGGATTGGGACCATCCTGGTACAGCACAGGACTGTGCCACAGAGCTTGCCTCCTCCCCAGCACGTCCCTACTCCTGAATTTGCTGCCCCATTTGCTTGTGCTCTCAACTGGCACAAAGCCCCAGCTCACTGAGGTGGGGCAACCCCAAGGGGGAGGGTCCCATGGGAGGGCAGAGGGAGGCCTGGCTGCACAGGGCTGAGGGATACCAGGCACAAGGGTGGCACCGAGACACGTGTGGAGCTGCACGGTGGGAGGATGGGGGGCAGCAGGGCCAGCTGTCCTGCAGTGGGGCCTGGACAGAGCAGTGCCAACAAAGACTTAAGGACTGCCTGGCACTGTCTCTCCGGTCCACTGGGATTGTGGTCCTCCTCATAGCTCCAGGGAAGCTGGCAAGGGGCTGTTGGTGAAACAAATGCTCCAGGTCCTGGGAACAGACCATCCGTAAAAATAACCATAGAAATTTCTTCTCTCTCTGATTACAAAGATACAAAAAGGTAGAAAACCCTCCCCTGCCCCCATGTCCTGGGCTCCATTTCTGTCCCTCTGCCACTGCCCACCCTCCGCATACACACACGCACACACCACGTACAAACAGCTCGCAGAGAAAGAGCTCAGCCCTGGTCGGTCGGAGTGGCCACCCTTGCCCAGTACTACCTGTCACACCGGGCAGGTGACGGGGAGCACGGTGACAGTCGAGAGCCTGCAGGCTCCTGGCAGTGGGTGGTGTGGGCTGCCGGCCCCTTGGCCCACAGGGCAGGGGAAGGCAGGGTTGGTTTTGGGCCTCTGACCACCATCAGTTCTGGCCCCTGCCCCCTGGGGACACCAAACCTCAGCTGGCAGTGCCTGGTGGACAGTCTTGCTTCTTCTGTCTCTCTTGTGGACAGCTTCGGCCCCTCAGGAATGGCCCTCGCTTCTCGTTATTCTTCTCAGAGGAAAGAAAAACAGTGTTAAGCCATGACACCTCTCCTGGGCTCTAGAATTCTTACCCTGCTAGGCCATATAGGGACAGGGCAGAAATCCACTCCCTCAGAGCAGGAACAACTGTATCCAAGTCCCTGAGTTCAGGGAAGAGGAAAGGAGGGATGGGGTGGGATGGGGTTGTGTGTGGTCACAGTGATACCAGCGGGTAGCAGATGTGGAGGGGAGGAAATGACAGACAGACTGGGTCAGGGTCCCCGGGGAGAAATATGGCTGGGGCAGGTAGGGCTCCCCTAGGATTTCTTCTCTCCAGCCAGCCTGGCCCTTGCATACATCCACCTGTTGGGACTTAGAGCCAGCACTGACCAAGGGGACCAGCCGTGAGGCCTGCCTGGCTGCACAGAGCATCGTTCCCAAGTCCACAAAGGCCACAAGCAAGGGCCATTGTCTCCAGCAGAGTGGGCAGACTCACACAGACAGATGTTCCTGTCCGTGTTGCACTGCAAGTACCCATAGCTGCCATACCTGAACCTGAAGCTTCTTCCTGCCCAGTCACTATTCAGAACCAGAAGACACCTGACACTCATCCTGGGGGCTCACCCTTACACAGCCTTCTCCCTCCAAATCAAATCCCCTTCAGGAAGAAGCCAGGCAGGCAGACAATGCACAAGATCAGCTGAACAAGACCTGGCTGAGGAAGGAAGGAACAGACTTACTCTGAGTCTGGTGACAGCTCTGAAATGCTGTGGGAGGTGGCAGAGCGAGGTGTCGAGGGACACACTGCGGAGGGCGTCGAGGTCTGCACGGCAGAGGGGGTGGCAGTGGTCTGGGGGCCTGAAGGCGTGCTGGAAGATTGCACCGAGGACAGGACGGAGGAGTTAAAAGAAGCAAGGATGGAAGAAAGGATATCTAATTGTTCAGTGGAAGGATGTCGGCTAGGAATGGCCTCCAGGTTCTCCCTAGAAGGTTGTCTCCTCGACAGTGGCTCTAGGCTTTCCCTAGACAGCTGCCTCCGAGAGAGACTCCCCAGGTTGTCCTGTGAGGGCTGCCTGCTAGGCACTGTGTCCAGAGGCTCTCTGGAATTAGATCTTCTGGCTAGAAAGTCCAGCTGCTCCCTTGAAGCTTGTCTAGCTGATGCTAGCAGGTCCCTTGAAGGCTGTTTTCTAGAAAGTAAATCCAATTGCTCTCGAGAAATATCTCGACTTGGTAACATGTCTATTCGGTCTCTGGACACTTGCCTACTTGGCAATGTGTTCAACCACTCTCTAGAGACTTCTCTTACTGGTCCACAGTCTAGCTGCTCTCTTGACCCAAATCTGCAGGGTAAAGTGTCAAGGCAGTCTCTGGAGCCCTGCCTCCGGGGCAGAGTGTTCCCATGATCTCTCTGACTGGGCCTAACAGTGAGTAGATCCAAGTTTTCCCTAGATGCATGTCTGCTTGAGATACTTTCCAGGTGTTCAGTAGACCCATGCCTGCTGGGGATGGTGTCCAGCTCCTCCCTGGACCCATGCCGACTGGGCACAGCTTCCAAGCACTCTCCAGAGTTGTGCCTGCTCAGCTGCTCCCGGGACATCTGCCTCCTCATCAGCATGTCAAGCTGCTCCCGTGATGAGTACCGGCTGGCTGGCTGCGACAGACTGCCGGCCCCAGAGTAGATCCTGCCGTAGGAGGCAGCGGGGACAGCCCTGTGACCCAGCGTGGAAGTCTTGTACCACGTCAGCTCGTTGGTCATCCTGCCGACGGATGGCAGGCCCTGGAGAGTCGGAGGGTACTGAAGGCGGTTCTTCAAAATCCCTGCACAGAAAGAGACAGAAAGAGAAGTCAACTCTTCACACAACAGCAAAAAGAGCATGAAAACCAGGATGATAAGCCATACCTCCCAAAGGGCACAGCCAGATGGATCTGGTGCTGAGCCTTCAGGGCCATGTCAAGGCAAGGCCACCCTTGCCTGCTTGCACCAGGCTGTTACCTTTTCTCTGCCGTTGGGTCTGGGTGAGGGAGTTCTCATCCCCGCTGGTCAAGGCCAGGTCTGGCTGATTATTGTTGGCTGCATCCTTGTTGATGTCGAATCCCAGCTTCCGCTCAGAGCCCCATTTCTGCAGGGAGCAGGGGTGAACCTCACACTCGCCCAGAGCTGGCCAGTATGACATGAGGTCATTGCCATCCACATCTGATGAAGGACACAGCAAAACAGGCCCCAGGGAAGAGGGAGAAAATATTTCCATGAGCAGTGATCAAGCCATCATAAGACATGGCCTGGTCCCCAGGGACCCAAGCTCATATATTTCCCTGCCAGAGCCCTAGGACTTGCCTTTTGGAGTGGTGTTGGCAGGGTTAGTGAGGAGGCGCTCACTGTGTGCCGCCCGCTTGAACTGGCGCTGGAAGCGACCCCGCAGGCGCACGTTCTCCTCACTCTCTGAGGACGGGATGGAGAGGCTGCGCTCTTCATCCAGAGACAGGTCACTGTCCGAGTCTGAGTCCTGGTCTGTGGGAGCACGGTGTGCGTCAGGGAGACATTTGGAATGAGGGTGGGAGAGGCTCCTGGTGGCAGTGCCAGGAAGGTGGAAACACCCCAGGGCTGACCACCCCTGTGAGAATGCCTTACCTCTCACTGCCCCTCCCTCAGCAGCAGCCTGTGCCAGCTCCCCTGGCCCTATCACCAGGTACCCATGAGAGGAGCCTGGCTCCACCTCGCTACATCTCCCTGTAAGGAAGCTGCAAATAGCTGTAAGATCCCGTCTGCCTCCTCTTTCTCCAGGCTGAGCAAACCTCCTTCTCTCAGCCTCTGCTTGTTTGTCCCATGTCCCAGCCATGAGGGTGGTTCCTGCTGGTCTTGCTGCAGTCTGTGCTGCACTGGGGAGCCCAGTGTCCCCACAGATCCCACAACAGCCAATGTTCCCTCTCTTGCCTCCTACACGTCTAGCCCCTTGGGGACAGGAGAAGGTGTGCTAAATGACACAGTGACTGCCTCTCCCTCCTATACACAGTATTTGGAAGTTACAGCTGAACACAGGGTAGAGGATGTAACCATACAGCCAGAGCCTGAACCGGGAAGAATATCCTTAAGCCGGGAGTTAATTTGGGATGCACAGAGATGGCTCTAAACCCAGGCAACAGGGTCGAGTCTTACCTCCCCCAGCATCACGGTGAAACATGGCCACGTCAATGTCCGTGGGCCCAGCATGAGCCAGCAGGCTGTGATCCAGGGCTGAGCCCTGACGTGCCGTCACATTGTCTCTGAAATACAGGAGGCCCAAAAGGTCACAGTGGCAGGAGGCTCCAGCTCTGCCCAGGCACTGTGGCCCCCTGAGTCCCACGCTGCTCCCTACCTGAGGTAAGCCCGCTGGCTGGAGTGGGTGCGGGCAGAGCGCACACTGCTCACCGAGGAGACCGTGGAAGCCCCCAGGGTGATGCGGATGAGCCCACTCTCCTCAAACAGCGCTGTGTTGTTGTAGGCATTGGGGCCCTGGGGAGGCAGGGAGAGCGCATGTTAAGGAGTTGCCACAGCAGCTGCCACAGGGAAGTGGGGACATCCCTGTCGGGTCTGGTCCCAGACATGCAGCCTGACCCGAGTGCCCCGGGCTGATCTGCTCTTGCCCACCTGTGTGCTCCTCGTGGCCTCCTCGCTCTGCCCCTTCTTGCCGAGGCAGGCCAGCTTCCATGCCTCCCGCACCTCCTCATTCAGCACGCAGAACAGAACCAGCACAGCCAGGCCCTGAGGGGAGAGATGCTATGAGAGACTGCCCCTCACTGCCACCTGATCTGCTTGAACACAGTGCCAGCAGCACAACAGTCCCTGGCTCCTCCAGAGCCCAGTGTGTCAGCTCTGGTGGCCACCAGGACTGAGATGCACCAAAGACCCCCAAATGCTGACTGGAGCTACCACCCATAGTGGCCATGGGTGAAGGAGGAAGGGGTGGGGTATTCTCCTGGCAGGCAGTGGCCAAGGAGCAGATGGCAGGGTCTCCTGCAGGAACATCAGCCAAAGTGGTGGCAGGAGGTTGGCAGGGTGCTGCCATGGGTCTTATTTTGGGTGTCCAACACTTCTGCTGCATGCTGTTCTCTTGCTCTGCCCTCTGAGAGCACAGAGGTGCCTTCCTTCCAAAGATGGTCCCTGCTATCCCTCTGAACCAAACACCTTGCAGCCACCTCCTGCTTTGTGTGACTGCTCAGCACAGCCACAGCAGCAAGGACTGGCAGGAGTCACTCACTGCCAGTCACAGTGTCACAGTGGTAACAGCAGAAGAGACAAGGAGCCCAGTGAGATGCTGGGAGCTCAGCACAGGTCACCTACTCTCCACAGATGGCCATGGGGACCACAGGGATGCTCTCCTGGACTGACTCATGCCCTCCCCAGCAGAAGCTGGGCAGTTACCTGGAGGCTGCAGAGGACAGTGTAGAGGTAGTGGAAAGCCAGGACACTGTTGTTGACAGCCAAGAGGCCAAAGAGCCAGGTAGTGCTAATAACTAGAAGCAGAACAAAGGAGCTCCGTAACGTCATGCTGGAGAGAGAGAGAGACAGGCACACAGACACACACCAAGAGGTTAGTGTGTATTGTTAATCTACAGGCTAGTGCTCACAGACAGAGATCCAGAGGGGAAAGTGATCCTGCCCTGCCCTCCCTGTTGTTCCCTACACAGTAGTACAGCTCCCACCAACTCCCAGGCCTTCCCTTCTGGATCACACATGGCAAACACAGGGGCTCAAATGACACAGGTCATTTGGAGCCACAGAGAGCTGAGCCATGCTCCAGGGCTGGCTCAGGAGGGAGCGGGAAAAGGTCTCAGGAGCATATAGGACAGGAAAAAGCAGGTGCTGGTGGCTGACAAGAGTGGAGTGTTGAATCCAAGCAGACACAAGGGGTGGCTGTGAGGACAGGTGGTGAAGGAGGACCAGTTGGTGGGTCAGTATGGAGATGGGGACGTAGGAACAAGGGGAAAGGACAAAGTTTAGGAAAGGTTAATGTGGCTGGCAGGTGTGGGAGAGGAAAGCAGCTGCAAGGCTGATGCTGATGCACAGACGGGCCCTCTGCAATGGTGGAAGAAGGAAGGATGGTCACTGAAAATGCTATAAACCATGAGCCGTCAGAGTTCTGCTGGGAGTTTGGCCACTAATACTCACAGAACCGATTTCTTCTTGGTCTCCTTTTGGCCTGGGGAACAGGACATCTTGGCCACAAGCAGGAACATGACCCCATTCATCTGAAAGCGTTGGCACTGATTAGAAGTTGTGCCAAGGGCTGGCTCTGACCTGACTTCCCCAGTGCAGAACATGGGCAGACACCAGGTCCACCAGGCCCATGGAAACATCCCCTCCTTTCCCCTTCATGCCTGAGCCATGGCCTCCCCCAGGTTTGACTGGAGTGAGGAGGGACAAAAGGAGGGCCTCTAACTGAGGGTAGGGGGTACAGAGAGTGGGGCAGGCAGTGGGCAGCCAAGGAGGAGCAAGTGCCCATGGTGTGGAGAACAGAGGTAGGAGAAGGTTGTGGGTGAAACAGGACAGGGTTTTACCACAATGACGACAGTTATGGGGCCTGCAAAACTCCAGACCAGCTTATCATGAATGGAAATCCAGCAGAAGTCAGGGTTCCCATAGCCCTCAGGATCCAGGCCAACAGCCAGCCCTGAAAGAGAAAGGGAGAGCTCAGGTCCAGACCCAGCAGCCTTGGACTTGTCCAAGCCATGTTGATCCCATTGCAGCTCTGAAGGCATAAAGAGGCTCTCTCCCTGCTCCTTGCCCTGTGCACATGCTTCCCCAATACAAGAAAAGAGCCAGGACTGTGAGCCCCAACACCAGGGCTTTTACTCCCTTTTCCCCAGGCATCCCTGACACAGCCCAGCCCAGCAGGCATTCACTGACAGCAACAGACCACCCTGATATATATATCATCCTTGATACATGGTCTCCAGCCGACCACCACAGCACTGCTTGCTGCCAGCACTGCTCTCTGTGGCAAGCCCACCCTCAGCTCTCCACACTGGATGAGCTGAGCAACACCACATGGTCAGGAGGTTACTGAGAACCAGCACAGCTGGTTTTAGCACAGCTGTAGCACATGCAGCTCTTACCAGTGATGATGGCAGGAACTCCCCAGCCGATGGCATAGTAGAAACGCATGGCCCCGAAATTGATGTTGCGGGCTTCGGTCTGCATGCGGTAGATGTGGAGGCCCTGGACGAAGAGCCAGGCAAAGGTGGAGAGGAAGAAGCAGTGGAGGAGGATGGCAATCACAGTGCAAAGAAACTGGGGAGACAAAAAGCCACTCAAAGATGGTCCCACTGTGCCAGTGCTAATGGCATCATCCATGCCTCACCCTCAACCCCCATGGGCATGCACAGACCTGGTTCTCAGTGCGGTTGATGCCCAGGAGAAAGAGCAGCTCAGAGAAGAAGAGGGTGACTGATATGTTAGAGTGGATGCCACGTGTGTTGGACTTTAGGCCTTTAAGGCAGGTCAGGAAGGAGAAAGTCAGCAGCAGAGACACCAAGGAGAGAGACACCAAGGAATAGGTGACAATTGCCAATGTCTCCAGGTCACCTTCCAGTTGCTGCAGCAGCAGAGAACCAAAAGCAAATGATGGTGTTAGAGGCAGACACAGGATGCTTGCAGAGCCCTCAAACATTAGCTGTGTCCCACAAGGAATCTTCTGCCTGTGCCTGTTTGTTCTGGGACCCAGTGTCTAACAGCCCCCACCACTGCCCACAGCCCCACAGGCAGAGTTTACCTCTCGGTGTGAGCTGTCCATCAAAACCCCAAAGGTGCCAAACTGGGAGCACTGGCAGTGGACGTGTGTGGTGTTTCGGTACACAAGCTCGCAGTCCCTGGCTGTCCAGAAGCCAGAGGGGTTGGTCCTGCAGCCACCAAAAAGCAGAGTGCACTTAGGAGAGAAGACAGATGAGTGTGGTGTGTGGGGGAGGAACCGCAGAGAAAAGGGATAACTTGCAAGGCTCTTCTGCCAGCAGATACAACTGCACGCCTACAGCTGAAGCACTGGAGTCAGAGTGTGGATGTGGCACTGAGGGACATGGGTTAGTGGTGGGCTGGAGAGTGCTGGGTTAATGGTTGGACTCCATGATCTTAGAGGGCTTTTCCAACCTAAATGATTTTATGACCCTGCTGTGCCCTCCCAGCAGGAATGAACCCCATGGGAGAGGGTGGAAACCCTCACATCCCAGCTCTGCCCAGGTACACAGCATGTCACAGCAAGGGAAACTTGGGGAACAAGGAGGTGTCTGGGGAAAGCAGCTCAAAGAGAATGGCCCAGCCATGCTCAACTCACGGGTTGGAGTGGTTCCACTGGACACAGAGAGGTTTGCTCCTGTTGGCTGTCTCCAGCAGGTAAAATTCCAGCACAAGAGGGGTGTCCAAGGGCCCCCGCAGGAAGGTGTGATTGCTGAACACAGACACACTCACGATGGGGGAGTTCATTACAGGATTCTTGGGGAGCCTGCAAGGAGCAACAGAGCTCTACCATCACTGTGCATAGCAACTGCAGACTCCTGGGGACTTCCCAGATGTCCTGCCCTGACATCTCAGAAGGAACAGCTCTACCCAATCCACACCAAGGGGCTGGGAAACACGGCACAGTGCAACACCAAGGTGGGGAATAGGCAGAGCACTGCAGGACTGTCTGGCTGGGAACCAAACCCACGCCATTGCAGACAGACCTGGCAACTGCTGGAGGAACCAGAACAGAGTCCAGCCAGCACCTCTCACTGGTGCTTGTGGGTGCAAAGGGGAGGAGGATGTACCTGACGCTGCGACGATCCACCTGGTAGCGTGCGGGCAGCAGCCCCCCGAGGGTGCGGTACATGATGAGGATGACCACAGTGAGACTGGGCTCAGGCTCTGGCAGCACCTGCCTCGGGGAGGAGTTCTCCACAGTGTAGTTCCCTTCGCCCCCAGCCAGTGTGGGCACTGCTGTGGGGGCAGCTGAGGCACACAAGGGGGTGGTGAGAACACACATGCTGCTCTGAAGACAACTTGCGAGGCCATCAGGAGCCTTTGGGATGTAGTGAAGCCAGAGGCTCAGGCTCTCAGGGTTGACTTGTGGACCTCTGACAGAGCCAGGTCTCAGCAGGATATATGCAAACTAGATGGG
Source organism: Campylorhamphus procurvoides (assembly GCA_013396655.1). NCBI lineage: Eukaryota > Metazoa > Chordata > Aves > Passeriformes > Dendrocolaptidae > Campylorhamphus > Campylorhamphus procurvoides. Next base: position 236,521 of record WBMV01016873.1, on the reverse strand, counting down.
CTTTAAAGGTTCCCTCCAACCCAAACCATTCTATGGCTCTACACCTTTCCTGCTGGCCATACCCACCCAAGCTGTTCCTTGAATGATGCTCACATGCTCACCTTCAGCTTTTGGAGGGCTCAGCACGGACAATGGCAGCACAACATGGGTGTGGGGGTCCCAGGCAGGCTGGCCACGGAAGAGACTGCTGTGGTAGCGAGGGTAGCGCCGGCGGATATGGGAGTGGTTCTCCATGCGATCGATGCTCAGCACTGCAGAGGAGCAAGGCAATGAAGTCAGACCTAGAACAGCCACCTGGAGAGAACCACACTCCCAGGTGCCCCAGGTCTCAAGTCACTGGCAAAAGGACCAAATGAGCAACATGCTGGGTTGTGATTATATCCTGTGTTTTGGCATGACACAAAATCTCAGCAGTCACAGTACTCCTTTGCAGCCCAGATCCACGCTCTGCTATAGCGCAGATTACTTCAGCCATCAAGACCAGCTGATTTTTCACTATAGACTGGGAAGTAACTGGGAACAGGAAGCACGCTGCTGGCTCTGCTGGCTCTTGGTGGTGTGTCAGCTAGTCCAGGCAGGGATGGGACCAGAACACCTCTCACAAACACCTCTCCATGTTTGAGAGAGCCACCAAGGACATTGTCAGCACCCTCCCTGAGATGCAGTGAGATAAGAAGAGAACCAGACGTGATGGAGGAATGTTTCTGCACCATCCCAGTCAGTCCCAGCACCAGCCAGCTCCTACTCACTGATGTTGGGGGTGACGACACCAACAGGGTTGAGGTAGGTGAGTTTCATGTTGCTGGCCAACGTGCCCGAGTAGTCCCGCAGCTGCTCCATGAGGCTGGCGCTGCCATGCTCTCCGTGTGGCAGCATGGCCCAGTGCTCCCGGTTCTCAGGTGCCAGCACGGAGCTGCCTGCACGCAGCAGGTTCTGCATGGGAGAGATGTGAGGGCAGGGGGTGAGGAAGCACTGCCTTTGGGCCCCTCCTGGCCACTCCCAGGCTGCAGCACTGTGCTCTCTGCCCAGTTGACTGCACAAGGAGTGGGGGAAGAGGGGTACTCTCTGCCATGATGGGCCCCCACCCTCCACATTCATCAGTCAATGCCCTACAGAGACATCTTCCCTGCACTCCTGCCATAATGCAGGCAGCAATAAGACCTCCCTTTGCCTTCCCAAGCAGAGCAAACCCAGGTCTCTGCCTCTCCTCATCCAGTCAGTGCTCCAGCCCTGACCATGCCAGCGACCTCGCTTCTGTGGGCCACTGCCTGTGTGGCACTGGGGAGCCCAGTGCTCCCAATGGGGTCTCACCACATCCTCAGTCCCCTCAGAGACACAGGATCAGGGTGGTTGATAGCAGAAGCAGCATCAGAAGTCACTCTGATCTGGGGGAAGGACTCACCTCATTGAAGTGGGCATCCTGTGTGGCTGTCAGGCCGAAGCCACGCTGCTGGCTCTCGAAGGCCATGAGGTGGGACAGCAGGCGGAAGGCGATGTGCACATCATTGCCAAAGTAGTGGTCCATGTGGTCTGTCACAGCCCGGAGCCGGTGGGCCAGCTTCTTGGCTTCAATTGTGTTGAGCTCAGTCTTGTTCCTCTCCAAGCCCTCCAGCTGCCAGTGGGGAGAAAAGAGGGGACAAAATAATTAAGCAGGTTCCTTACCAGGAAACTGGGATGCTGCAGGCCCTGCTGGACACAGAGATTATTTTTGAAGCCATGGCACAAGCCACTGACACTCATAGTGGTGGTCACTAGAACAGAGAGCACTTCTGGCAGTCTCCAGCAACACATCAGGGGCTGCACTGGCCCAGCTAAACCAGTGCCACATGTGACAGAGGCCAAGATGAAAGGACAGGCCAAGGGCCTGGCGATACTTCCCTGGAAACTCCTGGCTTCAGTTTCAGTTCACCTAGGTGAGCTGCAAGTATTGAATACACTTGCCTGGAAAAGTCACAGGGATTTGTCACTAACAGAATCTGGGGGCTACAGAGGTCCCATGGAGCAGACATCCCATATGCTTCAAACCACTGAGCCCTGCTCAGGGTTATTTATTTTCCTCTCAAATGCTGTAGCAGGACACAGGTAATTTCTCATGGGGACACTCAGATTATATGCAGCCAAGTAAACTTAAGCTCAGACCAGTGCTCCCACAGGACAGGTCTGGGGGCAGGACATGAGAAAAGAAAGGTGCTGAGCACTGCAAAGGCCTTTCATACTCCAGGCACCCCTGGAGAGCTGAGTGCTTTGAAATCTGGCTGCAAGCCCTTGTTCAGAGGGCTGTTGCTCTGTCAGGGCTGCAGAGCCCAGAGGATTACCAGCACGGACAGTTCCTTGAAGGCAGGTGAAGTGCAGTTGAACAGATCTGGCTCCAGCCAGCCCTTCTCCTCATCACAGTGTCTGACTGCTGCACCTAAAATAAGGAGGAAGAGCATGCTGGAAATTCAGTACAGAATACATATCCCCACAGGGACCCTCTGCACCTGCTAATCCCAAAGAGCAACACTAGCAAGTGATCGAGAGGGCCTGTAACACCCAAGGGCCATCGTCCTGCAATCGTGCCATTCATTCTATCCCTGGTCTATAACACCTCAGCAAGCTGCTGCTGTTCTCTCCCTCCAGGAGCTCGGCTCCTAGGTGTGCTTTGGGGCTGCATCACACCAGGTGCCATCACACAGAATTCCAAAAAGGACTAGGTGACTTGGTAGGACTCAGGCTAGAGAAGCACAAGGGCACATGACTGTGTCCTCAGGGCACACCTGACCCCAAGCTACAGAAGCCCATGTAGTTCTAGGCATCCCCTGGCTGACAGCCTGCAATGCCTGCTGAGGTCCTGTTCTCTCTGCAGGGCAAAGTCACCTCAGGAACACAACAGCCCTGCTGTGGGCTGGCAAACCTGCCCCAGTTGATAGGGATGGAGCAGTGGGATGGAGGACCCCACTGTGGAGGATGCAGCACTGTGGGTTCAATGCCCAGTGCCAGACTCCAACCCCTGGCTGGGGCCCAAGCGCTACTGCACAGCACTGGAGCTACCAGCACTGCATGGGATCAGTTGTTAAACATCATCAAAACTCCTGCTAAACCTGACACAGAGCAGCTTTCTGGGCTGGGAATGTCACCACAAACACTTTATACAAGAAGAGGCAATCCCAGTGCACCCAGCAGAACTGTGGAGCAGCACAGGGGACAGCACCAGGGAACAGGAGACCACCTAAGTGCCCAAGGCTGGGAGAGGCCAGCAGCATGGCCAGGGCAGGGAGAGGGAGGCCCAGTAACAAGTGTGCCCCTCTCACCACCTCCAGATTCTAGCCATCCTCCCAGCCACCCTTCTCCCAGCTGCAGAAGCACAGGGACCAGTGCCATTGCAGGTGGGAGCAGGGAGAACAAAGAAATCTCCACATTGCTGACGTTCCCCTTGCACAGAGCAGAGATCAGCAGCGAACAGTGATCGGTTGAGATGGAGATTTGGGCAGGATCTGACCCCCAGGTCCATGTGCCTTCCCCCACCAGCTGGGCAGAGGGAACAGGACCTTGTGTTGTGCCTGCCCATCAGTTCTTGATGCTGTCCTACTGCCCTTCATTCTGACAGCTTCCCCCTTCCTCCGCCCCATGGCCATTCATCCCTGGCCTCACCACCCACTGCTTATCACCAGCTCCTTTCCCTCCCAGCCTAAGCAAGCAGGTACCACCCAGGAGAGCCAGCATCCATCCCAGCTGGGGAGCAGAGCATGGACTCGACCAGAGCCAGCTGCAGGCTCAGGGCAGCAGGTGGCAGGAGCTGCATGCGGCTGCAGCCAGGTTTGTGCTGGTTAGTATGCTGGGAGCAGGGAAGGGTGTGTAGGAGCAGTGAGGCCAGGCAAAGCATTGGGAAGGCTCTTGGAAGCTCCAGAAGCAGCAGGAAAAGTGCAGGGGTGTGCAGGGTGTCAGGCAGGGAGCAGGGAGGGAAAGCCATGTGGTGCAGCTCTTATAGCACAGCAGGGAGGAGATTGGAACAACCTTACCTGCACCCCTCAAGCCTGAGCACGGAGGGCGAGAGAACCGGGGAGAGAAGCGACAACAGTTAGGAGCCGAACTTGCCTCCTCTTGGGGCGAACGGCTGGAGAAGGACAGGGTTTGTATTGTCCCCTGAGATGCCCACTGCCCTACATCCCAGACACCCTGTCACCGAGGATAGTTTCAGCTCCTCCAGCTCGAAATGCTGACTCCTACCTAACATCCACCTGATGACACACTGTGCCCTGCTTCCCTTACAGGGCACAGGAGGGTGGGGCCGGTGGAGCCACAGAAAGGCACTGCAGGTATTGAGCTGCTGTGCCAGGCCTGACCTCAGCCTCAAGGCCGCTGAACCCAAAAAGCACCAGAAAGAGGGTGGGAACCAAGGCTGAGGGAATAGCACAGCATTGCACAGCCCCAGGGCTGGGTGAGGGGCCTAGACCCACAGCCCATATCCAGCCCCAGCCCCATGGCTAGCCCTCTCTGCTCACCCCCGGGCTGTGGCATTTTCTCCATCAACTTCCTTCTCCCAGACCTCTAGCCCAGCTAAATGAGACTGGGATAGCACAAGAACAGAGTGGTATCACTGGGGCTGGCACAGCACCCGGCAGGACAGCCAGGCTGCCCCCTCCCTTCCCCATCACATCCACCACTCACCTAAGGATCCTTTGGGACACAGCACTGCAGCTGAGAAGCCGAACTTGGTTTGGGGCCACCACACACCCGCCTTCAGACTTTTGGGGCAGCCGTCATAGAGCACTGTGGAGACATGCAGCCCGAGGGGCTGGTCACGGGGGGAAGCCACTGACACTGAGCCCCACAGTGCCAGCTCCCTGCTGTGCCCACACTCACCTTCGCAGCCACTGGGTGTCACCTCAGCAAAAGGGCTGTCACAACTATTGCACTGGCGGCCGATGACCCCAGGACGGCAGTGGCACCGGCCTGTCTCCCTGTCGCAGGAGCGCGAGGTGGAGCCCATGGGGTAGCAGTCACATGGCAGGCAGGTGTCACTGCCTCTGGGGCGGTAGTGGAAGTCCTGGGGAGAGACAGGGACAGACATCAGAGAGCCCATTGGAGCAGCAGCTGAGGCTGGTGTATAAGCTGGGGAATGCCTGGAGCCAAAGCAGAGAAGGGCCAAGCTCTCCTGATTTGCAAACACCCCCACTGTCCCCACCATCATCATGCTGGGGGAGGACAGCCACACAAAGGAGCTGAGCAGGGATCCAGCCCAGAATTGGGCACACTGCCAGGCCTTTGGAGGGAACAAGGAACAGCATCAAGAATAAGCAGGGCTTCAGGCAAGCCATGGGCCATGTTCCCACTGGCACAGCCGCCTCTCACCTTGCAGTGGCACTGCCCGTTGGTTTTATTGCAGTCAGGGTCAAAGCCCTTGTTCACATCACAGTTACAAGGCCCACAGGTGGGGTTCCCCCACCAGCCCTTCGGACACTGCTGGTCCATCCTAGGGAGAGAAATACCTTCACTGTCACAGCCAAATCCCTCAGGCCTTCTCCTCCCACCAGCCCAGCTGCTCAGCAGCTCCAGGAAGCCAGATGGCACTGAGAGGTCCTCGGTCACATAGCCAGGATGAGAGGCCAGCATAGAACCAGGCACAGAGGCCATGGCCCTGCCCTGTGCCCTGCATCTCACCTGTGCTCACAGTACTGCCCAAAGAAGTTCCCACTGCACTCGCACACATAACCCAGGGGCGAGCCCGGCTTGCGGCGACACACAGACTTGTTCTTGCAGGGGTTGAGGTGACACACATCCACACAGTCCCCTCCATAGTACCCTGAAGTGTGGAGAGATAGCACACTGTAAAGCAAGTATCTTCCCTGTGAGACGTGCCAGAGTGCCAATGAGTGGACTCAGAGGGCTCAACAGGCATTCTGCCCTCCAGGAAAATTGACCAGTGTCTGACAGGGATGTGACTTGCCCAAGGGATGGACAGGAGAGAAGTCACAGGCCAGGAGGGAGTCACAGAGGGAGAGGAGAAGATAAGCAGGCATGGAGAGCAGGGCAGTGGCAGGGTGCTGCAGGTCTTACCTGGCTGGCAGACACAGGAGTAGCTCTGCCATTCATCCTTGCAGACACTGTTGGCTGGGCAGGGGTTGGAGTCACAGGGGCTTGGCACACTGCAGCCAGCCTCCACCCGCAGGGCATGGCTGGGCTTGGGCAGCACGGTCCCGGTGACACTGTCACCCAGTCGCACACCCTGCAGTGCAGGTGACAAATTCACAGTGAAGCTTTGACAGACACAAGAGGCTCCAGTCCTGCCCTCCAAAAACCCCGAGCAGCAGCTGCTCCCCACCACCTCTATTTATAGCTGCCCCACAGCCTTGAATGCTCAGGAGAGTGACACCAGCAGGATGGATGCTGGCAGCAACTTTCAGACCTATGTTTCCACCCCTCCAGGTAACAGACCTGCTGGAAAGGGAAGGCTCAGAGCAATGGACTCACCTGTATGCAGCCTCTCAGCCCATTCTGCACCTCACCAGTGCCCAGGACTCCCCCCACATGCAGGTGTTTCACCTTCAGGCCATGCAGTTCATTTCCCACAACCACTGTATCCTGCAGAAGGAAAAGGAGTAACATGAGGCAACCGGTACCAGCTCTGCCCCAGCTCTCTCTAAGGGTGCAGAGGCACAGCCTGGCCTGTGTTTGCCAAGCATCCCCCACAGTTCCTGTCCCAGTGCCAGCATCTCAAACAGCACCTACCTGGTAGAACCCAAAGTCCAGGGTGAGGGTGATGACGTAGCGTGAGTCTCTCCCACTGCGGACATCCCGCAGCTCCAGCTGGAGGTCATGCCACTTCCCATCACTGAGCTGCAGCTGGTCCAGGAGGAGGCTGGTGCTGCGCCCGGACCCCCTGCTCACCATGAAGGAGAGCAGGCCCCCAGCCAGCTGCAGAGAGGGAACCAGCAACACCAGCAGTGAGCAAAGGCCTTGTCAGCTCTGGCTGCTTCCAGCCTAGTCCCTATCAGAGGAAACCCAGCCCTGCTAAATGCCTCTCCCCACAACCACTCTCTGCTTGGGATGGAGCTAGCAGGGAGGGCAGTCCCCCTGCTCTCCTGGGGCAGACAGCAGCAGAGGTTGAGTCTGTGGCCCTACCTGGCAGAGCAGGGTGGTGTACTGGCCTGCATGGGCCTGCAGAAGCACCCCATCCAGCTGGCGTGTCCGAAACGCCAACCCCAGGTACCACGGCACTGATATCTTCACATCTGTCTTGAAGTCCCAGGACAGGACACTGTTGCCCTGGAAATAGTGGGCATGGTGCATGGCTGGAAAGCAAAGTGGAGGTGAGGAGAAGGGATGGACACTTTACGAGGAGCACTAGATGCAGGGACAAGAGAGCCAGCTAATCTCATGCATTCCACAACAACCTTGCATGTAGCCACCCTGCCCATGCCCAGCAGTGCCCGCTCACTCACTGTGATGACAATCTTTTCCCCCAAAGCCAACAGGACAGAGGCAGGAGTAGGTCCCCCAGCTGACAGAGCACGTGCCACCATTCTTGCAGGGACTGGAGTCGCAGAACGTGTGCTTGGCATGACAGCCTGGAAGTAGAAAAGTCACCTGTATCAGCATTAACCTGCTCACCACTTTCCCCCAGCCCACATGGAAAGAGGGAAGAGCCTGCCAGCCTTTTCCCTGGCTGCCAGAGCGGCAAGCCCAGTGGCTTAAGATCTCCACAACCACATATTACCCCTACCCCTAACACTACCATAAACCTAAACCTAACCCTAATAACCACTACCCCAAACCCCACTACCTATAATTAGCGCTACCAATAATAACCACTACCACTAATTAACACAACCACATATTACCCTTACCGCTAAGACTATCCATAAACCTCAAAAGACACTGCAGAGCTGGACTGACTATCTAGCATGTGCCAGACAGGGCAGCTCTGCAGGCTCTGCACTTGGGATCAGGGGACATTCCAGAACATTAGCTGAGGTAGGCACTGGCTCATTTAGGGGGATCTGGAGGCCTCGTTCCCCAGTGAGAATCTGCTCAGCTCCAGCTGTGCTGCTGTGTTGCTGTTACAGCATGGCAGTGCTGCCTGAGCAATTCCCAGGGTAGGCAGGAGCAAAGAGAGGCACTGGTACCTGCAGCAGTTCCATTGTTGGCAATGTAGGAGGCCAGGTCGATGCGTTTGCTGTCGATGTACAGGTCTCTCATGCATCCCACAAAGTCCCGATGAGTGATGGGGAAGTTTTCCGGCAGGTTGGGGACACCTCCAAGGAGCAAGGGACCTGTGAGATCCAGGGACCTACAGGAACAGAAGTCCAGGCTTTAGGCATTACAGTGATCTCAGGCTGGCCCAGGCAGCTCCCCAGTGCACGAGGCTGGGAAGCAGACATCCTCGGGGACAGGCACACACAGCCAAGGTCCCAGATGTGAAGGGCTGGTTCCTCAGGGGACCTCTCCCCACTGCAGCAGTGCCCACTGGTCTCCAAGGAACTCACTTCTTCGAGCTGGTCTGCACACCTTCTGCAGCACAGGAGTAGTTCCCAATCTCGCTGCCGAACTGCAGGGCCACTGAGGCGTCACATTCATCTATTGTCAAGATGGCCACCTTGTCCTTGGAGGGGCCCTGCACCACTCCCAGGGTGCTGATCTTGGGCTGAAAGCAAACGCAGGGTGTCAGCAGCACATGTGCCCCAGACCCAAGCACTCAATGGCTCACACAACAACGAGGAAAGGCCTGAGGATGACCCAGGCACAGCTGTGCTGCTGGAGGTGTGAGCAGTGCAGGGGGGACATCTTTGGCCGAGCCCAGAAAGCAGCAAGAGAGGGACATGGGTAAGGACACTATATGGAGAGCATTCCTGCAAACTCCAAATGCTGTCCTGAGTGTCCACCTCCCCGTGCATCCAGCTGTCTGTTCCACTGCATCCATCCCCAAGGGCTGAAAACCACCTCTACCTTCTCTCCACAGCATACCCCACAGGACAGAGCCAAGTTAATAGGAGCCACTCACTGGTGGGAAGAGGGAGCCACACGCACTGGGAATAGCTGGGGCACACATACCTTGTTGTAGTAGCGGAGCTGCAGCGTGTGCCACTGCCCATCACTCACACCGCCTGGCAGGTAGGGGCTCACCACTGTGCTGGACTCTCCTGAGGAGACAGGGATGATGGCAGGATGAGGGAAGCTGGACAGCCCTTGGACATGCCTGCCCTTCCTGAGGCATCAAGCTCACCAGGCTGCCTGTGGCCTTGTGAAGCTTATGGGGACATAATGGGCCAGAACAGCAGCAGAGACTCCAAAAGGATTTGTCCTGGTTCGTGATCACAAACCACTGCTGCACTTGCACTCCTGAGCCTAGGGAGGGTCCTGAGACGCACACCTGCCCCCTGTGCTATCCACTGATGCTCACTAACACCTCTCAACTCTCTCTTCCTTAGCACGGGCTCCATCCAGGGCAGCACTTTGCTCTCCCCACTCAGCACAGGCCTTTTCACAGCTCCCATGATACAAATCCCATGACAGGCAGGGCTGAGCATACCTGTGGAGTATTTGAGCTGGACCTGCCCCTGGATGATCTCCACCGCCAGGAAGTCGTGCCGCTCGTTCAGGCGCCCATTGTAGAGCAGGAGGCCGCTGGGCTCCACGGTGCTGAACCTGGGGCAAGGGAGGAAGCAGGAGGGCAGAGTGTGTGCAAGGAGCATGGAGAGATCCCCGCTCTCCTGTGGCATGCACCAGCATATCAGCACAGGGATACTGAGATCTGAGCAGGGGTCTGGCACAGAGGCAGAGAGCTTGCAACACGAAAAGGTAGAGGCACTGAAGGGAGGCATGAGCTTATGCCAGTGCAGATTCAGAGCCCTTCAATTAAAGGTGCCATGGCAGCCCCATGGGGAAGCAAAGCCAGTAACACACAGGTCTGGAGTGCATCAACCAGCCCCTACATTGGCCCAGTGTGCACAACAGCCACCAGCGCAGGGCCTGGTGAACCAAGGATGCTGGTCCAGCAGAGGAAGGAGAGGACTCACGAGAGGGCGAGGGTGAAGTGGAAGCGCTGGCGCAGGCCCCGGAACATGACGAAGGAGCGCGGTGGGAAGGAGCGCGTGGACACCTCGCAGAAGGGCATCTCAAAGCCACCCGCCGGGCACTGGCAGCGGAAGCCCCCGTCGGCACTGTTGGTGCAGGTGCCACCATTGCGGCACACGCCGGGCACGCATCGCCCCGAGCGCCTGTCCACTTCACAGTTTTCACCTGGGGGGAGCAAGGCAAGAGGCTTGGGACACATACACTGCAGCCACTCATCTGCTCCTTGCCCCAGGAGTGCAGGCCTCAGCCCAGGTTTGAGGAAGGGCAGCCAAGGGGCAGGACTTTGTGGAGCACCTGGGGGCCAGCAAAGGATATAACCCAACTGTCATCCAAGTGTTCCCCACATTAGCCAATGAGTGAGCTACCACTGCCAGCCCTGCAGCACAAACTGCTGGGCTGGATGTGATGCCAACTCTGGCTGAAGGGGCAAGATTGAATCCAGTACGGTATTGGGAATGGGACAGGAGGGCACTGGCCACAGCACCACTGAGCTCCTGGGCCAGGTGCCTCCAAACTCTGCACGACAGGGGAGCAAAAGCCAAGTGGAAATCAGTCAAATGAGGGATACCAAATATCCTTGCACCTTGCTGGCACAGGCAACAGGGATGCCCCATGCCAGCTCAGCAGTGTAATGCAGGGGATCTGGCCAGCCCTTTTTCCCATGCTACCCTCACAGCATGCAGGGAACCATTCAGCTGCACTCCTATGCCCCAGGCCCTGCTCCCATTACTTGCTCTGTGGCACAATGAGGAGACAGTATGAAGTGACAGGGAAATGAGCTCATTAACCCTTCTACTAATGGCTGTTCACGCTTCAAATGCCGGGGGTTAATTACCACTGACTCTGCTTATCTCACCAGGAGCCACCGACAGGAGAGCAGCTCCAAGGCAGCCATCTGCTGCCACACTCCCTCCCAGCAGAGAGGGCAAGGCAGGGGATCCCTCCTCGGTAGCCAGAGTCCATCGTCCCTCACCCTCAGTTGCCAGGCATAGGTCTCCACAGCCTGTTGGGGACTTGTGGCAACAAGACACTGGCTGGACTAGGAATTCCTCCCCTGCAGCTAGGACCAGATCTGCCTGGACTGGATACTGCCTGGTGGGACAGCTAGGCCCAGCCTCCCCTTCTGTTCTGGGTGGGAAGCAGCTTACCCACTGCACATGGGACCACAGTGGGCTCCACACTTCTGCCAGACCAGCTGAAGACTGGCACATGCTGAAACCAGCAGATCTGACAGTCCCAGAGCCTGCTAGCATGGGAAATGGCCAAGAAGCCTCCTCTGCCCCAGCCTAATACAGCCCAGCTTAGTCCTCTTGCTCTGTGAAAAAGGCAGGGAGGTGATGGCCAGGCTCTCCAAGAGCCTTTCATGCCACCTCCCTACAAGACAGATTTCTATGGCAACCTCAGCCCTGCAAATCCAGCACCATGGAAACACAGAGAGCTGGGCTCTGTCACTCGCCACTCTTCTCGGAAGAGCACCTCGCCTTGGTGACAGCAATGCCAAGGGACCCCCGACCTGTCCCCCCATGGTCCCCAGCCTTGGCACTCACCGCTGAAGTGCTGGCGGCAAACGCAGGTGTATCCCCCCTCCCTGCGGGTGCATATCCCACCATTCAGGCAGGGATTGGAGTAGCAGAGGTTGATCTCCGTTTCACAGTAGTCCCCAGTGAAGCCCTGCGGGCAGCGGCACCGCAGGCCAGTGATGGGGTGGATGGGCCTAAAGAGGGTGGAGGGGGAGGCGATGAAGGGAGCTGAGCTGTCGAACTTGAGGACGGAGATGCACTTCATGTAGTTCTGGCAGGGCTCCCGCAGGCAGACATTGTCGTCGAAGGGCAGTACCTCCAGCATGGAGGCACCTGTCAGCACCATGCGCTTCATGTACAGCTGCTCCTGCAGCTCCTCTGAGCTGAAGTAGCGCCCACCTCGCGGCGCCAGGGCCGAGAAGCTGACATTGAGCACCGTGCCACCCACGTCCGTGTCGTTCTGGATGTTGAAGATGAAGATGTCCTCCTTGGGCGTCGCAAGCACAGTGGCCACCCCTTCGAGGAAGGTGGAGAGCAGCGGGGAGAGGAACCGCTCCTGCCACATGTTCTCCAGTCGCACCGTAATGCTGTTGGCCAGCATGTCCTCTGTGATGATGATCACCCGCAGCACGCACTGGGCTGTCACGCTGTGGATCCCATCTGTTGGAGGGAACAGGGACATGCTGCAGGTCTCTGCTGCTTGGAAGGTCTCCTGCCTCCCACCCCACGGCAGAGACCTGCACCCCAGTGTGGCCTCCACCAGGCCACAGTCCTTGGCTAAGGAAGCTTGTAGCCACAGCCCCAGGGGCTAGCAGGGTGCCATCTGGTCTGGAGGGGGAGTGGCTGGTGTGGCTGCACCTTCTCCCTCCCATCAGGCTCCTCACTGGAAGAACTCTCAGGTTTTCTACCTGTCCTGGATTTCAGCAGCAAACTGAGCTCTCAGGAACAAAGGTGCCCAGGAACAGAAGGAAGTCCCAGCAGGAGGTTTGTCAAACACAGGAGCTGATGCCAGGGCCTGGAGTGTTTTGCTTCCCTGCTGCGCCCTGTCTGCCTCCCCCACACTGCCTTTCCCTGCGCTCTCCTCTTGCTGTTTCCTTCCTCTCTTCTCCAAGCTCTCCCAGGTTTTTGTGCTGGTCTCCCTGCTTCCTCCCTTCTCACCATCTGCTCCACATCTCTTCCTCCCTCGGTCCATCTCCGGTTTGTTTAATTCCCTTTAATCTCTATTTTCCTTGGAAACAAACTCTCTCCCTTTGGGACCCTGCACTATGCAAGCAGTCTCCAAGGCAGAAGCACAGGAGCATGCAGGAACACGTGGAGTGTGCTTGCCTGCTCTCTCCCAGGACCTTGGCCATTGGCAGCAGCTCACCCAGCCCACGTCAGGTGCACTCACAGGCAGGAGCTCAAAGCTGCAGGGGCACAGGTGGCACAGCACAGTCCAAACAGGCAATGGCAAAGCTCCCAGCGCAGCTCCCACTCCAGCAGTTCTGCGATCAGTGGCCCCTGTCTCACCCCACCTATCCAGCTCCCAGAGACCCAATGGATCCCGCTGCCTTGGAGGGTCATATGTATCCCTCACCAGGCCACCCCAGACACCCCTGCTAGCAGCTTTTGCTGGACACCCAGACAGGCTTCTGCCCCCAGGATGCCTCCTTTCTCTTGATCTGCTCCTTCTGGGCCCTCTGGCCCTAGCACAGGCTCTGCTTCCCTCAGCATTGCAAAGCAAGGACTACGCCAACCTTGGTGGCCCCAGAAATGCTCAGTGAGGCTCATCAGGAACCTCACTACTTCTGAAATGAGGCAATCCATCTCCCAGCCCATTGCCAGCACCCCAATCCTGGTGCCCCATGGGCATCAACAGCACATGGCTGTCGCCTGCTGTTCCCATCTCCCACCTCACGTCCACCTGAAAGCCCCAAGCCCCCACATTTCCTGGCTCTCCATCATCATACCATGACAACACTCAGATCAGCACATCTCAACAATGACTACCAGGACTAATCCTGGATCCCATGTCTTACTGTAACATCCCCTATGTGCTTCACCTCCTCCAACCCAGTGCAAGGAGGCACAAAAGGCAGCAGTTTCCTGGCACCCTGGTCGGCCCCACTCCCAACAGGGGCACAAATGCCAGCCACTTGTCCCCCATCCATGCCCCAGCTCCAAACCTCATGTGCAAAGCTGCCTTTACTGTTTCTCTCTTCTCTGCACTGCAAAGCCTTTTGATTTCCCTCAGCCCTGTTTGAAGTTTGCAGTGCAGGAGGATTTAAAGACTGAAACATCTCTCTTTCTTCCCACCTCTCTCTTCTACCCTTCAGAAGGTGAAAGCTTTCTGGCAACCCTGTAAATTCCCGTGCAGGCACCAGCCTGCACAGCAGGACTGGTGTTCTGGAGATAAGGCTTGCTCCAGGCTGAGGGAGCAGCGTGCCAGTACAGTCACCCAGGAGCTAATCTCCTGAAGAAAAGGGGGGGTTGCTTCTCTCTGAAATGAAACTGCTCCCACCCCATATGAAAGAAAGGTAAGAAACCACCTCTGTGTGACACCCTGCCAGTTCTGACACAGAGGGCAGCATGAGCAGCTGTCACCAAATGGCTCTGTCCAGCACTTGGCTGGATATGCCAGGGGATTTGGATCTGCCTGGGCTCATCACACAAGGATGGCATCATCACCTGGATCCCCAAGGCACCTTTTCTTTGCAAGTGGCTCACAGGGTGCCAAGATCACTCAGACCTTGAGGGGCAGAAATGAGAGGAAAGCCACAAGTCTGACTCAGCCACACTTGGCATAAGATGCTCCCCAAGCCACCATGAGCCTGGCATCACTCCCTGAGGGCTCACCTGTGAGGCAGCACCCCAGGATGCCACCACTTTGTCACCAGCTCCCTTCTCCACATGCAGCTGCGCCTTGCCCCAGCTCCCTCTCCTCTCCCTTTGCCCCCTCCCTGCAGTTTGCCTCTCTGGGCAAGGCAAGTGTGAGCTCAGGCTGAGCCCAGCTCCCTCCCCCCTCCTCTCTTTGGCTAATGGTTCACCCGGAAGCAGCCACAAGGCTCTGGAGACAGCTCTCACTCTCCCCAAGGGCTGCTCAGCTCTCAGCAATAGGCAGGCAGAAATCTATTTGATTTATGGCTGTTATTAGGCCTTGGCTGACATGATGCTGAGTCCTGGGGTAGGCCAGAGGCCAGCAACACCTCCCAGGAGCAAGGAGGCTGTGCTGGGGAAAGAACGTGGGCTAGAAGGTGCCTGATGCCTTTGGCATTGCCTAGCCCATGGCAGGAAAGCAAAGCACCCTCTTCCCAATTCCCCACAGCAATGTAGAGCCAGTCCCAGCCCACAACCCTCCTCAGTAAGCTGCCCATAACACCCTGTCCCACCTCAGCACCACACCCAGAGCTGCCTCCTGCCTCAACTCCATGCAAGGGGAAGCAGATGGTTAAGAGAATGACCCACTGCAAATGGGGAAAGCAAAAAAAAAAAAAGCAACCAGAAGAAAGCCCAAAGCTGGCTGGAGGCACTGACCCCCCATGGGAGGCATTTTAATCACAAATGCTCAGCCTTTCTGATTAAATCCTGTGGCTGGAGAGCTGGTGCCTGGTGAATATTCATGCAGCAGAGTGAGGAGCCCTAGAAACATGGCTACAGGGAATGGAGCAGGGAAAAGGGACAAGGGGGTATAACCCCCATGCTGGGCAGCATCATGTTTGCACTTCCAAGACCGACAATTACAAGCTTCAAAAGCAGCAAAGCTAGAGAAAGAAGATCTCTGTCTGGAGAACAGGATGGACAGTGGACTCCCTGGGAAGTGGCACTGTCAGTCTGGGAATGGAGGTCCAGGCCTGTAGTGGAAACCTCTTGTGGGGAGCAGGGCTGCCACCAATGCCCGACAGTCTCCTGGATCTCTCTCCTGTTCCTCTGGGCTGCCAGAGGCTCCCCTGGGCAACACCTCAGCCTGCTGTGTGGCAGAAGGCATGGGCTGGAGCCAACACTCCCACCCCAAGAGCCACTGAGTCACTGGCAGAGGTTGCCCTTCTCCTGCAGCAAATGGTTTGGCTTTCAGCCTCCCAGGGAGCTCCAGGGATTGGGAAGAAGGTAGCTCAGCTCAAACAGCCTCCCTGACCCTGTCCCTCACTTAGGGGGACCAGGAGCTCACAAACAGGCTCTGATGCATCATCACCTGTCCTCTTTTGAGTGGCAGAGGCAGTGCCTAAGGGAGTGAAAACCACCACTCTGACTGCAGTGGTCACCCCAGGGACAGGAAGGGTGTTCTAGGGACAGATGGGGTGGCTTTTACGTTTGCAGCTTAGGAGAGGAAAACCTGTCCAAATGGAGAAGTCAGGAAAGAAGGAAACGGGTATAGGTATGGTGAACAATCCCCAATGCTATTGAAGGACTTTGGCAGACCTCTCAATATATTGATGGTACTTTACCAGTTAAGAGATCGTGAAAGTAGATCAGGCTCCTGTCACCCAGCACAGAGGATGAATGTCACTCTCCTGCAGCTGAGCCTCCACCCTTGCCACCAAGCCCACAGAAACCAGTCTGAAATGGTTTAAAGTCACCAGGATGTCAGTCTCCTACACTGCTTCAATTTCACATGCTCGTGCTGGCCATGGATACAGCCACTCCACCCTGCTGCCCTGCATCCTCAGCACTCAGGAGCAGATTTTAGCAGCCATAGGTGTCCACACACCTGTGAGAAGCTGAGGTCAGTTTGGGGGCTGTCAGTCCCCCTGGAAAGGCACTGCCTTGTGATGGCCCAAGTCTTCCCTGTCTCCTACAAGGGGCTGAGCTAAGGATTTACACAGCTTGCAGGCATGCAGAAGGGCCTCTTGCCCTATATTTTAGGGGGATCTAGCCTCCCTCAAAGGGGTGATAAAGCTCACAGGCAGGCTGGAAAGTCACTCCCTCCTTAGATGCTGACCCTGGGGCTACCTGCCTAAGTGCTGCTCCTGTTTCATTCCAGCAGCAGGAAGGTGCTCTGCTGTGGTGCTGTGCCTAGGGCAGACAATGCAGCCAGGTCTGAATGTCCTGGCTGCCAGCTTTGTAAACCCACCCTCCCTCTGCACACAGCGACAGCATGGGGCTGACTGAGCTGCCAGCTGGGCGGGGGGGCTTCCAACAACAAAGACAGAAAAACCAAATCAGACTTCCACCTCCACAGCCAATATCAAAGCCAACAAAAGGCTTGTTTTCCAGTGTCTCGCTTCCCTCCCCGAAACGGCTCTTCCCCTTCCATCTTCTCCCCTCCTTCATGAGCACACCTCTCCCATTCTCCCTTCCCGCTAGAAGATGACGACATTCTAATTGCAAGAGCCCCCTTGCCGCGAGGCGGCTCGATACAGGACTTCGGGATGTGATTGTCTGCTGCCTTTGTGCAGGGTTAAGTGTGCGAGGAGGCAGGGCTTGCATAAACACACTGGGGCAGAAGCTGGAAAGGTCACAAGCACCCCCCATCTCCACTGATGGGCATGTGTGTGCCTGCACCCGCTCCTGGCCAGCCCTGCGGCTACAATTAGCCCCCAGGGAGCCCCAACCCACCGCCCGGCTGGTGCTGCCCATGCAGGATCGCCTTGAACAGGTCTCCTCTTAAAGCCCTCGCTCCATTTTTTGAAAGAGATTCTCCTCTCAGTGAATAAGCTGGATAGAGGCAAAAGGGAAGGCAGCTGGCAGCCAATGGTCAGGGCAGCATCACGCTTTCATCTGCGACTCCCCCGGCACTCTTGGCAATTCAGTGCTTGGCCCCTCCAAAGAGGGCTCTTGCCCTCCCTCCCCAAAAGCCACTCCACAGTTCAGCAGTGGACAGATGCCTCCATTTCAGGTCCTGCATCCGCCAGCAAAGAAAGGCTGATGGTGAAGGCAAACCTCAGGCTATGGGAGCTCCAAGTCCAAACTCTGCTTGCTCACAGGCAAAGCTCTAGGTCCATCTTTGCCCTGTCCTTAGCTGGGCTAGAGGGGACCCCAACACTCCACAAAGCCACCCCAGCAGCTCCTATCAGCATCTGCATTTGGATTCTCTGGCAACACACACTATGCAAGAATTTCAAGCACTGTGCTCAGGTTTGTCACAGCTGTCCCCAGCAACACGAAGTTGGCCACAGAAATGCAGTACCAGGCTTTAGAAGCCCACTCAGAGAGTGCAAGTGTTGGCAGGTGCCACAGCCAGAACCCAGACTGAACAGTTTGCTACCAGCAGATGGATATTTTTAAGAGAGTTCCCTCCACACTGAGTTCAGTCCCTCCCTCCCACACAAAGTAGAAGTGCTTGGTCCCAGCAGGGAGAAGAGTCACCCAGGCTTGGGAGCAAAGCAGTGTAGCAGCCCCTGGGCCAGCAGCTTGGCCATCCTAGAAACTGTCTGTTTGCCTGTCCAGCACTCAACTCACACAAGACAGCCTGGCTGGCCACAGCCCCTTCAAAGGTGCCTCAGTCACAGCTGCAAGAGATCCCCACAGCTGAGTAACGATGCTTTGTTCTCGCAGACCAACTCCAGCCTCAGCCCCTTTAGAGAGCACTCCCCAGCAGCCTGCCATCCACTGCCACTCTTCCCACCACTCCAGTAGTTCTCCCTGCCTAGAAGGGACTCCCAACCCACATCTTGTTGCCAGTTCCCAACCCGTCTCTTGATGCAGAATGGGCTCCCTTTGGCAGACTGCACAGAGCCCTCCAAAGGTACGGAAGGTTTAATGATTTTCACTCCCTACCTGTGACAGTCACCAGCATGGAGGCCACAAGTGGACGGTTGTTGTCCAGCTTACGGCTCAGCCTCAGCTCCCCGCTCGATTGATTTACAATCAACAAGTGCAGTTCATTTCCCCGCTCAAAGGTGTAGAAAAGGCGGTCAGATGCATCTGGGTCATACGCTGGGACCTTCCCTATGACCCCTGAGGGGAAGGTGTTGGACTTATTGGACACATAGTTATTGAACAGGATTTGGAAGTTCTTGAGAACAGGGCTGTTGTCGTTCTGGTCAATGAGTTTGATGTGGACTGTAGCTCTGCTGACCAAAGGGGCAGAGGTGGCCTGTACTACGATCACATACTCTGGTTTTGTCTCATAATCCAAGTCTATCAAGGCTGTGAGCTCCCCAGAAAAGATGTCCATCTGGAATATCTCGGGGATGTTGCCCTCCACAATTTGGTACATGATCTGCGCATTGGGTCCCTCATCCGGGTCGACAGCTGTGATTTGGGCCACCACAGAGCCTACGATGCTGTTCTCCTTTACCAAGACCTCAAACTCTTCAGCAGGAAAGACAGGGGCATTGTCATTCACATCCTGAATGGTAACCTGGATGTGGACAGGAGTTCGCTGAGGAGGGATTCCCCTGTCCACAGCGTACGCAGTCAGCTCATAGACAGGAACGTTTTCTCGGTCCAGCCTGCGAACAGTGCGAATGATCCCTGAGGTGGGCTCTATGGTGAAGTCTCCATCCCCATCCTCCCCGTTCTGGAAAGTGTACTGCACTCGCCCGTTGGTGTGGGCGTCCCGGTCGGTGGCAGAGATCTGGAGCACGCTGGTGAAGGGAGGTGCGTCCTCGGAGATCACGCCCTGGTAATGAGGGCTGACAAACTGGGGGGCATTGTCATTAACATCATTCACCATGATTTCAACATACGTGGTGTCTGCTTTCTGGGGGATCCCATTGTCCTTGGCAGTGATAGCCAACGTGTATGTGACCTGGTCCTCATAGTCCAGCTCTGCCTGGAGAGTGATGGCCCCAGAGTCTGGATCAATGCGAAACTGAGGGACATTGTCTTCCAGGTAGTACGTGATGCGGGCATTTTCCCCCACGTCATCGTCCGTGGCACTGATCACCACCACAGTGCTGCCCACAGGCCGGTCCTCATTGATGCTCACAGAGTAGTGGGCGCTCTGGAACACAGGCCGGTGAGTGTTGGCATCAGTGATATTGATGTGAACGTGGCAGTTGTCACGCAGGGTGCGATCAGAGGCTGTCACGGTGAGCACGTAGCGCCTCTCCTGCTTGTAGTCCAGTGGCAGAGACAGAGTGATGAGCCCCATCCCACCCTGGGTGCTGATGGAGAAGCGGTTCCGGGTGTTGCCTCCTGTGATCTGGTAGGTGATGGCACTGTTCACATCCCGGTCAATCGCTGTGACGCTGAGCACGCTGGTCCCCACAGCGGCATCCTCGTTCAGGCGGATGAAGTACTCCTTCTGGGTGAACTCGGGGCGGTTGTCATTGACATCCATGACAGTAATGGTGACGCTGGCCGAGGCGGATAAAGATGGAGAGCCATGGTCACGAGCCTCTACTCCAAAAAAATAGTGCTCGACTGACTCCCTGTCCAAGGGCCCGCTGACCGTGATCCACCCTGTGGCACTGTTGACCACAAAGGGTGTGTCAGCAGAGACCCCTGTCAGTTTGTACTCCAGGCGCGAGTTCTCCCCGTAGTCTGCGTCCACGGCCTGGATGTGGATGACAGAGTGGCCAAGGGGAGCATTCTCCAGGACAGAGATTTGAAAAGGAGTGCTGACAAAAATGGGGGCATGGTCGTTGATGTCCACCACCTGGATGCTGGCCATGCCGGTGTTGTTAGAAAGGGGAGGACGTCCCGCGTCCTGTGCACGGATCCTCAGGGCATACTCCCGCTCCACCTCAAAATCCAGTGGGGCCACCACCTGTATCTCCCCAGTGACACTGTCAATGGAGAACTGGCCCCGGCTGTTCCCACTGATGATGTTGTAGTGGACCAGAGCGTTGTTGTCCTTGTCCAGGTCCGTGGCAGTGACACGCAAGATCTCGGTGTGGGGCCGTATGTCCTCCCTCACTTGGACGATGTAGCGCTTCTCACTGAACTGAGGGATGTTGTCGTTCTCATCCAGGACTGTGATGTAAACCTTGACGGTGGCAGAGCGGGGTCCCGGCTCCCTTCCCTGGTCGTTGGCTTCCACCACCAGGGAGTACCTCTCCATCTTCTCCCTGTCCACCGGCCCGCTGGTGGTGATGAGGCCGGAGCGCGGGTCGATCTCGAAGACGTCGTGGGCAGCCCGTTCGTTGACAAAGCGGTATCGGATGTTGGCGTTGGGCGGGGAGTCGACGTCGGTGGCCCGCAGCTGCAGGATGGGGTACCCCTCCTCCACGTTCTCCCGGATGGTCTCCCGGTACTCGCCCTGCTCGAAGACCGGGTCGTGGTCGTTGCGGTCGGCCACGGCGATGGCCACCATGGTGGTGGCGGAGAGGCGCGGCTGGCCGTGGTCGGTGGCCGTCACTCGGAAGTAGTGCAGGTCCATGCTCTCGCGGTCCAGGGCCTGCGTGGTGGAGATGAGCCCGGAGCGCGGGTCGATGCTGAACAGCTCCCGCGACC
>WBMV01016873.1:160848-215352 GCA_013396655.1 Campylorhamphus procurvoides | reverse complement strand
GGATACATGGGGTCTGGGGGCACTCCGGGGATACACACCGGGCCTGGGGACACACTGGGGACACACACGGCCCTGCCCGGCCCAGGGACACCGCGGTGAAGGGATACCCGGGGACACCTCCGCGCCCGCCGTGCCAGCCCCCTCGGGTGAGCCCTGGGGGCGCTGACCCCGGCCAGCCCCGGGCGAGGCGCTCCCGGAGCGGCCCTGCCCGGCCCGAGGGCACCGCACGGTCCCTGCACCGCCCCCAGCGCGCCCGGGGAGCCCCCGGTGGAGGGGGCGAGCAGGAAGGCTCCGGTGGTGTGTCCGGGGGGCGGGGGTGTGTCCGGAGCCCGCGGGCTGCTCCACCCGCACACGCCCATCTGCCCGCGGCATCTGCAGGGCTGGGTTCGGAGTGATGGGAACGGGCTCCCCCAGCAGTGCCCCCATCACACGGGTACCATCACACAGCCCCCATCACACAGGTCCCATCACAAAGGACCCATCGCACCGCTCCCATCGCACCACTCCCTTCACACCACTCACATCACACAGCTCCCATCACACAGCCCTCACGGTCACCCCAGCACTTGGCACGGATTTATCTGTCCCACTCCTGTCCCCAGCACAGACCCCAGCCACCACCACCCACGGGGTGAAGCATCAGCACCACCAAGAAAGTTGCAGGTTTTTCTTTCTGCATGCATGATATAAAAAAAAAACCCAAACCAACCCCACCCAACATTTTTCCAAGGAGAATTCAGTTTGGGACCCTTGCACCAGGGTGGGTCATTAGCTCATCAGCTGCATAACTTAGCTGTTGGTTTGATCTCAACGAACATCACAGTCTAATCCACTAGAGCTTGTAATAGGTTTAGGAATAGCAGGGGTTTAGGTCCTCATTAGCGTTCCCTGTCACAGTGGGGGGACATCCCTGTCCAAGTCCTGTTGAAGGAGACGGCACACTGGGGCAGGCATTAGGGAAGAAAGGGCCACATCAGGGAGAAAAATAGGGCAAATCTGGGAGGTGGGGGGAATTTAGGATGGGAAGGGCAGGAAGTACATGGGACACAGTGCCTCCATGCACCTCCCAGCTCCAAGGGGGCTACAAGGGCCCCCTGTGACACTGCTGGATGGGTTGTGGTTTGGGATGGGTAGGCTGGGGAGCAGCCCTTGTGTAGCCTTTGCATAGCTCCAGAAGAACCTCACAGATTAACAGCAGAAGGGTTGAAGAGGGGGCTTTGCTGCTCAGCCCTCATTCCCAGCACAGCAGGGGACATGCTCACTCTCCAACACATTCCCACCCTGCAGGAAACAACACAAGGCTGTGCAAGGTCCCACAGCCCCTTGGCTGAAATCCGAGTGGCTGCTTGGGAGCCACACAGTGCTTTGGACAGTGCAGGCCATCTGCACAGTGAGTGCGGGGTCAGAGGACATGTCTTGGCCCCAGGACACAGCGGGTCTGGGGACCTCGAGGGGGTCCAGCTGCCACTGCCATGGTGGTGCCCTCTGCTTCCGCTGTGGATGGGGCCATGGCATCCCACCTGCTGTGGCTGCAGTGCTGAATCCTGAATGTCACCAGTGCTTTGCCCCATGTTCCTGTGCTCCCCCAGCAACCACGATCACCACCAGCTCTCACCCAGCTTCGGTCCCACTGATGGTGACAGATGGTCCCCTAGAAGTTATTGTTAATGTAAATGAGGGGGTGGGCAGAGCACATGCTGCCCACAGATCGAAGGTTTGACAGCAAGCAGGCTCCCACTCACAGGGAGGAAACTGAGTGAACACAATGTGGGGTCTGCAGCACACACAGTGTGTCCCCAAATTACCCTGCACCACTTAGGGCCAGTGGCTTTCTGTGCATGGCTGCTGTCTCCCACCACCATCACTCACACAGAAGCTGAGGCCTGGCCACCACCTGGGCAACCATGAAGTGGGCAGGGCAGGCAGGGCTCCTCCCTGCCCTGGTGCTTGTGCTGAGTATCAGTTTTAGGACCACTATGGGAAAAACCAAGCAGGCCCTAAACTGCTTGGCACATGCTGGAGAGAAGTTCCCCTCATGCTTACACAATGCTCAGGGCTGATACTTGGTGGGTGTGGATTTCTAAGCTTCCAGGGACACTGGCATGTTAATTTATAAACTCCTAGAATTGGTCATCTGCTGTGATTAACTCCTCAGCTCCCTAAAAGCACCTGTGGCTTGGCTGGTCCAGCACAAGCACTGAGGGGGCTGTGGCTATGCCAGCCAAGGGCATATGGTGCTCCAGAGGGATTTACATTCTCTGCTCCAGACCCCCAAGCGTGCACCTGAGCCTTCCTGGTGCCACTGGGCTGATGCCACAGCTCAGATGAGAAACCTCAGCTAACAGAGAGCAGCACATCACCTGTGTGCAACAGGAACATGTTGGCTGGCTCATACATCACACCCCCTCAAACTGGGGATGTGCCATGAAGAAACCGAATCAGGAGAGAGGCAACGCTTTTTAAAAGTAATGAAGGCTTTCAAGTTTATTTGTTCTAATTGCCCAGCTGACAGCTCAGGGGAGGAGGAGAAAATTATCAGGGTATTACTGCCACAAAATAGTTGTAATTGAATCATTCCAGATAATAAAGCAAAAGCGCAGGTCACAGGCAACGCGTTGCTCCCCCCGCATCAGCCTCCCAACACCCCTCACTGTTGCACCACAATAAAAACACACCAATGCAAGGAGACAGTGCTCTAATAGCACCCCATTACAGATAACACTTTCAAGCGTGTCACCTACACAGAAAGCAGGAAGCACTGAGCGAGCTGAGGATGAGTTTACACACTGCGGTTTGATTCCCTGCAATGTGCAAAGGCCTTTCCTGGGCAGTGGGTGCAGCTTTCCCCTGGGATCCCCACAGCCAGCTGCCCCCCAGCTCTTCCAGCCCTGGCTGTGGTGGCAGCAGGGTGGTGGTGCAGATGATCTTATGCAGTTGTGCAGCTGGAACATGGGGTGAGTGACCCCAGGGACAGCAATGGCTCAGGGATATTGACAGGAGTCACCAGCTCTGCCAGTCCAGGCTCCTGTTGAATACAGCCTTGGGTCCTGCTGCTGCACAGCAAAGCCTGGGCTAAATCACTGAGAGCAAGCGCCAGAGGAACATCCCACCACAGCAGCAGGGCACGGGCCAAGCCCCAGCAGCACTCAGAAACAAGCCCAGGTTGGCTCAGGGGGATGTGCAACCACATGCTACACAGACCAACAGGGCACAGGAGAGCCATTTTGAGGGAGGCACTGGAGAGTGCTGGCAGACCTCCTGTTGTGATTCCCACCAGGTGTGCAACTTGACACACTTCAAGGCCACATGCCTGGGCACTTAGAAAACACAAGTCAAAGAGGCAGGACCTGGGACACAGCCCTGGCCCCACTTGTGCAGGCAGCTGTGCTTGATGCCATCCTCACATCTGGAATGGCACAGCTTGCACCTGGCATTCACACCCCTACCCTTGGCCAGGGCTAGCTCCCTCAGCACACACAGCCAGGAGCAGAAACCAGCTCCTCTGCTGCCAACGCAGTGCTTTACCCAGCACCCACTGCCCTCCCACCACACACACCCTGCCATCCCACCACCCCCAAAGCTGCACATGTAGGGCTGAGGTTTGGGAGCAGACATCCACAGCCAACGCGATTCATTAGCACTCGATACAGACCATTAAACCCTTCCTGCCCAGGCTTGCTGCCTAGGAAGCTCCGCTGGGAGCCAGCTGAGGCTGCGCGTGCCTTGCACGGAGCAACTGCTGAGTCCAGCTCTGCCAAACCCTTAATCTGGAGCAGGGATGCTGGGCAGGCCCCTAGGAGTGATGGCTGTGCCCCTAGCAAAGGCTGCTGCCCTCCACCATTCCTTGTCAGCCAGCAACATGGCAGAAAAACACAAGGCAAAAAGCCGAGTGTGTGAGAACTGTTGTGTTACCCCCAGCTGGAGGTCAGCACGCACTGCTTTGCCTCAGTGGGCAGCAGGCACCTACCACCCCCATAACTCTGGTTCCCCAGGACAGGACAGGGCAGGCAGGGCTATGCTCACAGAAGTCCAGTTTAAGACATTTTTATTCCTCTGCAGGTTACACTTAGTGTTTAAGAAAATACAGGATCCCTTTTGACATTCATACATTTTTACAGGGAAAAAATAGGTTTCTCTACTAGGGTGGTTATTAAGCTTGGGCATTCCCAGGCTGACTTCAGGAGGACCTTGCCTCCCTTGGCTGCCAGGCCAACCCTCTCTGTTCCCAAGCATCACTGCCCCAGTGGCCAGTCCAGGCCTGCAGAGCAGAGCTCATGCCATTGCCTCAAGCTAACAGAAGGAAAAAAAAGTAATTACAGTGCCCAGTAATTCCAGTTCCGCTTTCCAACAGCTCCTACACTGGATACTGCAAAGGAAGACCTGGGGACAGGGAGTGACCAGACTGCGCACACAAATATCTGAGACCCACGTTAGTGCGTGTGACTATCTGTAACAGGGAAATAGGTTAATCCCATTTGCTAGAAACCTAGAGGAAATATAAATAAGGGTTCCCCACACTTAGCGTAGTCACAAACAGCTACTGGACACCAGGCTCACGCTGCCTCCGAGCACTGCCACGGGGAGAGGGAGGGCAGCGAGGCAGGGCTACTATGAAGCTCAAGGCAAGAAATCCACACGCTTCATGAACAGAGCACACCTGCCCACAGGGAGCCCCTCTGCTCACGGGCAACGCTGCAGGAGGGGTGGCAAGCGGCAGCTTTCACTTGGCAGGACACGCCTTTGTGCTGTGTCCAGGCCAAGGGCTTCCTAAAGGCAGCGTCATCCACGTGGCTGTTACTTCTGGGCTGCCACGGTGTGCAAGAAATTGAAATTTAAACATCACTATAGAAAGCAGATTGAAAAAAGCAGTTGCTGGGGTAAGACCTCCATGACCCAGGTGGGCTGCTGCCTAAAGGCAAAGCTGAGGGCCGGGAGGAAGTGAAAGGCTCACTAGACGAGGCGTTAGACAGCGAGCAGCTACCTTCCCTTGGCAGGGCTGCAGCACATTGGCACTAGCAGCAGAAAACAAAACAGATGTTACGAAAGCTTCTTCCAAGCACCAGCAGACTCCACTTGATCACTGCAGGGAGAGAGACGCACATGGAAAAGAAGTGATACTCTAAGGCAAAGGCCTTTCTCTTCAGGACCTCAGGACAGCAGTGCAGCTAAACATCCCCCCCACTGGCTGCTAAGGCCCCCGCAAGTCTTCTGCCCTTCCCACTAACACCAGCTGCCCAAAGAGCTCCTGCCTGAATCTTGCAGGAAAACCACGCGCCAGCGCCCACCCTGCTACAACTGCCCCGGGCACCAGGCCCCGGGGGCAACCCACACCCTTTCTGCCACTGGCATTTCTAAAGGGCTGGTGAACACTGTCCCAACCTTAGGCCTCGCACAGAGGGATATAAGGTATGAGCTGTACAGGGAGGGAATGGGGAGGAAGTGTCAACAAGAGACGTCATCGATCCAAGTGGTTCAAACTCCAGTCCAAGCTGAGGAGCATTAGCTGGTACCAGGAGAGATTTCTGGGAACTCCTTGTAAATCTCCAAGATGATCAGTTTGTCCATCTGGCACTGCTGGTCCTCCTCCTCCTCGCCCAGGATGCGCTGCAGGATGCCCTGCAGGTCAGCGAGGCGGTGCTGGTGCTGCAGATAGGGCGTGGAGCGGATGATGGCGTGCATCAGAGACAGATACTCCATCCTCAGCTGCCAAGTGGGAGAGGAGACAAACCACAGAGCATAGTGAAAGATTTAAAGTGAGATAAACAAGCATGCCAGCCTCCAGTACAGCATGAGCACAGGAACAGCTGCTGCTGCACCATCAGCCAGAGCAGCACTCCAGAGGCACCTGCTTTTCCTTAAGGCTCATCAGTAACTACAGAACACTGCTTTTCCCACAACAACCGTGCTGCTCCTCACCCACATGCACATCCCCTGCCTCTTCCAATACCAAACCAGATAGATTTCTCCTGCTTCTATTACTCACAGAGGGTGCTTCTTCCCAAAGGTCCCTGGTCAGAAGGCTGCAGACACCAGAATCCTGGCTGATCTTTCTTCAAGTATGCCTATGGGCCGGGCAGGATAAATCCCCCCTTCTTCCTCCATTCCCAAGAAATTTGATTTGAGCACCCAAAAATGTTATGCCCACCCCAGGACTCCACTCTTGCCTTGCACCAGGAGGCCCCTGGGGGACCAGGAGAAACACCATTGCTTTGGGACTGTGTGCCCTTCCCCAAAGCCCATGGGTTAGTGTGAGCACCTTGTCTCCTGGGGAGAGATCAGCAATCTGCCGCACCAGGATGTCTATCAGGACCATCATGTCTGTGTGATAGAAGATGCTGGCTGTATCCTTGCTGGCAAAAATGTCCTGCAGAAACTTCAGCACTGAGTGTGGTGGCTGAGGCTGATGCTTGAAGATACAAACTGGATCATCTGTAGGAGGCAGAGAGACTGTGCTAAGCTGCACACATTCCCCATTGCCCCCCTCCTCCATCTTCCTCCACATCCCTTCATTAGACCCTTTGGCTCTGGAGAGGAGGCTGTCCTGCCCTCATCCAGCCACTCCTGGCCTGCAGACAGATTTGTGTCCACAGATCTCAGTGCCTTGCACAAAGGTGTATAATCAGGATAGCAGCTCTGCAGGGTACCAAGATGAGATCAAACTCATTATGATTAGCATTAATCACTGTTTATGTCTCACCTACTATCCCAGGTGAGAGCTCATTAGCACATCGCCTTTTAAGTACCTCCCCTTTTTGCTCAACAGCCACCACTCATATTCCCCCTGGTTTATTAAGTCTGGTCCAATGACCCCTCTGAAAAGCACATCAGAGCCTGTACCAAAAATAAGCTTTCACCAGAGACCAGGATAGTATTGTCCCAGAAGCAAGAAAAGAAACACTTCCAAGTTTAAATGAGTCACTGCATCCTGTTCTCTTCCAAAACACATCCCTACAGATCCCAAGAGGGGCTCTGGGCCACAGCAGCCCCCCCCCACCTCAGCAGTTGTCAGGAAGGCAGGCAAAAGAGAAGCATCTTCATTAGGGTTGTGGCCCCCCTCTTTCTTCACCCAGATCCTCACTGGAAGGTGATCCCTGCAGGGAATTTGGCAGGGAAAGGGCTAAACAAAGGCTTTGGGAGGAGGCCAGACAGAAGAGCACTGAGGTGCCGGCTGTCCTCAAGCTGATATAGTGTGAAGACAGTGATTTGTTACCCCAAAGAGAACTAAAGCCAGAGTAGAATGAGCTGCAAGCATCACAGGATGAGTTATTTCCAGCAAATCAACAAAATGAATCTCAGGCAGCAAAGCCCCTGTGCTCCAGAAGGTATTAAAAAGCACAATAGCATCATGCAGCACAGGCTGAAAGACCTGGCACTGCTCTTCCCATGGAGATCTCCAGCCTTCCAGCAATCTGCTCTGCAACAGCCCTACATGCAGTGGATTTCACTCCATGCCTGAAGTAGACACAATGTTAACCCTCTGCTGGTGATTCGAAAATGGGAAGTCGCACTCCAGGCAGCATTTTAGAAGGCAACAGCTCCCTCTGGCTCTCTCCCCCAGGGTAGATGATTGCCAGCACAGGTTGAAGTTTATGTGCCAGCACTCGCCGATCCTGCCTGTCCAAGGACTGAAGTGGCCCAGGACCAGCTTTTCTCCCAGACAAAAGCTTGCCCAGGTGGCAGCTGGCCATACTGTGAAATGGGGCTGGTCTGACCCACGAGTACATGGAAATGGCAGCCCAGACACTGTTCTTCTCTTCCTAGATGCCATCAGCATCACCTTATTCCTTGTGCAGCTCCATCCTCAATGATGCAGACTGTCACCCTCACAAACTCACCAGGAAGCAGCACATCCTGTCTGAGCCTACAGCTCCTCAGCTACCTGCATCCCTGACATCCCACCCCATAATAAGCACTGGGCTTGTCTCCCCAAGCCAACATGAGCTGCACCCCCTGCCAGGCACGTACGAGTGCCACACACACTCACCTCCTCTGTTCAGCAGCAGTAGCAGCTTCTCTGTGAAAGTCTTGACATTCGAGTGCTTGCTTATTGTAGTCATGATCACACTGTGTTCTGGAACTAAGGAAGAAACCTGCTCAGCATATCCCTTTGTTTCCTGAAGACCACAGTAATAAAAAACACATAATGGGGAGCTCCTGCTTCACATCAGTGCTCTGGGGAACCACAGTCTATCAGGGCTATGAAAAGTTTCATCCCCACAAAGCAAGTGGGCAGGGAGAAGGAAGGCTAAATAAATCTGGAAAAAACACATGAAACACTTGGGCCTTGGTGCTTTCTCTGTACATCTGATTCACATGTGGGCTCACACCTGCCAGCCAAACACTGGGAAATATCTTGCAAAGGCTTTATGTTGCCAAAAATTACCTCTGTTCACAACCCTCTGCAGCCAAGGGCTCCACTCTCTTTTATCTCCTTACTTAATATCAGCAGTGCCCTGCTGTAACTTACGGTCTTGAAAATTCTCTCAAGGGTCCCAAAAGCATTCCAGAAGGGAAAAATTCTTCCCAGAACTCAGCATTAGGCTATGCAAGGGTGTGGGCTGAAGGCTTCTTCTAGGAACTGTCCCCTAGCCTGCTTTGGGGGTGATTTGTAGTAACTAAAGTACATTTACCCTAGCAGACCTTAACATGTGTATGCACACTCAGAATCACACAAATAGCACAGCGTTGACTATTTCTGTGGCCTGTAAAATTTCACAGGCTGCCAAGTGCTTCAGGATCCCTTCTGTAGAAGGGCATCAATACAATATATTTTCAGAAGAGTTTTTGAACTAATGCTGCACCACTGAACTACATGATAGATGACTCTTGAAGACAGAGGAATGAAAATTCAATCCACTAATAAGCAACCAGAACATCATTTAACATGTTCTTAGCATCAGAGAACAAGTCACTGCTCTCGGCTACGCCCCAGGTGGGCAGTAATCCCCAGAAACACACTGCCTGTCATGCATTACTGCCTAATTACTGCAGCCAGCAAGGATATGGATAAGTGTGGGAAGGGGTAATGAATGAAAGCAGCAGAGATATACTTAATCAGTCTCTGTGCAATCAACTTTCACATGAAATTAGAAACTTTCACATAAATTTTAATGAAGCACAACTCAAAATAACAGGTAAATTACTGGACACGTCACTGCTGCTTTATCCTCCCCTGTTCTCCACAAAATCAAGGATAAAGCCAAGAAGCAGAATAAGAGAAAGTAATTAACTAGAGACAATTGGAGCAACCGGACACTTTGGGTTAACAAATGGCCTTTTTTAGCAGGACCTGGAATTACATTCCAATCTTCCAACAGGCTTCGAAACACACAGGCAGTGAGGGCAAATGCCCTTCTCTTGGGACCTGATGTGCTGTCTATTCTCATGACCATGTTTTCCTCTGTGGTTTTGCACCATATTTAAACACTGTAGTGCCAGAAACTAGGGGAGCTGGAGGGGTGGTTATAGCACCATCAAGACCCAGTGAGATTCTCCCTCCCCATTTTTCACACCCTCACTCCAGACCACTGAAATCTTGCCAATTCAACCTGGAATGTGGAGATTGAAGGCCAGAAGGACGTTGACAAATAAGTCAGGCAGCTGGTCAGTGGTGTCCGAGGGCAGCCCATCCTCAATCACATCCAGCATGAACTGCACAAACTGAGAGTTGAGATGTTCTGCACAAGGAGAAAGGGGCATTTACAGCACAGTGAAAATAAACCAAGCAATAAGGGACCAAGCAAGCCACTTCTCTGTGCTTTTATGCTTAAAAAACATTAGTGGAGTACTAATGTCAGCCTCCAGGGAATGAACAGCCCGGCAAGCAGACTAGACAGACCACTGAAGTGTCTTTGTGTGAGAGACAAGTGGCTCAGAGAACTATCCACAGCACAAGGAAATGCTGAAATTTGGTCCCCCACTGGCAATTTTTTTTGAGTAAATAAAACACCAAATCCTGCTCTAGCTGTTGCAGCATCACTGCCAGCAGTGAAGGCTTCAAGGCAGGAAGAGATTTGTATTCCTGACCCTTGGTTTAATTAATCTGTTTAAAAAAACCCTAATAATCTAGATCATTAGTAATAACCCATTTTTCAATTTAGCTATTAGGAAAGCTCAGGAGCTCATGCAAATAAGTCCACCTGCAGGAAATAATTGCCAGGGTTACATGAGGAGAGAAAAGCAGGAGGTGTGGAGGCTCATTCCGGTCTCTACTTGTACCAGTTTACATCTTGTACATGCTTACTGGGTGTTAAGGTAAAGCTACTGAGGAAATACTTTTAAAAATCTAGGAAAACTATGCCCAGAGTTTCCCAAATACAGGGAACACAACACAGCCTTGGGAAGAAGCAGGCAGGGCTTTTTGATTGAAGGCTAAAATGAAAGGACAGAGGAGAAAACAGGCAGACATTTGCACTTCATTATTGACTGCAATACCCTTAATCATCTCCACTTTCCTTAAGAGCTTGAACTACGGAGGGCTGTACTACTCTGTTAGAAGAGGGACCAGAAAGAGGCCACATTATGCAGCTGACAGCCTTAGTGGGCGTTGATGGAGGAATCTGGGACCTCAGCCTCATCAGCAGACAGTCTCCAAAGCAAGTACGAGGTGTGTGCTTTCACAGAGGCCAGAGGCAAAGCAAAATGCCACTTAGTTACAGTGACGGGCAAATCCACCTCTTCTGCAGCGTGGCATTCAGTCCTCCACTGCTCTAACCCAGATCTGTGCTGCTCCCTGGAAATCTGGTGTCACACCCCAGTGCTTCAGCTGCCAGGCTCTACTGATAGAGAACAGACCCTATTCTTGCTGGGCCTACCACTGAGCTGTCCCCACCCTGGCCATCAGGAAAGGTCCCTTCCCTGTGTCTGCCAGCATGCCTCAGACGTCCCACCATCAGCTCCTGCCGAGCCATGAGCATAACCCACTCTTACCATAGTGGTGATATGGCAGGGGCTCTCCCATGGAGAACATCATGGCCAGCACCAGCGCAGAGTAGCACATCTTTTGATGATCTGCAAGACAAAGGTCCTGGCATTAATTCTGAGGGCGTGAAACTCTTCCCCAGCCTTAGCTGGGAAGTCAGACATTTAGTAAAGGCATTTAACACTGATTAGCCTGCTCCCCATTCCTGTATTGACTGAGCTGTAAGGGTGTTTTTCCCCGTTTTAGCACACCACACGCCTTCTGTGCCATGTGTTTCCAAAGCAATTTAAAAATAATCACAACAAGAATCCTTGATTTTTTTTTCCTCTCTACTTCAGAGGATCTAGGCAAACTTGATCTGAATAATTAAAAACCTCCCCTGCACAGTCCCAGGACACATCTCATAGTTATGCAATTACTGAACCCAGAAAAAGCATCCATCTGGCCACCTCAAAATACTGCCTGTTCCAACCAACACCACCCCCGGACAGCCATGCTGCTTGTTACCATCTCTGCACTGCTCTACTTTCACTGCCTCAGCTCTGCCTGGAGGTATAAAAGGTCCCTGGGGAGACCAGATCCCTGCTCAGGACTCAGGCTGTGCATCTGCCCACCTCCCAGGCCACATGCTTCTCTGGCAATGATACATCCCACACCCTGCTAGTCCAACACAATTTTTGTTGGCAGCAGCTACATGTGAATGCTCCACAAAACCCCTGCTAGTGCCCTGCCTGAATTTTAATTAATGGATACATCTCAATAGATATTTGCAGAAGAAAAACAAAGGCATGGAATAGGATCTGTGTCATGACCAAATGAAGCCTCCATCCAGTTCAGCAATTCTGAAGACAACAGGAAAATGAGTATTACAATATATAGCTTACCACACGCACTGGCTGAATACAGTTCATCTGCCAGAAAGAGCCCAGGGGCATTTATTACAAGGAAACTGAGGGTATGTTTACAAAAAACTGACCCAAACTACTTTTCATTAGAGGAGAAAAAAGGTTCCCTCAATGTATGATGCCTCTCTCAGCGGCCCTGCATGGTACATGCTGCTTCTAAAACCCTGTCCAAACCCTTTAAGATATTTCCCTTCTTCATGCACAAATCAACCCACCTCTAAGCACCTGCACCCTGCAGTTTGCCTTTGACTGCACAGCCAGATGCCTTCACTGCCACCATATACTCCTGCACGTGGCCAAAGGACTTGAAACACTGGGCAGCTGTCAGATTCACTGTTAGCGTGGGGGACAAAACACTAGTGAATCATTCCAGCCCTGTGCCCTGGAAAGTCAACTCCGTGAGCAAAGTCCCCATAAACAAAGCACACGCAGACTTTATCAGAGCTCCACCAGATGCCTGAGTTTTCAAATAGCAAACACTTTGAATAAAAATAGATCATTTGGGGCTTAACCAGAGATACTACAGCATTAACAAGATTAAGACTTTGTAGGAGAGCACTCTAGACCATGTGGCAGCAAAGAAAAGCTGAAAACTGCTGTTTACTCTCGATAAACAGAGAGGGAGGATATTTAATGACTTAAATATAATTCACACTTACATAAGAAGCTCTCAGCTATAAGGTGACAGTGATACCAAAGCTCACTAACAAAAAAAGAGATCTGACAAACTGTTCACCACACAATTTCTTCATTCTTTCCTTCATGGCTTCGGGTATTGGAGACAGGATTCTGCAGTAGGTAGACACAGGAACGTGCTCTTCCCACATTCCTAGAAAGGCTTTCATCAACAAAATGTTTTCTCTCATCACATCAGAAGCAATAAAATAACGAACTGAGAACCAGAAGCCAGTGATAAACACGGGTGTAGCAAATATGGAGGAAGAGACTAATTAGAGATGGGAGGGAGGAGGGCAGTTTTACATGTCCTTGGCCCATCTGCTATTAACTGATGTCCATTCATCTTGGTTGACAGCAGACTTCATGACTAGGAGGCAAATCTTGTATTTCCCTAAGGACAACAAATCAAAGGATGCTGAAACAACTCAGAAAGCTGAACTCGGGGCAAATCCACGTTAACCTCGGACACTCGCTCTGCACAGACTCTTAAGTTTTCGGGGTGTCCCAGCTGCAGCAGGACTCATCCAAGCCTCACCATGCTGAAGAACAGAGTAACTGTCAGTCAAAACACAGCTTTTTACCCCTCCAGAGCAGCACCAATGACTGCAAGAAAGTAAATAGCATTAATGCAGCTCTCTTGAAGCAGAGAGACTGCTGATGACAGATTGATAAACATCACTGAAGTAGCATGAAGGGCAGGAGAGATGCAGCTGTTTGCTCACCACCCTGCATTTCCAAAGCCTGCTGAGATACTGGTAAGACACTATTATGTACGAAAGGTATTTCTCAGACGCCTTCAAAGGCCTCGCTTTCACCCTCTAAACACAGTAGTGTGGAATTCAGGCACGGGGAGCAGACAACTGCCTACAACTGAAGGGAGAGGAGCCTGACAGCTGACTTGCATGTACACTGAGATGCAATGAAGGAGAAAGTCACAATTACAGACTGGATTATCCCCGTCTGTTTTCGTCGGAATTGGTCTGGCTAATTCTGCCTTGCTGTGGCTTATTATAAGGTCTTCTAACACTGATAGATGTGCAGGCCAGCTGCAACACAGGGAAGGGGCTGTCCAGAAGCAATAAGACCCAAGCATCTGGCAGAAGAACTGGCCAGCAGCCAACACTCCTGCATTAGTCCCAGGGTAAAAACCTTCTCATCAAAGGCACCCAGCATCCATGCACAGAGCTGCTGCCTCGGCTGCTCTTCTGTAACAAGGCAGGAGGGATCCCACAGAGCTACTGCAGCCAGTTCCACACTCCCCAGTTGCTCCCCCAGTGCTGTCACTGACTGCTCTGGCTCCCACAATCCACAGAAGGGATTAGCTATTTTGCAGCATGTCACAGATCAGCTGCTATTCCCCAGTTTTTAGTACCAAAATAAGCTCAAGGATTCAAGGTCGTGTTTTCACTCAGGGTACTGCTTGCCATTTGCTGGCAGGACGTGGAGCCATAAGCATCAGAATGGTAGGAGGGAACTACTAATGCCCTAAAAGACCTCAGAAGGACAGACCTGTTTGGGTCAAGGATGGTTAACTTCTCCGCAGCTCTGCTGTGAAGTCCAAGAGGACTGGATGCTGGACAGATGACATTGCACAAGTTGCCTGCCATAAGCTCAGCACAAGGAAGGCAGCACAGGATCAGGACACTGAATTGTGAAGTTCCTGTATCCACACAGTGGTCTGCTGGCAAAGGAACAGCACCTTTTCACCCTTCAACTGTACTGGAAAAAACCCTCACCTTGAGATGAAGCTAGAGAAAGAAGAGATGCTGCAGAGCTGCAGGTTGGCAGTTTGGAGAACACAGCTGAGCCACTTCTCACTCACTTCCACTGCAATGCCTTTTAGGTCCTCAGAGCAGAGCTAACACTTGCTGGGAAACAGGCCTGCTCCAGCCCTAAGTACTACATGGAGATCAGCAGAGATGTGCAGAACTCACCTAGATCAGAGCTCCGTGCTCCACCACACCCAAGGGGCTGAGTTACCTGTACTGTCCAGGATGAGGCAGCCCCAGGCAAGGCACAGCATCACTGTGACCAGGCAAGGGTTAACAAGGGTGACCAGCCTCCCCTGCCCACACAAAGGCAGTTCAGGAACAAGGCAGGAGACAAAAGCCTGTTTGCTCATGGTGCACAGGATGCTCACCTTAGTGATGAAGCACAATAAAGGTTATTTTTGGCAGCACAAAATCAGGAGAAATGTTGTCACAGAAGCACAGCCATAGTCCTATAACCAAGTATTATTTGCTTCTTGGTCAGTAAAACCTCAGCCTGGAGAAGATGCTTCTCATGTATAACCAGATCAAACACAACAGTGTGATGAGTTCATGGCACAGAATTGTTAAGCAGCAGAAGAACAAAAAGAAAGCACAGCCAACAGTGGAATAATGATCACAGTCCCACCCCACCAGTCCTTTGCCCTGCCCTGCAACACTTCTGCAGGCCCTCCTCACTTTTGAACTGCTCGAACTTCAAAACATCTAAGCAAAAACTAGTGCAGCGCCATGCAACAGGCTTGATCTTCACCTCACATAGTCCTTTCCAGACCCAAAGACAAAACTCCATTAGTCCTGTCCACCACAGTCAGGTTGGCACAGTCCGTGGTGGGAAGCTGGGGACAGGAACATCTATTATGCATGTTCAAGGTGGTCATCTTGGACATTTACTTGGCTCACATGAAATGGACATGATGGTCTCTGGTCACTCAACAGCCACAACCAGGACCACACTACCATCTCAGGCACAGTGTGGGGAGAAGGCCCTTTCCCTTAACCGGCAAGTATCTCATTCAGCAGGAAGAAACACCACAAAGATTGGGTGTAGAGTGCTGAGAAAAACTCTCTAAGAAACTGCAGAGATCTTCCTTGAGATCTGCAGGTGTCTCCTGTCAGCATCATGAAACGAAACTGGAACAGCTCAAAATGTGCTTTAAGACATCTACAAGAAGTGACACAGATCATTAACGGCATGTTCAAGACCTGGAGGGCCCTTGCACCGTTGGACTGAAACATCCCCGCCTGTGCATCCTCAACTTACAGCTGTAATAACCTGAATAACTTCAGAACCAGACACTATTCCCCACAGAGCACTGTGCACATAGGGCAGCCAGGCAATGGGGGGCCACCAGTGCTGCTGCAAACCATCTAATGGAACAACACAGTCCCAGGGAGCTGGGTACAGCTGCTCTGGCTCACCCTGCGTGTGAGTCTGCATGTCCCGGGCCAGCTCCATCGGCAGCACAGAGTTTACAAGCGTTGAGATGACGGCAGCGTCCAGGTTGCACATGGCTCCAAAGCACTTCAACAGCAGCAGCCGCAATGGCACCCTGTGTTCCTGCAAAAACAATTCATTAGTTCAAACCATTTCATAGACTAGGGCTCGCTCAGAGGCAGAGACATAACTCCCAGAAGTTCCTGCTGCTGGGAAGCCACAGACCCTCCCAGGGTGACAGTGAACCCAGAAGCTCTACAGGCTTCTAGCAACAGCAGGGAAGTTCACATGATAATGTTCACAACTAGGCTGGCTATGGGTGTTTGGCAATGCAGTCAGAGGGCATGTAGCAGCCAAAGCTCAGATCTGAGATGCTCCTCTCAATCCACTAAATATGGTAACAACCAACAACCTACACCTGTTCCCAGCAAACAGGTTCAATATGCTGGGTAGCCAGGATTCTCTGAGCGCAGTAAGGTTTTGTGAATGCTGCTCTGACAGAGGTTTCCCAACTATGCAATATTGGCAAACCCTCTTCAGCACGTGATGGTCATTGCGCAGAACAGGAGAAGTCCCTCCACTGTGATGTTGTTGGGTTTGTGCTGGAAGCAGAGGATATAATCAGAAAGTTTTGGGACATGTGAGGAATTCCAGCAAAGATGATACTCAACCTGCAGTTCCCATGCAGGAGCTCTGATGCTGGGGTAACCGTTACACTCCAGCCTCAGCCAACAGCTCCACGGTTCAGAGAACAGAAGTGAGCCAAGCCCTAGGACTGGGCATGACAGCAGCCAGGGAAGGAGACCCAACTGCTCCCCACCTGGTCAAACCTCCTTGAAATGCTGGTCAGAGAAGAGCAGGCAGTGAAAGCCAACAGGATTTGTTATGCCTCGCCTGTCTTCCCACTGCTCTAGGTGTGCTACAGCCTCCCCTGATGCCGAGCTCTGGGTTCAGACACAGAAGTGCCAGATGAAAGTGAAATGCCACAAGACTTGATGTGCTGTAGCTGAGGACTTAGGGACAAGATGGGAACAAGTTTCCAACCCCCACAGGATCCTACAACAGCATATTCCAGGAAGGAGAGGGGCAAAGCAATGCTGCATAGGTGTTGAAGGCAAAACTTCCATTTCTTCCTCTGAATACTGATCTCATTCCTCATTCCCAAGGCTTCTACTCACTATCTACTTTTCTAAGTGAAGATATTTACTAATGCACAGGAGGGCATCAATTAAAAGAGGAGCAATCACAGCCTGTCAGCTTTCCCAAGGCATCCCCAGAAATCCTTCCTCTAGACACCAGTGATGCCAATGCTGTCCCTCAGCAGGCTTGTAAAAGCAGCAAGCTTTACCCTTCGCAGTGTCAGCTACTGCTTCAAAGTCTACAGCATCCCCTGAGCTTTCACACAATTTTCATGCATAGCATTGACATTAGCCAATGCTCAAAAGGGATGTACTGCGACTCCAGCTAGACCACAGAACTGCCCTATGCAGGGGAAACATCTTATATACATTCATCAAACCCTGCTCATTTGAACCTTTGGGGAAATGTCAAAAAGACAGACTCGGTGCATTCTGTCACCTTACCATCTGATAATATGCCACAAGGGATAGGACAGATTCAAACTCATTCTTCTTGCACATTTTCTTGCAAACTTCTGGGTCTGCATCTGTCTGGAAGAAGGAATGGACAGGTCAGCCCAGTGACACATCAAAGCACAAGGTTACTGCTACAGGGACCTTGAGGGAGTCCAGTTGCTTTCAGATTTTAGTAGCCCCAGCTCAACCATCTCAAAAAAAAGCTGAAGGTAAGAGCTCAAGAACCACCACCCTTCAGATTCTGCATCAAAGTGAATTCTTGAGAAACACCTCTGTCATGCAGCACATCTCAGGCTGGAAACATCTAAAACATGACCTGAGCAGCACATTATTGCATGCATCATACAGTTACACAGGGCAACCCCAGCACCATTACCATCCCAAGAACACATCTCCTCCCACCCCTAAATTATGAGGAAATGGTTGCACAAAACCCCATCCTGCCTTGCCCTGAAGGCCCACAGTGAGGTGGCACAGACTGTATGTTGAGTGACAAAGATCGCCGGCATTTATTACATAAAATTTACCTGTTCTGCTTATGTCAGACTGGAGAGGAATACAAAACAGTGCCAGGGCAAACCCCTAACACAGACCATATCCCTGCACTGAGGGCAGTTCCCATATCATCATGCTCCCTGGACACAGATGGGCTTGTATGGGGGTGTACCTTTCCTGCATGCACAAATGTGGTGAGATGCTTTGTACTTTCTCACAAAAACAGCTTTAGAGCTCACTTTCAAGGCAGCCCAAGAATTTTTTCTTCACATACTGAGCCCCACTCCACAGATACTTCCCAGCAACAGAGGATGTTTTAAATGGAAGACATTTTAAATGGGCCAAGGAGTGCAACAACCCTCACAGCAGCCCTCCAGGTTTTCTGTGGAAAGTTGAATTTTTTTGGAGGTGAGGGTTTATATTCTCCTGTGATAGGTATATACTACAGCTACCATGAAGAATGCCCCAGTAACTTTTTAGAACAGCTTTGTAAGGTGGAGTGGAGAGTAGGAGGCAGCTTAAGAGTGCTGAAGACCCCACACAGAAGGGCAAGGCTTCATTTTGATAGTAAAGGATACACAAGAAACCTATGCCTGCTGAAACAGCAGATCAGATGGCAACACAGGGGTGAAGGAGGTTAGAAAAAGGAACTTCACCAGGGCTGTCTGCTCTGCTTTGCCTATAAAGAGAGAAATTTACTCACCAGGATGCGAAGCAGCTCCTCCAGGTAGCAGCAGATGACATTCTCATCCTCGTAGAGTGCCCAGCTGCGCTGCTGAGCATCATCCTTGTGCCTGGCCAGATCTGCAAAGATCACCTCCAGCCGCTGCTCGTCGTGGCAGATCTGGCCCGAGGGCAGCCCCGCACTCAGGTTCTGCACGATAGCAAAGCCACTGGTTAGTGGGGCCCTGACAGCTCACTGTTGTTTGGGTGCCTGTTTCCTCCAATCTTGTCTCAGGACTGGCAGCTGACCTCATTCAGTCAAGAGCTGTACAAAACCAGCAAGTTTAAGACACGTGTTAATTTGGGTCTCATACTTTTGGAGCCTCTACTCTCTGTAGATTCTGAGAATGGGAAAAGCCAAACCTGTCTGGCATGGGCCAGGACCACTGCTGGGCAGCAGCTGAGCACCCTCAGTAAAACAGACACATCCTGCACACCAAACCACTGCACTGCACAACTGCCTCAAGAAAGAAGTTCTCTTCACTGCCCACTCCTCTCCAGGTTTTAGTCCTTGGCTCAAGAGCAAGCACTTTTATGGTGCTCCACATGCCAGCTGCCCAGTACTAGATCTGGATCCTCTGCAGCAAGGACAGGAATCAATTAATTGTGGGCTGCTTTGGTTCTGCTTTCTTTCAAACAGTAGAATTCAGCCACCATTCAGTGCAGCTCTGAAGCTACTCAGCAAATCTTACTGCACATACTCCTTTCTCAAATTGTTGTCAGCTGTATCCCCACGACTTCTACCTCATACACAACCCTTGCCACGAAGGTCTCATCCTTTGGTTGTCTTTCCTTTGCTTTTCCTCTCCTTCAAGAAAGAGAGGGGAGTAGTCAGGCAGCATTTAACCTGCCCCAACAGCTGCTGTGCCCTGCAATTTAGGAAAAAACACTAGGACCTAAGTATATCATATGAACTATCTGCTTTCCTGAAAGCAGGGCAAGAAGGGGTGTTCAGTAGTACATGGAACAGAGCTGATCACAGGTGACAAGCCCAGGCACCATTAAGAGAGGGAAAGGTTAATTTATGGAAGAATTTGAATTACATACACAAGGGTCTGGCAGCAATGACAACATGCAGCAGGAGATCAGTAAAGTGGAAGAGAAGCAAGCTGAGAAATTCAAACAACAGGGAAAACAAACTCACTGTGACCAAATTCTTAACGATTTTTGCATGAAGCAGTCTTACCACGTGCAGCAACAAGTCATGATCACTCAGTGGGAAAAGGCCCTTACAATGCCTTGTCCTGGAAACCCAGAGAAGGTTCAGTCCTATCCTGGTGCAGCACCTTCCAACAGGCTGACCATGTGGGAAGTGCCAGCAAGCCTAAGGAGACTTCCCATTGGGAGCAGAGTAGAATGATTTGGTAGAGACACAAGTCCATGTCCTGTGCCTGCGATGACACTTGGACAGTTGCACATCCACATGTAGAAGGCCAAGTGCAGGAGCTGCACCCTTCCTGATCACCTCCCACCCTCCAGCTCTCTCTGGGAAAACCACTCCAGGTTTAGCAGTAATGTCTTGCCTGCTTTTTTAGAGATAGAATTGTTAGTCATTTGCTTTGGGTATGGATTAATTAGGACTTGCAGTCCATGCTTCAGTTACACAATAAGAAAGTTTTCTTGTGGTTGCTGCTTGTTACATAATTTTTGTCAGGCAGGTAATGAAGGAAGGAGTGTGCTGCTTTAACACAAGCCCCTGTACAGTCTTAAAATTTTGCGAAGCCACGGGTGGTCTAGCAGAAAAGCAGGTAACCAGCTGTGAGAGAGCACAACAGCTTTCAGGAGCTGAGTACAAAGGCAAGAGAATCTCCCACTGAATGGCAGTTTATCACAGAA
This sequence comes from Campylorhamphus procurvoides, assembly GCA_013396655.1. Classification (NCBI taxonomy): domain Eukaryota; kingdom Metazoa; phylum Chordata; class Aves; order Passeriformes; family Dendrocolaptidae; genus Campylorhamphus; species Campylorhamphus procurvoides. Next base: position 194,995 of record WBMV01016873.1, on the reverse strand, counting down.
GCGAATACATTAAGAGAACCACTTTGTCTTGCCTCCCCCACCCCACTTCTCCTTAGGAGGACCTACAGCACTGCAGTGTCACCTGCCTGCCCTCATGTGTCCCAGCTGTTTAGGAGGGTTCTCCATTCATGTACCTTACTCACATCCTCCTCACCAGAGCAGCGCAGGGCCAGTCCTACCTCAGTCCAGTGCTGGGACATCATTTTGGATGATTATTTTAATGAGTACTCATTTTAATGATCACTCTATTCAGCCTCTTATCACTAATCTGCTTTCTTCAATCCTTCATCTTCAGCCCTTGACGACTCCACCCACCATCAAGCTCCTAATGGACTCGGATGAGATCAATCCATTAACGAGCTCTTCAACCCGACCAGTGTAAATACACTTCGCACTGTCCCAGTGCACTCTCAGCACCATTCTCGGCCCTCCCACCACTGGGGTCAGGTCTCTGCTTATTAAACATCTTGGCAGCTACTACAACCTGCAGCATCATCATATGGTCGACTCCAGCAATCTGCTGGAGAGCTCATAAGCAGAAGGAGGTTTCGGTATTTCTAACAATGCCACTTTGCATTATCTTGCTGCTTCAAGTAGCTCCCTCCCCCCAGCCCAGAACAAGCTGCTGCAGGGATTTTGTTCCTCCTGAGCAGTCCAAAACCATTTTAGGAACTTTATTATATCCACATTGCTCAGGAGTGACCACACCTGCCATACAAACCCAGCTGGTCTCCTGCCTGTTTCTTCTTCATTCCCTCCCATGCTTCCCTCCCCACCACCCCACCAGCAAGCACAATGGATCACCAGTGCCATGGATACAAACATCTACCAGCAGTTTCCCCCACAAACCATACAGCTGGTTTTTAGACACATTTCAGGGGGACCCATATACAGCTGAACCGAGATGGCTGTGCCCAAAGACTCTGCCAAGGACCTTCATAAAGGCTCCTCCAGAAATCAGCAAAGAAAAGACTTGCCTAAGCACTAATGCATTCCTCCCACCCTCCAGATTTGCTTTTGTTATAGTATTTCACTGAGGAGGAGCCCTCCTAACAGCCCAGCCAAAGGACTCGGCCTTGAAAGTGCTCACCCTGCTGACCCTCCCCTTGTCTCCAGCGAGCAGGGGAAAAAGCTCCCACTCAGAGACGCTGAGCCCCAGAGCAGCCTTTGTGTCTTGTCAAAAGCAAATTTCCTTTAAGCAAAGCCACAGCAATGAATGAACTGGAGGCAGCCACATGGTTTCAGGGGAAGGAGACGGGCTCAGCCACATCAGCTGTGAGGTTTGTCAGAGCTTGTTGGGGACAACAGGCGGCTGACAGGCACTGGTGATGGGCAGCTTGGAGTAGGTCACAGCCCAGCACTACACGGGAAACTCCCCCCCCTCCCTCCAGAAACATGTCACCTCCCACACCAACCTCCTGACTTTTTCCTCCATCTCTGAAACATCTAAGCACAGTTTGACCCTGCTCAGCAGCCTGGGCTGATCTATGAGACTTAACTGCATTACACATCTTTGTAAGCAGTTTTCAAGCTTAAATTTAAGGCAACCAGAGACGGGCCTGAGTCACAACTACAACACAGCAATGTTACTGTAATAAAAAGCAGATAAGTGATTCCTAAGTGCTCCTTCTCAAGGTGCAGCCAGCTTGTGTACTGAGCAATTTTGCTGCCACACACTGAGTTTTAATAAATCTTCAAAATCAACCTCCCTAAACAAGACATCTACAGTGCTACCTCCTCTGAGATGGGAGATAATCCAGCAGAGCTGAAGGCAATCACATATCACCAATACATACTAATCCAAGTAATTCTCTAGAAGCTCAAAAACCAGGCAGCACCTATATTACCTTTAGTTATCTCCAAATTTTCAACAAGTTGCCTTGAAAGACGTCTCCAGTGTAGACATTCACTGCAGCAATGCCTTTGGAAAGAGGTTTCATTTCCCTTTACGCACCTTGCCCAGTCACTGGGCCACTCATCAGGAGCTGGCTCAGGGACAAGAAGAGGGGCCAGGGCAAAATGCTGACAGAGGGAAGCCAATTCAGTAGGTTTGCTCCTGCAGATCAGGCTTCCCCAAATAGCATGGCACCTCTGAAGTATCTTTCCTAAGTGAACTCCTCAGCACACTCCTCATCGCTGCTGTTCCCCCAGCTTAGCCTTAAGTCAGCTCCCCAAAAGCAGGAGCAGGATGCTGTTCCAGCAGAAATGTTTTATTCTCTAAAACACACATACCTGGGCAGACTCCATGCTGGAGGAGCAGCAAAGTAAATAAGAGGGAAGTGCCACCACCATTCAACCTTCAGAAAGCACTGGGGATAGAAGCTAGGTAATGGATTCTGGAATTGATTTAGTAAACGAGTGAGCTGACTTTAAATTAAGACTGGAATAGAAATAGAAAGGATATAACTAATTAAAGAACATGATACAAAAGGTTGAATCAGGTATGGTATCTATTATGAGCAGGCCGAAGCTTTAAATCAAAGCTCATATCTCACTCTGTTTCAGGGAGTGGAAGAAAAAACCTTGAAAAATATGCAAGAGGAGAATTGCCCACATATTTGCATGGATTGAGGAGTAGAGGGATTTCAGAAGTTACAAATTAAGGGAAAAACGTCCTTGACCTAGAACTGACGACTCAGCAACAATTCTACACAGAAACCCCTGAGATTGTGGAATGATTCGGTTTAATGAACAACACAAAGCCAACGATAATAATTTGTACCATTAAACTACATTAGTGAAGCTATGGCAGCACAGCCACCCCACAAGTACATGTGACTGCCCTTCCATCTGCTAGAGCTGGTTTTCTACACCAGGTAAACATGCTCACCTGGGACCAGGCCCCCACATATCAGCACAGCTACATCTTCTGTGTGAGACACTGAGGAAAAACGCACAACCACAGCATTTACACTTGAGCGCTGTGCAAGCCCATCCAGGCTCTCCTTCTGAAAGCAGTATTGCTCAAGACAGGTATGACAAGGTATTATGAGATGGGATGGGACCTTCTGCTGTGTCTCCCTACACTACCAGTGATTTTAAGGTCCCACAGATGTCCTAGATGACAGATATTGTAGCAGGTATGAGTAGATCCATACTCATCCCTGTATCAGCATCAGAATTTCTTTCCATCTTTATCAGACTGGTCTGCAGCAATGGCCATGAAACTGAGGTTTCCAAATCCCCTCTGCAGAAACCTGGCACTAAATGACTTCTATGGAATTAAGCTTATTGTATCCTGAATACAGATATTAGCAGTAAAAATAGTATTCAAATCTTGGACAAGGTCCAAATAGCAGAAAACTGAATTTCTCAGTGTTCAAGTCAGAGCTGGAACATTTGCTTGAAACAGCTAAATTTTTTTGCTGAATTTAGATCACACATTGACAGGGCATTGTTACTGGAGTAGGAAGCAATTAACCATTGGGTTATGGCTACAAACAGAGACTTGATGATTGCTTATAGGACTCTCTATTCAGTGCAGACAGTCAACCAGATTATGATTTGATCTAAAATTTGAATGTCATTAGTTTTCCATATTCAAATACCTCTGAACAGTTAATTATAATCTTGCCATTAGCAATGGAATTCCAATCTCAGATGTTTATATGAAGCTTACTCCTCAGGGTTGCATTCAGCAAGTGGGAGCTGGTATTTATTATCCCTCCAACTAAAACAGAGGGCTGCCCAGGTGCACTTTGTCATTTCAATGACTGCTGCAGAAGGAGGAGGAATATAGGATTATTTTGGCATAAGGTTTATTGAGAACAAGCTCAAGATAGTGCTCTTCAGTGGCTGAAAAACTACTCTTCCATGCCCTTTAAAAAATGGAGGGCTGAGGCATGTGTCACAGAATAGAGAGGTTCACATCTGTGGAAACCAGTTTTCATTGCTGTGATGAAAGACCAGGCCAGACATATGGAAATTTGGGTGCTCCATCATCCAAAGGGACAAGAATCCATGCAGATTTATAGTATGCACAGGCATGCTGAAACTACACAGAGGACGTGCAGCACCACAGGAAAAAAAGAAGTTTCTACAATTCATTATTTTATAAAAGGCTTCTATACAGAAGCACTTATGGTGCAGGCTCCATCTTTCTCAGCTTCTATTTGTCATGTTTGTAACAGATAATACCTCTTTTAAAAAGTCACTATTCATTTCTTTCTCTGATTTTATGTTGCCACATTGGTTCTCTGTGATCTTTCAGAATGAGAGGTCAACAGCTCCTGTCAGAACTTTTCAGTGTGCCTCAAGTCTTGCTGCATCCATTCCCACTGCTGCTTTTCCACTATTGCTGTCCCTGAGACCTGGAAGGTTGTCATCTCTCAGTGGTGTGTTCAATTCACTGCTGTTCATGTCATCACCCTCTCTCCAAACTGCAATCTCAGATGACACTCACCCTTCTACCACAGCCTACCAGTGTTTCCCAGCACCAAGGGCGCTCTTAGCTGGTTCTGCCTCTCACCCACAGCTCCAAACAACATTATGTCAGACATCTGCAGCTCAGCTGGGGAATAAACTCATCTGTTTTTCACTTCTACCAGTACTCAGACATGCTTTGAACCCCTGGTTCCCTTGGCTAGACAATTACCCCATCTAGTACCTTTCCTTTGGAATCTCACTGCATTTCTCATGCCAAACAGAGCTCATAACACCTTATCCTTGATGCCAAGAGGTGGTTTGCAGCAGTCCCCCAGCCCAGCCCTGCAGGTGTTACCTTACTCTCCACCACGGAGATGAGAATCTGCTCCATGATGCTGCTGGTTGCAGGGACAGAGGTCTGGATGTGGCCGATGACGATGCCGATGGCCACGCGGGACAGCTCATAGCTGAGGTGGGTGTTCCTGCGCACCAGCTCGATCAGTTCGGCACCTATTGTCTTGGGCACAGAGGCCACCAGGCCACTGGGCTCTGCTGGCACCGGCTCCACCGCAGCCCCTTTCTTATCCTCCAGGCAGAGGTTGCTGAAGGCGTCCAGGCTTGCAGGGGGGGCCGGAGCAGCTTTCTTCACCTGAGAAGTTTTCTCCCCATCCACAGTGTGGGACCTCTGGGTACCCCCTTCAGCTGGTGGTGCTGGGGCAGTGCGCTTGGACTGGGGAGATTTGCTGGCTCCATCCTTTGAGGAAGTCCCATAACGGGAATGGGACACAGGGCCGGTGTCCAAATTGCGTGTGATCGTGGTGTGGACACTCCGGCTCGGGACAGGGGGTGGAGTGTTGGCAGGACTGGAGGTGGCCGTTGGGAGAATGGTCTCTGACACAGAAGAAGCAGTGTACAAGGTATCCAGGGATGTCGTGCTTATAGAGGAGGCACTAGAAGCTGACCCAGGAATAATTTCAACAGCATCTGAAAGGGAACAATTAAACATGCCTTAGCAACAGCATCAAAGAGAAAAAACCCAAATTGCTACAGTGCAGTCCATTAAAAGGCTCATTGTGCATTCGACCAGAGCAGTTTAACTCCTCTTCCTGCCTCACTTATCTCAAAGCAAAATTGTACCAGTTCTCTCTGGAGCATTCCCACACAATCACCTCTTTAGAAATGGGAAAGCTACTCTATTGAGATGAATACCCTTCAAAGGGCTTAGTGTTTTACGAAGGGGAAGGGAGGGAGAAACAGGACTAAGGGACAGAAAAGTCTTTTCCCCCTGCCTTAGCAAGGGCCTTTTTCTGCGTTCAGGAGCTAAGCCCTCACTTCTGAATGATGGTGCCTCAGGATTGCAAGACACCAAAGGCTTCACACACCAGCCTGCACCTCCCTCTTACACACTCCTCACTGATGGTGCAGGAAATATTTGACTGATAACACCTCTAGCCCTCCCTTTCAGCACTCTCCAACATTTAATCATGAGCTCTGCAGTCCTGCTAGCACCCACTACTTTCACAAGCCTTCATATTGTCTGCTCTAATGTATTGGTCCTCCCCACCTTCAGTTTTGACTAGTTCTTAAAGTGGGAGTCCCACTTGCTAAGGGAAAAAATCCACTACAAGCAAAGAAATATTACAACTTTTCTTTCCTTTAACCTGGTCAAATATATAGCTGTGGTAAGTCTTATCCATTAGTTTCTAGTGGGCAGAAACATATCTGAGTCCTTCCCTGAGTATGAAAAGAGTTACTTGGGCAAACTGTGGGCTTACCTAGAGCTTCACAAGAGCAGCTGATGCTAGTGCTGGAAGAGAAGGAGCTGTACCCCATGGGGAGCCCAGCTCTCAGGGAAGGCAGTTATTCCCCTCCACACCAAAGGAAGGAGCAGTGGGACAGACCTGAAATGCCTTTGCTGCTACTCTGCAGGCAACTCCAACCTTTCCTGCCCTATCAGTTCTGGGAGCCATCCATTAGTCCATCCACTGCTTCACCCTAAGGCAAGCGCTGGCTAGGCAGAAAAACTGGGGGTTCAGCATCTCTCTTTTTCCTCCTCCTCCTCCTCAGAAAGGACCATTCATGAATCATAGCTCCCACCATGCTTCATTAAATCAAGATAATGAGTTGAAGGAAACCGACCTTGGCGAACTCTCACTACCACAGTGAAAAATGGCTCAATACCATTAAGTACCATTAAGGAAACTGCTGCCAGTCCCAGATCTCAATTAACTCCCTAAAAGTCAATAGTTCTGCCCTGCTCCACACAAGGGGACATGAGTGGGCTTGAGATGGGCTGTGTGTCACTAATGGCATCATGATCACAGCACAGGAGAGCACTTGGGCAAGCTGGTAGCAACTCTGCAGGATGACCACTGCCTCTGCCAGCCCAACCATGCTGAAGAGGGAGAAATTCCTGCCCTGGCCCCATGGTCCTGCTCTGAAGTGCTCCTCACTAGCTGCTTCTCTGCCCCATGGCAGCACAAAGACAGCTGTGCCCCTGGTATTGTTACTGCTCCCTACAAGCACCAGCCACTGATTTTATGGAAATCCCATCACTGTATAAAGAAAGTGTCTGACTGATTGGGAGTTAAAAGCAAAACTTGAGACTGCATTAAAAGTCAGTGAGCCCTCCTGGTGAAGCATCACACTCTGCACTGCGAGGGAACACTCCCTCTGCCTTGTTGTGAGACAGCCATGGAGTCTGTCAAAGAAAAAGGATCTTGAACAACTGGGGTTGTGCACTGACCAGACTAGCCACGTGAGCAGGCAGAGAGTTTGCTCCTTGGAGAGCACCAGGATTCCCAGGGCACTGAAGGAGCAGGAGGATACTGTACCTGGCACCTATCCACAAGCATCAGGCTGCCCAGACTCTCCCAGATCAAAGAGGGCTTCAAGGACCACTGACCACCAGCTCAGAACATTAAAAACTACAGGAATCTAGGCTATATATATATTATAGATACAGATATATTTATAAGGATATAAACCCCAAAGGAATTTATTTAGATTAGGATGCCCTTCTAAGCACAAACCAAAAGCACCCAGGCACCATGGCTGTTACATTGCCCAGTGTTCATTTTGTGCCCAAGACCTGGAAAGCTGTTTGTCCTTACTTTTAATGGGAGCAGCAATCTGTGCGTTCTTGCGCTTCTCTGGAGGTGGGGGGGTGACAGGAGCAGCACGCCGGGCCTGGGGTGGGATCTATAAGGAAAGATTTCAGAGCAATCAAAGGAGGTTGACAATGAAGACATTCTCTGTTATGAAGCCTTCTTTCTCGCGTGCATGTGTACATTTGTCCTTACATCTCTCTCATCATTCAGTGAAGTTTTCTCAGGAGGGCAAATATTAATAGGCGGCTTTCTGGAAGAACAAAGCAGGACTCAAGCCGGCTTCATCCCCTCCATGTGACAGGCAAAGCAGCCCTTGTTTAATTGCTGTGTTCAGCAGCACATGGCACATACATCGTGTAGACCTGTCAAGCATTTACTCCTCCTTTATTCCAAATGCAATCCCACACACTCACTGTGTCTCCACATTACTCTCAATAGCTCCACAGAGGCTGCAAACAGAGTGCATATTTACACACTCTTCTGGAGAGATCCATTACATCAGCTACAAATACCCTTGGAGAAAGACAAAGCCAAGGACTGGAGACATGTAAATGCCTTTTCCATGCTTTCAGAGCTACTTCTGTTCATGCAGGGAGAAAATAGGGCTAGACCCTCTGTGCAATACTACACTATCTATAGCAAGACCTGCTGGGAAAAGCTTTTGCCAAAGAGTTGCATTAACTCTCCACATCTGGGGTTTCTCCTATAAATCTCTTCTTCTAGGAATGCCAAGCCTGCAGCATAAAAACCCCAGGTCCAGATTCCTACACTCACCTTTTCCTGTCAGATCTAAACACCAAAATCACCAATATCACTTTTACCCAGAATTACTCTGGTGAGGTGCAACCTCAGGATTAAACTCTGATCAGTAGGGCATCACTGAACACAGCAGCCAAGACAGGTGGGAGCACATTGCATCAATACTCCAGTCCCCACAGCCCAGGGCCAGTAGATTCAGTTTGGGACCTCCTAGGACTTCTGTGATTCAGAGCCTGCTGCCTGAAATATGCCTCTGCTTTTATGGGATATTGCAATCACTGTCTGCAGCAAAACCATCCAAGGTAGCACAGGAAGGGAAATGAGGTGATGGCCTCATTGTTTCAAGTAACCCAGGCTGAAGCCAGTTGGAGTAGTGAAATTTAGTCCAACACACGTGTGAATTTTCAAGGTTTGTTTAGCTCTGGAAGAGAAAATTTTCTGTGCCCTGTCATTACTGAATAGGCCTATAACACCACACAGGGCACAGAGCTCTGCGACCTCAGAGCGAGAATCTAAGACAGGCTCCTGAAAGGTCTCTATCTTACACAGATCGGTACAAAGACAATGAAAAATGTTCTTTTCCCCCCTGGATCCAGGAAAGACAGAAACTTCCTCTGAAACGGGAGTGAAGACATTCCTGTAAATAAGACATCTTCAGGAGCCAACTCAGATGTTCAAGACTTGATTCCAAAAGCTGAGATACGGGTGCTCACGGCCCATATCTGCACCCAATCAGACAGGTGAAGATACAGCAGTCTGCACAAAGAATTTTAAGAAGGCATCTCTTAGTCCCCTTCTCCCACCAACACAAAGTACATCCAATCTTTTACTATGTCACTAAAGTTGCTTCTCTACAACCACCTTCAGCTGATGGATTAGCATGAGGCACTGAGCACTCTGCTCTTGTCAATCCACCCTGCATTGTTCTCTGGCTCAAATGCTACATGATACTTGCATACAGCTTCAAAAATGACCCCTGTCACTCCAAAAAGAGACTGCACAGCTGAAGGAGGCCAACCAGATCAGAAGGGATCTCTGCATTGCATGGTTGGCAGGCTGGTCCCAAATCCAGAAAGCTCAGCTGTGCTAAAAGCAGGGCCCTCTCTGCAGAGGGATGGAGCTAATAGCACGAGTCGGAGCTGCTTGACATGGCACGGGATTTAACAGACAGGCAGGCTCGGAGCTTAGAGCAGAAGCATGACATTATAGGGTTGGGTCATTCTGGAGTATTTCCATGGCTTCACTGGCCCTTCCAAATTCACCATGCAAGTTTAACACAGTTATTACAGGCCAGTGCTTAAATGAATAGATGCACAGCTAAGGCTAGCTTGGCCCTGCCAGCCTCATTTAGATGGCCACATGCCACAGTCAAAGCGGCTGCCACGAGAACGTGAAGCATCACATGAATTTCCCCATGCCAGTGCCTACCCAGGCTGGGAGGTGCCACACGGTCAGCAGTCATGGGGTGTAACTGACAGCCATCCCCTGACTTCATCCCACATCCCGGCCAGTGCTTAGGGCCAAGACGAGGATGTACAAACCAAACCCCACAAAGGAAGGGGGACAAAACATTCTCTGTGTAGCTGCTGTGTGAAAGGCGACCATGCAAGAGCCCTTGCAGTTCAGATCCCACCTGTCCAGAGGGGAGAAGATGAGGGACCTTATCAAGGGTGCAGAGAGAAGCAACTACACTTGTGTTGTATACTTCCTTTCCCCAGGCCTATACAAAGGGGCCGTGAACTTCCCCAAATCTGCAGATTTTGCACATCTGCTTCCTCCCCTTTTCCATTTTGCAGGGACTTCTGGCAGAGGCTCTGTTCCCTGCGCTGCTCCAGATGAGAGCTGACTCAACCATAACACTCCCATTCCCTTGCCAGCCAGGCAGGCAGAGAACACCACCACTCAGTTCTTCATCTCCTGGGAACAATGCTCTTACAGTAAGAACCTTTAAACAAAATAACAAAACAATAAAACAAATGAACAACCTCCCACCCACCACCTCCTCCAGGCAAACTCTGCCAAGCCAGACACACTGGTCTACAGCAAAGGTTTCTGAGATGAGCATCACAAACTCACTGAGCATGCACAAATGCAGCAGACTGACTAAAATACTCTGAGAGCACAACCTCCTCCCTTGACAGCTGGTATGAAACTGCCCTAGCCTCCCACCTTATGTTAACTGTGGAGGAGCTGAAGAGAGGCTCAGCACCAAGTACTTCAGCCGGTTCAGCCTCGGTATCAAAGTCACTGAGAGGAAATTTGCACCTCAAATTTTGCTTAACAATTCAATGCAAACATTGAAGACACATGAAAATCTCAAGCAGTGAAAACACACATGCCAGACCTCTGCTTCTTCAGATTTAGTTACAAAGTTTGGATCTCAGTAGGTCTCCTCTTAGGCTGCTGCATAACCCGTGGAAGAAAGCAATGCCCCCACTTTGTATTTCCAAAGCACACAGGAAATCAGTCAACTGAGCTGTTAAAACCTCAAGGAGCCGTTTCAGCACAGGGCTGAGCTGGAAGCCCTTTGACTGCATCCTCAGTGCCACCTAAGCAGAAACAGTTCTTTGTCAGCCAAGGAATTTGTCTTCCTCCTTTTCCGACAAGCAACCATACCTCAGACCAATAAAGACAGGGAAACAGCATGGAAAATGGGATGTAAGGGGACCCATTCAGGCAGCCCATAATGTACAGGCTTGAGAATAGAGCTGGCTTGGCTATCCAGGAACAAAATGAATACCAAGGAGAAAAATGGGGTGTGTAGGGATTGACGTGTTCTGCATGAGCCAGAGCTGCCTCTCATCTCCACAGACTCACAGTTCTTCAAGTGTAAAACAAGCCTCATCTGCTAGGAGTGACAGCATATCAGTACCTTATAAACACGCTGCCTACAAACACTCAGCGCAGAGAGATGAAGAAAAACTACAGTGCACATGTTCATCTGTAGGAGAAAAAAAATACCTCCATGCTCATCCTTGCTTGGCGCCTTTAGCCCTAACATCCAGCTACACTACACAGTGAAATCGGCCACATCATTCATCCCCAGCAAGGGCTACATCCGTCCTGGGCTGCTACTTTGAAACCTCGCTGGCGCCACACAGTAACCTTGGAGCTGTAGGTCACCAAGATAAAAAAAATCTGCTCTAAATCATACTTCCTGCAATTTACCTTTAATTCATCATGACAAGCAATGTTCAGACAAAGAAGGATCTTTGGTGGGATTTTTTTGTTGTTGTTTTGAGTATTATAAATAGGCAGCCACAGCAGAGAAAACGCTTAAGCACCAATGATCTTGTTGTGAAGATGTTAACGAGAGGGAAACGAAGCAGAGCTCTGTACTTGGAGCGAGTTCTGCTGCTCACATCAAAACTGCTTTTCAAAGTATTCTCCAGGGAGCCTGCAATCCTTTTAAAAAGTTGCCAAGAGAGAATCACACAATACAGAGTGGTTCTCACATGGGACCATAAAACCAAGGACCCTAAAGGATTCCAAAAAACAACACAAGTGTAAATGGCAGAGGGACAGTTCTGGATTTCTTACACAGAGATGCCATCACTGCACACTGCAGTAATACCAGGTAAGCAGCACAAATACTTGATTTGTGACTTCAGCTGCAAAGGCATTGTATTCAACAGGACAAGCAATGTCACACCACGAAAGGAGGAACCTAGAAAGCATCCAGCCACTGTTACCTGGTAGAGACCTTCATCCTCCTCCTCAAACTCGGTGTTTGGAAGACTGTGGTGTCGCTCGTACCCTGTCCGGCACACCCCGTTGGGCTGCCGTGCCACATCCAGGTGGTGGTCGCTGGAGGACTGTGTCATAACCGTCCCCTGAGGGGTGGGAGAGTGGCTTTTGCGGGACACAGTCTCCTTCCGGTGATGGATCAGTTTTCTGAAACAGAATGATGACATCAGGAAGAGCAAAGCTCAAGGGAGTGACCATGCTGCAACATTTAAATTGTATTTTTAAGTAATTTATTGCATTTGGGCTATATATACCAGAATGGGCTACATTACTCTGAACACCAACTCCAGTTTCATTAACAACTAAGGAAGCACTTCTGGGGGAGGAAGGAAGAGGCTTTGCAAGAGCCCATAATTTATTCATCAGTTCACTGGAGAAAAATGCCTCTTCCTCGGGGGAGAGTCACATATTGCATTGCAAGCCTCAGAAATTGCCTGCACTTTAGAATTGCTGTTCAACTGAGATTAAACCAGCGTGCCTCAGCACAGAGTGTGAGGTGTCAGAGAAAAACAAAATTCCTCCTCACAAGCAATTATTTGAGAGCATATTAAGGACCTTCTGCCACATGCCAACAACCTCTACAATTCCTGGCTGGTAGAGCAGAGAAAATGCAGCCAGAAAGGTTTTGGATTTCTCCCCCAATCTTACAATGTGGTTGAGTTTCCTCTTCTTGACGTTCACAGGAATAGAGGGGCAAGGCCAAAGCTCTGCTTTGCTGGACACAGTTGTCAAGAGGAGCAGCAGCAGCTGCCAGCTCCAATACTAGGAAGCTCTGAATGTGCAGCAGCACTTTGCAGCACAGGGGCTCAAATTAACAATGTCCAGCTTGACCCCCAATGATAGAATGACACGAACATCACAGGCTGACCACCCTCCACCTCTGCCAGCTCTCCCAGATGCCCGCTGAACTTACTGGAGGACATCTCTCTGCTCCAGGTTGTATTTTCCCCCATTCTTCATGGCTGCATTGTGCACAGCCTCAATGGCACGGTCAATAGACTGGAGAACCACATCTTGCTCCAGCACCTGAGAAACAACATTCCACATGTTACTGCACTGCTTCAGCTGCGCTTCTGTTGCACCAGAGCTTACAGCAGGAGAGACCACAGTAACTGAAACTCCCAGAGTTTACATTTGGAAAATAACGTCACTGTTACAAGCACCAAAGTCCAATAATCCCTACAGGAATACCAGGGACAGAGCTTCAGGACTCTGTGGCAGCCTTGGATATTCAGCATGCTGCAGGGAGCTTTTGAGATCCCACTGCAAAGCCGAGCTTATCCCAAACTCAATTATTCCTGCTCTTACTGCCCTTCTACGGAGCAAATACACAGCCGTGAACGTGAGAGACAGAGCTGAAACCTGGTGGTCTCCAGAGTCTGTTGACTCTGGGTTTGGTTTTCTTGCTCACTTTTTTCTTGATGGCTTTTATACTTGTTTTGTAACTTGAAGTACCTTTTCCAAATCTCTGCCCAAATTGTCACAGCAACATTTATTCCTCCTGCCAGCCACTTTAGTATTCCTTACTGCAGCTTAAATAAACAGCAACTTTGAAACAAGAAATACCAAAGACACCATTCCCTGGGCTCACAGGAGGCTGGGAAAGCTCTAGTGAAGGAGAACAGGAAGATAAAGCAAATAAAGTGAGACACTCTTCAAGGCTCTGCTTATCAATAGTTGACATGCTTTCAGAAGAAGAAACCTTTACAGACTAAGGCAGAAGGCAAAGAACATGCTGTGGAGTCTTTGCTCTGGATCCAGCAAACCCACAGGTCCCCCAGAAGGTGCCACTGGTGCCTGTACCATCCCTTCAGTCCAGCTGGTCCAGCCTCAGCCCACGTGCAAGGGGGGGAGGGGAACGTTTGGGCGACAGTGCAGCTGTTTGAACACTAAATCCCCCTTTATCTTTGAATGCTTTGACCCCCCTTCCTTCATCAGAGCAACTATTTATCCAGCCAAGGAATGGCTGGAATCTCATCAAGGATGCACCTTAATTGGCCTTAGGGGGCTGCAGAGCACAGAAGGCAAACCCTCCCCACTGGGGCAGAAAATGCCTGCCTCCATAGCACTGGCATGCCGTTTTCTGCTAATATGATATGTATTATTTATATCCTGATTAATTGCTTCAGCAAATGTGAATTAACAGCAACCGCAGACTGTGGGGAAAAAAAACAAGGTGTGGATGAGTAGGCCTCCTCTGCAATACTCAGTTTTGAAAAAATTTAGGAGGGTTTTTTTGTTGGCTTATATTCCCAAGAAAGAGAGATAGGGAAGAAAGCAACTTGGGAAAACTTAAAAAATAAACCCAAATTTGTTAAAGTATCAGGTCAAGGACAAAACCAACACTCAGAATCCAGCTTTAGGATGAAGCCTCCAAGCAGCCCCATATGGCCTAGGGAGCACTTCACCACAACTCCAGAACTAAGTAAGGAAACAGAGCAAAGCACATTTGAACACAATCCAAGGAGAGTTGGAAGGAATGGCAAGTTATTTCAGAGAATGCACATCATTTTCTGAGAAGAGAAAATTACAGCAAGTTGCATGTTCTCTATGGGAAAGGGGAGCAGTGCAGAAGTTCCAGGGCTGCTGTGTCCAGGGGAATGCCACTGCTGCTTTCAGCACTGCAGACTCCTGCCCTCTGCACAGCCCACCCACCCTCCTGCAGTCCCACATGAGCTCCCATCCCACACTTCAATACAACTCCTGCTACAGCCTCCAAACACTGGCCCTGGTGCACTCCCCATTCCCCTATTTGTAGTCCCTCAACGTTCACCACCACCCTCTCCAAAATTAGCTGCAGCCCTTTGTGTTGCCTTCTTTCACCCTCTCCATCCTGCTGGGCTTTCACCCATGTGGGTTTCAACCCTTTCTCAGGCTAATCATTTTAGGGAAGACTGCAGCACAGAGCACTGAATCCTACTGAACAGCTCAGCATCTCTGCCCTCCTCTGGAGGGCACATCAGCACCATCCACAGCCCACAGGAACCCACAGGCTGGAATTGCAGCATGGTTTGAGTTGGAAGGGATTTTAAAGATCACCTAGTTCCAACCCCTCCCTCACAAGTAGGAATGTCACCCACTAGACAAGGTTCCCCAGATCCCCAGTTGCACCTGGCCTTGAACACTTCCAGGGATACAGCATCTGCAATTTTTCTGGGCAACCTGTTTCAGTGCCTCATGGCCCTCCAAGCAGAGAATTTCACCCAATCTAAATCTCTCCTCTTCTAGTTTAAAACTGTTCCCCACTTGCCCTATCACTACTTGCCTGTGTAAAAAAATTGTGCCACCTTTTCAGAAGCTCCCTTTAAGTGCTGGAGGCAATGAGGTCTCCCCAAAGCCTTTTCTCCCCATTCTCTCTGCCTGTCTTCATAGGAGAGGTGGTTCTACAGAGCTGTTTCTTGCTGTGCAATGCAATTTGTTATGGGGAGGGTGCTTCCTTTCTGATAAAACACAGCACTTTCACACTAATGCAGCAGTGCTGTGACAACTGGCTTTTAGCTGCTGTGCTCTTTCCTTTGTTTCTGCTCCCCAACCCTCTATTAATAGGGCCCTGTCAAAGGGCTGGAATGAAAAAGCAGCATTAACTTGCCACTTGCACTTTATGACATTGTTGATGCTGCTCATAAATCATCCCTCCCTTTCTCAGCTGAGTTGGGGGGGGGCAGCAGGGGCGACAGCACAGGGGCTGCCTCACATTCTGGATTTGTAGGACACCCAGCATTGGGGATCCCCTGCACTGTCATCATAAACTTAAAAAGGAGAAAACAGTATCCTGGATAGATCATGTGGTTCAAAGGAATCCACACACTCCTTGGGTTAACCAAAAGGACACTGCTTTGTTTGAGAAAGATGGATGAATAAGAACGTTGCAGTTGAAATGATCATGGGTTGCAGAGGGGAAAAGTCACATTTGCCATTGTCACCTACGATCTCCTCCTCCCTGGGACCCAGCAGGAACTGGGTTCTCAGAAGCCCTGCAGAGCCCTGTGCTACAATCCATGCTCTAGGATACAGAGATGAAACCCTGCTCATAGCAGACTAAGCTAAGGCTCACATGGAAGCAAGGAAATGCATGAAAAGGGCATTGCTGTACAGCATGCTGTCAGAGGAGACGTACCAAGCAAAGCCCAGGAATTCAGCTGGATTTACTGAGGCTGCACGGGTGGGGGTTGGCAGAGCCCCGAGCAAACCACAGCAGCACGCAAGCTGTTAACTGTGTCCTTCACCAGTACAGCCATGTCAGAGGCTCTGGAAAGGTGGCAAAGGTGGCTGGGACAGGGCAATGACAGCAGTGGAAGGGACTGGCCCTTAAGGAGAGAGCACAGGGGTCTCCTCAGTCAGGGTGGGGTGACAGCACCCTGGCTGTGGCCAAGAGGCATCAACAGGACACCACCTTCTGCTCAACATACCACGAAGATCAAGGGGTGTTTGGTGAAGTACTGATCCACATTCCCACTGGCATCTCACTCCAGAAAGGAGTGGCTGCCACTTCCTCTATCAGATATTCCTGATTTAATCAAACGGAATGCTGCAGCAGAGAAATGCTGGGCTCTATAAGCAGCCTGTCACAACCAGCCTGGCTGCAGCAAGAGGCAGGGCAAGATCAGAGAGGTGATCCTTGATGATCATAGGCCAGTCTGACTATGGGGCAATGTATCAGAGAACCAGGGACACAGTCAGTACCCTCCACAGGCAAGCTGCCCTAAAGGAACAAGTTACTTCTCAATTAGTCATGAATATCAGCCAGGAAACTGGATTTCTTCCTTCATAGCCTGGTGTAGGAGAATCACAGAAGCATCAATAAATCATTATATCCTCGCTCCTCGCTAATAACATGAGCAAACAAAGGGTCTCCCCAGAGCCTGCTGCCCATTTCCTCCCCACCTGACAAGGACAGAGCCAGACCTCAGTACTGCCTTGGCATGCTCTGCACACCCAAAGGCAGGTGAGAAAGGATATCTTTCCCAGCACCAAAGCCAGGCTTTTAAGAAGCATCATTCAGTGTGGGTATCTAAGCAGGCCAACACGGGGCACGGCCCTGCACAGGCAGGAATACAGCTGTCCCCACAGCTCACACTGCTCTCATCCTTACCGCCCAAGAGCAGTCCCCCAAAAAAGAGCACACCTGCACAGGATGTGTGGCACAGGATGATGAGAGACCTGAGCATGTCAGAAGACACTACTGGTGTCCTTGCACATGCAGTACGACCTCCTCTCCTGCCCTCCCAGGGCTGTTGAAAACGTTGCCCCCTCCCTCTTCATTTTCAGTCCTTCCACACATACCACTGGCGTTGTTTAAATGCATTCACACAGAAGAACTTGCTCAACAGTCTAGAATAATCATACCTTTCAGAAAAGCATTTTCTACACAAACAGGCTGACAGCTGCATCAGCTCAGACAGGCTGAGCCACTCTACATGCGTGAGGCTCCCACGTTTATGAAAGTGGCCCATTAACGTATGGCAGGCTTTTCTTTGCCTCTGTGGGGGGCTGATCCAAGAAAACATGGCTTTTGTTTTTCCTCCTGCCTCCCCAGCTTTTAGTGATCAAGGGCATTTGCTCTTCTGCATGTGCAGGAATTGGTGCCCTCCTGCTTGCGGCTGGCTGCCTCTGCAGCCCAGAAGGGTGTCCAGGCAAAGCTGCTGATCTTCACCCTCATCTCTTTGCTCTGGCTCTCACAACATGACAACAAAGGACAGACAAAGTTTTGTCTCCAGTGACAGCTCAGTTTTCATGCAGCTGCACTGACACGGACCACTGGTGAAATTGGGATATTTATCCTGCTGGCGTACACAGGCACAGGCTGGTTCTTTGTTACTCGAATCAGAGAGGAACACCACCTCTGAGGTCACATGCCCTTCGCCCCCAGTCACTGCCAGACTATCTGCACACTGTATTCCTTCCAGATTTAAATGATCACGGCACCAATTTACAAAAATCAACTATCCTTTGTCTGCGGCAGAGTGATGTGCCAGATCAGAGTTCCCCCTTCGGGACCACACAGCTCAAACAAATGGGCTGAGTTTTGGTTTTTTTGCATTGCTGGGGAAAATTCAGCTCCTTTCTCTTCCCCTTTTTGCAGCCTCAATCAGAAATTTTTAGTCCCCAGGCTGTTGGCTAAGAGATATGCATTAACTTATTCTTGTCAGCATGAAGATATTGCACCTCGCGGCACTTAAAAACACACAATAAAAACGCAAGTGGAACAATGGGCAACTGTCCTGGTTACTGAGCAAATAAGATGAGAAAAGCTCCAAATAAACCTGCAGCATCTCCGACTTGCTAGCGAGCAAACAAAGACATGGCTGAGCTCTTCTGACAAAGAGGCAGCCCAGAAGCAGAACAGGAATTCCTGCTGATGTGCTATAGGGGGGTTCTAACGGATCGGTGTTTTTCCACTGTGTGCTGACAGCAGCCACTCGAGCAGACAGCCTGCACAAATGGGAAATGAAGAGAAAGGATAGCCAGGGAAAGGGCTTAAGCTGTGCAAATCACACTAAAGCAAAAGCCAGAGCTCCTG
Organism: Campylorhamphus procurvoides; assembly: GCA_013396655.1. Classification (NCBI taxonomy): domain Eukaryota; kingdom Metazoa; phylum Chordata; class Aves; order Passeriformes; family Dendrocolaptidae; genus Campylorhamphus; species Campylorhamphus procurvoides. Next base: position 176,494 of record WBMV01016873.1, on the reverse strand, counting down.
GCAAAAGAGATACACTAACTAGGGACAGTACAGGCACGAGAGGCATTTGGAACAAACAGAGCCCTGAAGGCAGCAGAGCAATGCACAGCAACCAAATCTCGGCTGATTTCTCTCCCAAGAGCAGGCAGCTTCAGAGGCAGCGAGAGGAGGGCAGAGACAGGCTGAGGGACAGCAGAAAGCATGAAACCCACCACTGCATGCTTGGACTTCCCAAGGTGGAAATGCTTCATCCTGGGTCTATCCAGCCATGCTCAGACCCTGTTTACTGGCTACCATGACCAGAATCAGCCACTGATTCCTTTCCCTTGTAATTCTGCACCCTTCAGTAACCAGAACACGTGTCTCATGCCAAAACACTCTAAAAGGATAGAAGCAGAGACAGAAGATTTTAAAATAAAGCAGTGGACACATACTTACGTATCTTGCCTTTCTCTGCTGCCTTAATTCTTACTTCTCTCAGTGCCTCAGGGGACTTCTCAGGCTCAGCCTGTCCAGGTGAACAGCTGCCAGACACCAGAGCTGCCCCTCTCTCTAGGTTTACCTGTTCAGCATCCTTTTGGTACACAGTTGTCAGGCCAAGCCAATATCTGACATGATCAACATGGCATCTGTGCAGGGGAAATGTACATTTCTACTGATATACACTAACATATAAATTACATATACATAATGTATATTAGAGTTATCATCTACACTGAAAAAGAAAATGGTAGATAGCCTGTGCTTTGATGAAAGCTCAGGATTATGAACCAGGATGTATAAAGGTGGAAGGAAAGTCACTACAGGGAAGTGCTAGCAATTATTCCAGGATTTTTGACATATTAGCACTTAAAAGCTCCATAAAAGCCTAACAGAATGGGTTGTGCCAGTCTTTGCACAGTCTTCAGCTTGGTAGCCCGAAAAACTGGTACAGATGCCCTTTGCTCACTGAGATTCAACACAACCCCAAGATCACTTGCATACAATTAGCAGAAGTCTATAATAAAGTCCCTATATTAATTATGATCAAAAATGCAACCAATTTCTACATTCCCAGAGTGCTGGAAAGAGTGCAAGATGCTAATTTCAGCCCATCTTTGTTTTGATTGAGTTGGCAAAAATGTGGATGTGGGCTGAAGATCCAGTTGCAGAAACACTCTGCAGTTAATCAGGTTTGCCAAGCATTGCCAAGACAAGGGGCAAGGTCAGAGCCCAGAGAAAGAAATAAGCCTGAGAAACCATGCAAGCTCTGGCTCCTCTTCTGGCATTCAGAGATGAAGGTTCAGTTTCCCTCCAAAATCTATTTCCATAGCAGAGATTGTAGCAAAATACCAGAAAGGTGACAATCACATGAGAAGTAGGACAAAAAAATTCAAATTTCTGCCAAGCGAACTCTCTCCCTTCCCATTCACCTCTGCCTTGGAGCACATTTCCGGCACATGAGGATCAAGCAGGAAAAATTGCAATTGAGTTGGCAATTCAACTGATGCACAAAGACAGATGCAGAAGAAGAACATGTATTTACATGTTAACTGAAAGGGACCTTCCTCCTGCATGCCACAGACTGGCACTGGTTTTACAGCTTGCAGTTAGGTGTTTGAGAGAGAGATAATAACTTGTGATTCACCTTGAAAAGGAATTTATGATTTATCAGCTTTTCTTCCAAAATCCTCCTGTCCCATGGCCAGTGCTCTGGATGGGTCAGAAGGCAGCACCCCACAGTTACGATGTGCTTTGGGCATAATTACTGTGTTGCCCAAACCTCAAATAATGGGCAAATTATACAGTGTTGCTTCTTAACATCACAGAAAATGGGAGAACAGAAAAGTAAATGGACCTCATTTCCAGTGAATATGGGAGGGCAGACCTGGCAGTGGGCACAGACATACAACCCAGGAAAACCAGCCAGGCACAAAGGAAACAGCGCAAGAAGGGTGTATAGGTCACCATCCAAGGAAACAGAACCTGTGGGCTTGGGCATGAACATCTGCCACACAGAGAACAAGTGCTGCTCTCTGGTATCTGCTGGATGAACAGCCATATGTACTTTATTGAAGCCACTAATGTGGGAAAGGAGCTTCCATCCTCAAGGGATAGCCACAGGAAAGTCATCAGCTAGTTTCAGACCTGAACAGATGCAAGCTGCAAACGAGACACGAATCCCCAGGATCTTTTGAGCAGCACTGGGATCAGAGCTGCCAGGCCTGGCAGAGCTGAGGCTCCATCCTGCTAAGCTGTCACTGCAAAGATGAAAACCTGCCTTGCATTACCATGAGCAAACCTCAGAGAGGCCTTGAAAAGTTCTCCTCAAAGATCATTCCAGTTGGGAGGATGAAAGAGAGCTTGCTGCTGCATGATCAGTTAACAGTCGGGCTAGAAAATATTTTTTCTGTGTTTTGGACTCTGCACGCACTGCTTCTTCTACCATGAAGGGATGCAGCTCCCCTGCATACCTCAAAATAAAAAGAAAGCCAGCAGGGCAGGATCAGAAAATGTATTAACTCATACAAAAAACCCAGTGCTTCCCTCTCTAATGAGCATTTCTCTTCCTCAAGTTACTGGTGCATCCTACCTGAAACTTGGCTTATCACAGTTATTGATCAGATCATATGTGCAACCTGCTCTAAAATAAAATTACCCCCAAACCACCATATGGAGAAACCTGCACATTTTTTACCAGGAGTAGAATTGCCCTAAGCAAATACAGACAGGCTGGGTTTATGCTGCCCCTCTGCTCAAATACGGCAGCTCCACATTCTCATGGAGCAAAGCTCATTCCAAGGTGGAGGGATCACTTACAAACAGTACTATCATCCCTTCACACAACTCCCAAGCCCACAAAGTCAACCAAGATCCTTGAGGACTTCTCCCACTAATGTTGTTTCAGAGCAGGGGCTCAAGAGAGCAAACACACTTATAATGTTTCTCCAAAGTAGGTGCCCCAAAAAGCCTCATTTCTATACAATTTTCCCACAGTATGGATCTCACCAGCAATTTCTCTTCTGTCCACAGCCCCCTCTGGATTGCAGGCACAGATATTGGAAGTATCAGTATTAGGAAACCCCAGGATACCCAACCACCTTCTTCCCAATATTTTCAGGATATACAGACCAGCTTCCAGCAGTATGGAAGACTGGAACATCTCCCTTGTGCAGGGCAGGTATTTACCAACATGGGAATCCCAAACAAGTCTTCCAGCCAAGCACAACAGCATGCCCAGACCCAGCAGACTCTCTCTGGTTGCCGGGAGTCTTTATGACTTAAACTTGGATACAAAACACTGACTAAGGGATTTAAACAAGAAGTGTGACAGCCAGGGCCCCAGTAAAAGATGACCTTAAATGCTTATTTTCTTTCAGGTGGACCACAGTAAAGCCAAGGCAAGAAGGAACATCCTCTGAAAGAAAACAGGTCTCTCCTTCACTCCTCTGCTATGGATTTTGGTAGCAATATATTTTGACACCTTCAGAGTAGGGTTATCAAACAGGAAATGTTATTCATGCTTTTGGCTTATCAGTGCTATACATGAGAATTACAAGAAGTTAGGTGTGCCAGCTAATTATAGTAAAGTCATTTAAAGACCATTGAGGGTGCAGGTGCAGGGCAGCAAGGGAAGGGATATCAGAGGGGCTGAAACGCTCCACACAGGCTGTGCTGTCAAGAGGGACATCATGCTAATTGGCCATAGACAAAATAGCCAAGTGTGCCAATGTCCTTGTTAGCTGAGAGCTGCTCCTGCAAAGCACATTTATTCCTGGTAAAGTGGATGTTTCTGCTGAAGCAATCAGCACCCTGACACCAAATCCAGGGAGTCAACACCATTGGGCTTTACTGGGACAGTGATAAACATAATGCTAATTCCTACTCCAAAGTAAATGAAGATACCACTGTGATCTACAGCAGTGTCTTATGTTGTTACACGTGTGATCATAAAGACAGAGCACAAGCCAAAATAAACCCCAGAAAATTATGAACTAAACACCCTACAGTTGCTTTTTGACTGGCAGACAGGGGACCATGATTTTTCTGTGCTGCAAAACTTGACAGACTGACAGTTTCCATTGACCTACAAAAGTACCTTGAGAATTGCAAGTTTAGTTCTGTTTATCAGAGCAATGAGGCTAACTTGCTGCTATCTCCAGATTCAGTTCAAGAACAAATTCTTGGGTCTGTTCAGTAGGCTTCTTTACCTTAAAAAAAGATTAAAGGGTTCAGCTGGATTTGCTGACATTTCACCTATAAGGAGGTAAGAGGTGAGTCATGGAAGAAAAACAATTCATTAGTGTCCCACACTATCTGCAGGGGAAAAACAGCCTCTGCTTTAGCTGCAACTTATAATCCCAGCTCCTTTCACAGCTTAGAGTGGCACAGACTCCCCAGAAACCATGAAGAAATGGGGACAGGAAGGGAATGTCCTCTTAGGACATTGTGCTACAGGCAGCAAAACAGCCATAATCCTATTTTCCACACTTCCTGAGGCAGCGAACAGAAAACCTGCATTTGCTGGGCTGTTCACTTCTCATGTGCAAAACTTGCTCCCAACTCCCACGGCTCATTACAGGATCGATTTCTTCCATCCACTTCTTCACATGCCACATTCACCTGCGTCAGCATCCAACTCACTCAGTGGCACCAGTGAGGGCAAATCACTGCATTTCAGGAAACCTTCCCACCCCGTATTGAGTGGGACAAATTCTGCAGGAAAGGACATGGCCAGGACTCAGCTCACATTCACCTGACCCACCTGGTGGTCCCTCCATGGGTCCCTCCAGTGTACAAGGCCACCATAGGGCAGAGGAGGTGATGGAAGCTCCCTGACAGCAAGCAAGGGATAACAGTAACCCTCAAGCTGCATGGTTAGCACAAGCCATGTGCAAGCTGGCTCTCCCCCATCCCTCTAAACTCTTCCAGGTCAGGGCTGATCACTCCTCACCACTAACTCCCCCCAGCCCAGCTGTGAGACATTTGGGTGGTCCTTCACATCTAAAGAGTTACACAAGACCAAACACTGCCAACAGTGGTTTTGTTGGAAGAACTTTCTTGCTCAGCCATTAATAGTATTTAAAAGCTTTTAAAGTGACCAGAGCTCCATACCATTTTGACATCTCAAGCTTCTGAATAAGAGCTTAAGAATACAGTTCCCATGTGTTCATGCATGGGAAGGCTCAGAGCCTGCCCCACATCACTAGGCAATGCTTCTAAGGCAGCCCAAGACCACAGACAAGATGATGCTTCACAGAACTAGATGCTGGAGGGGTTTCTTTCCATCCCTGGTATAAAGAATTATACTGTGTAGGTCCCTTGATAATGATTGCACAATTATTTCAATGCAGATGCTATCTCTTATTATCAAGCCAATGGAAGACAGACATATGAAATCAATTCAAAAAACAAACTAAAGGGGATGCATTTTATAGTTTAAGTCAATAAAAGTGATTCTGGGACAAAAACTTCGTTACATAAAACTCAGCACTTCAAGGGACATTGTTTTTTGATGTTAAATGGAAAAAGTCTTCAGCTATAAACACTTTGATTCGTCCAGGCTCAGGAAAATCCCTAAGCTTCTGCAATAAGTAGGTAATGAATTTTTATGATCATCATCCTTACTTGAGGTGCCGGGTTTTCATGCAATTACTCTTTTAGCATTCTAAAATGTGGGTTTCCCTGATACTTTACCTCCTCCCCAAATATTCCCCAGGGACAGCTAAGCCTAAGCATGGAGGGAAAGGGACGACAGACCTGCCTTCTGGCAGGTTACTTGGGAACAGCTCAATGTTCAAACTATGGTGTCCCACTCCATCTGCCTGCAAACACACATCCTTTCCTCAGGAGAAGGCAAAAGGGTGTCTTCAAGAAGCCTGGAAAAGCACAGAATTCATTGAGTTTACACAAAAAAGAATTGTCACCATATCAGATTGAGAGGCCACAGAGGTTTGCATTTGTCTGCTCGGTGAAAAGCTTCAACTTGATCTCTCAAGGCAGCCATCTGGTTATCACAGGAGCTGCCCTGGTTCTCTGTACAACCATCACAGCACATGCACTGAACTCGACTGACGGAGAGCCCTCCACCCTGAAAATCTGTCCACCACCATTTTCATCCCCCACGTGCAAGTGGGTGAAAGGCACCTGCGTGGGCCATCAAAGGCTTTCTTTCCACCCCCAGAGAAAGAGGATGAAACTCAGTGGCTGAGCTTGGCCAGCGAGCTCAAGGACAGTGGAGTGGAAGCAAGCAGTGGGAACAGTGGGAGATGTCACCCCAACCACATTAGCAGCTGTGGAGGTATAGCCCCAGGCACAAACCCCATGGGCAGGCATTCAATACCTTTTCACCAAGGCATCATCCCATCTTCCAGACAACTCCCATCTCCTCACGGACAAGTGTCTAGTTTTGCAGCTCTTGCCTCATCTTCTCCCTCAACCCCTTGTTTTTATTCAATATAATAGAAGGCTTGGAGCAGGGGCCTGCCCTCAGGTTTCCATATCACTAGGCACCGTCCCCACTTGTACTAGTAAAAAAACCAAGAAATAATTAATAGCCATTACTGAGAAGTGATCTAATCTGAACTTGGAACCGGTGATTTAGCAAGAAACGACCCACAGCCTAGAATTATCTAGCACGCCTAGTCCAACAGCTTGATTTACTTTTTTTTTATTTTTAATTATAACTCTTGAGCAGCTGAACAAGCTAAAATATCAGCCTATGGTGCCATTTCCAGATCATAGGAGAGTGTGACACAAAAATCAACACCCCACAGACCACTTTCACGCACACCACCCCAGCCTGAGGATGAGAGAGGGACAAAACAGCATAGATGGGACCCCATCAGCATGACAGCAAACAAATCCCTATCCAAAAGCACATCCCACTAGCATGAACACCAGCCTGACTCAGAGAAATGGGCTCACTACACTCACAGCTGGGTGACACTGTCCCTTCCCCTGCTCCAGATGGACACGAGGAAGGACACAGGCTTTGCAACTCCGTAATCAAGCAGCTTCCAAGGAGGAAGGGAGTGACAACTTCTTCTAAACAAAACTTCAACAGGCAAGCGAATGATCAGGAAAAACAAACCCATGAATGTCCCACCTCACCCTAAAAAGCACACATCGACAAAATTTTACTTCCCCTTCTCGCCTGAGCCTCATGCTAGAAGGGGACAAGATCAGCTCTCTGTTCCCCGGGGAAGGGAAACAAACAGCTCTGCCACAGGAACTCTGCATTGCAGGGCACTAACACAGAATAGCTCCCATGAAGCTGACCCCTCTTTCCTGCTGCAAGGGAGTGGGTCTTGTCTTTGGGACAATTATTTCCCTGCTAGTGTTGACAGAGCTTTCCTCATGATGGTGCTCAATATCCCTGTGGCAAGAATGGGATGAGGGGCTAAGGGGAGTGGAGACAAACAGATGCAGTCATGAATCTGTTCCTCTCTTCCACTTCTCACATGACAAGCTTCAAAACCCTTTTTTTAAAAATCAAAGGTTTTGCCATATGATAAAAGCCAAGACAAATTAGACTTGACAAGAGCCTCCTGTAAAGGTCAAAACTTCATTTGTGTGCCACTGTCTGAGGAAGCAAAGCGATGCTCCTCTAGAAGTAGGACCAGGACACAATTCCTGCAGTGACTCAGACCTGAGGCAATGAGGGCGGTCAGGATCCACAGAAAGAATTTCCAGTGGACTGACTGACATTTCATATGAGAATTTTTCCTCTAAATACAACAAACATTTTGCAGCTCCAGATGCCAACTCACAGAAAAAGCACAAATTGGGGTCCTCCAAGAGTGCTGGCACCCATTCTCCCTGGAGAGAGAGTGCCAGCCCTGGAAACGGGACCTCCTTCCCACCTAAAGTTCACACAGCAACAGCAAGTCTGGGAGGCAGCAATCACCAGCCCAGCAGGATCAGCTCATCTCTCAGTCCAACAGCAAACACTTCCAGCCGTCACAGCCCTTGCAAGTCCACACACAAATACCCCTCTTCAGTGAAATAAACTGAGCCAGCTGTTACTGCCATGGCCAAGATGAAGGCCTCAATTTAAGGTGTCATCCCTGGAAGAAATATAATGCACGTGCATTTTAATTTAAAAATCTCTGCACACGGGGCTCTGTTAGAACTTGTGGCTTGTAAAATTTTGGTTACAGCATAGGCCACGTGGGACAATAAAACCTATGAAGTCTAATTTTCTTGCAGACTATCTAATGCTATAGTTGCATACTAAGGCTGCTTGCACTTCTCTCCTTATAAACCCCTTCTGGAATTTGTCCTTCTTCCAGAGCCCAGACTGACAGCTCATATGCTGAATACATAATCCTGTCTGGGAATGACAAAGTTTAAATCCTTCATGAGGGAGTAAATCTGGGACATTCTTATAAACTCTGTTTGTTTTTTTGTACATCTAAGCTACACAAGGAAAGGAAGAAAAAGGAGACTGCTTCTGTTCTAGAACCAAAGCTCTCCCAACAACAACCTCAACAGACAGGTTCAGCTGTTTTCCATGTTTCACCCACTGACAAATGTAAATACCCACTTTACACCACGGGATTTGACCTTCCCCATGGGCATTAATATGCCTCAGGCCTTGCAAGAGATCTTAGGTCAGCCAGTGACCATGATACAGCCTGCTTTTGTCAAAGCCTTTCCCAGTGTACAGGCTGTTCCAAGCACAGAGATTACTCTTCTCTTGCAAGGAGGAGGACTCTTCACATTGTTCTCCCATTATCACTAACACAGCACATTTTTCTCCAAGCACAAGTAACGTGAATTTCTCCCTGCTCTTCAGTGTCTTGCTTTCTCTGTACTTCACAGAAATCAACAATCACAATAAAATCAATTTCCATGAACTTTCTGGTTTATTGGTTTCAATACAAATCTCTCCTCCTCTGTTTTGGTTTTTTTGACGGGGGTTGTTTATTTTTAATTTTTTCCTAATAAGAGTTCACCTGACGGGATGTTGGAAATCCTGACAGGAAACACAAGAGTGGGATCGTGAGAAGAGATGCACAAGCATAAACACAGAGCAGGATGCTCCTAGTTCAAAACTGGCAGTTCTCCCCCTGTAACAAGAAGCTGATCATCATCCAGATATAAACCAGGGAAGAAAGTTTAGCCATCTTCTGATGAAAAGCATTCAAAAACCATACAGTAGGCAGCCAAAAAAAAATAAAATCACAGATTTGATCAGTAAAATTGCAAGATAACACCAGGTGATCACTTGTGCAACATGGTGAAAGGCTCATGGCAAGCCTGGTACTAGAAAGCAGGGGTGCAAATGACCCAGCAGACACAGCAATCCCAGGGAAGCCAGGAACCAGGCTGTGTCTGTCTGCTCTGGGCAAATGTCTCTCCAAAGGCCAAGGAGGAAATGGTCCACTTCTTTGCAGTCTGCACCCTCATCTTGCCTTTCCTCCAAAGCAAACAGAGCCACAGCCACATGGCTCAAGAGCAGACATGGACTTTCAGACATCTTCCTCCTGCCTGCTCAGGTCTGACCAAGGCAGCTTTCATAGTGTTCAACCCTGAAACAGGCTTCATGTTTCCAGCCCCAAGCAAACCCACTGGAACCATCCATGCATCCACCATTGTCACTCCACCTATGACACAGCTGCAGGAGTGATAAGCCCACACCACCAATGCTACTCATTTGCGGGCATCCAGGTCACAAAGGCAAATTTTATCTGATATCAAAAAGCCTAATTATTTTTAATTGGAGTAAATGTGAGAACATGTCTTCACAGCCAAGGCTAAAGATCATCACCATAGATCCTACTTTAATCATTCTAGACCATGAAAGACTGTAGAACTTCTAGCTAAAATTTCAAGTCTTTAGCTACTGTAATTATAAATGGTTATAATTCCCCTGACTGTGTAATTTAGTCTCAAGAATAAAACTTCATCTCAAAGCATTAGCAGCTCTGACATGATAACATCACTGCTATGGCAAGAGCTCAGAGAAAAATGCTTCATTCTTTCAGTTTCTTGCATGTTTCAAGAAATGCAGCCTCAGCTGTAAAGAGCTACCAGCTGCTTATTCTCCAAAATAAAACTTTATTTTTAGCCTAAGCACTTACTCAGGATCTGTGTGAGTATTGCGATTAAGCCCTCACGCCCATTGAAAGCTCCATCAAATCTGCAGCAGATGACAAATAACGCTGCAGGCTCCAGCACAGGGGATGGTTCATAGAACAGTCTGTACAACCATCACCTTCTGCCCAGGAGCAGTGAGAGCCAGGGGTCAGGAGCACCAGGTTTAGAGCTTGATTTTAAGTAGATGGAGCAAAAAACTCTTGTAGCAAAGCACAATTGCCAAAGCTCAGTTTGCAGCGACTGGGGATTTGCTATCAGAATGTCTCATGATTTGGAAACACTGGAACAACCTGCCCAGGGAGGTTGTGGAGTCTCCCTCTCTAGCAACATTCAAAATCCATCTGGACATATTCCTGTGTCACCTGCTTTGGGTGACCCTGCAGAAGGGTTGGACTGGATCTCCAGAGCTCCCTTCCAACCCTAACAATTCTGTGATTCTGTCACTAACACCATACAAATAGCTTGGGCATTAGAACTAGATGATCTTTAGAGTCCCTTCAACCCAAACCATTCTATGGTTCTAACTCCATGCTCTAAACCATCACTGTCTCCATGCTAGTGTGGAAGGTTTGACAACACCTGAGCTGCCACAGCTCGCTGCTTCCATAGTGCTCCTACACGACATCACCCTCGGCACATGCTGGTCCATCACCAAAGCAATGCATGTGCTGCACTGAAAGAGAAGCAACCCGATTAGAAACAAAGAGCTTTCCAGCAAGCCAGTGAACTGAATTAACAGAATGGGGCTGACGAAAGCAGAGGCAGCTCCGGGGAAGGCTGGACTGCAGGGCTGGGTATAGATGTGGGATCAGGCTTGGAGGAGCGGCCAGGAGCTGCCAGACCCACACTTTTGAGTCCTGGCATGCTCTGGTCTGCAAGGAAAGGCAGCTCCCACGCTACCTCACTCTGCACCACGCAAATCCAATCCTGAACCTGGGTCAACACAAACCAGGACAGAGCAATTTTGGGAAACTGAGTGCTCAAATTTCACTCCTTTGCAGAAACCTCTCTTCTCTTTGCAGCCTGAGAGGTGACACCACTCCTGTGCCTGCCTGGCTAGGACTACCTGTACTCTGCTGCTGTGCACTCGCTCGTGCTGCAGGAGAATTTTAAGTTGTTGCTAGGCTGCACAAAGCAGTCTCTTATTTTTATCACATGCCTGTTTATTCTTGCAAAAAAAGATACAGCAAACAGAAATCCAAGGCATCTTCAAAATGCTTGCTATACTCTGCTTGGCTCCATTTTCTCACCAGGCAGACCAAAGCTTCTTGGCCATCACCATACACACCTTTCCACCCAGACAGACCTCTTCTTGCTCCTCCAGAGTACAATGTGAAAGCGTGAGCAGACAATCAAAACTCACATCACAAACAATTTTTCCAAGTAAAGTTCAAGTATTTTTGAAAAGGTTATTAATAGCAATTTCAAAGCTATGTTCTAATGGCTTAATACAGCTGAGCAGCAGCTAGCATGCTAAACCATTCCCACTTCAGCAGGAAACATCCCCCTGCAACTTAGCACTTATTTTTGCACCCCTGACATTTACCAATACATCATTTCACAGCTGCCATCCCCCTCCTTGGCATGTAATGTTAACACTTCCATTGACGGGGAATTCAGCCTGGGTCAGCACAGACATGAGACACAGCAAGATCAGTCGTGGTGCTGAGAGCTAAAGTGAATTGCTGTTCCCATATGTGGGTGGCACAGCAGGAGCAAACCACCAGGGCCCTGTCCCACCAGGAGCAGAGCAGATCAGCTTTCCTGGCAGGCCAAGTGTCACTCATAGTTCAGCATCCTCCCAGAGGAGCCACTCACTTTGTGAGCCTTGTGCTGCTCTGTTACATCCAAAGCTAGAATAATTCCACACTCCTATTGCAAAATCACATGTCCCATCATGATAGCAACATCCAGGCTATTTAACTCAAAAGAAGAACTCTTATTACTTGCTAGACTCAGAATTTGTCCCTTTCTAACACTGAGTGAAACTCCCACTCCTAGAGAAGCTTTTCAAACTGAATCTTTTACAGCTTCACACACAGGTTTGAAAGGCCTGTCTTCTGGAGTGACTGTATGACTCCAGAGGACACCCTAAGCTCCACTTTGACCTCCAATTTTTCTGCCACTCACACATCACTTAAGCATCAGCACACAGCTGGAGACAAAAGACCAACCTTGTGCTGACAGGCACCTTTCCATTCAATGGGAAGCCCTGGCACTCGTGCTGACAGCTCTGCTGCAGCAGTATTCACCTGGCATTAGGTATTAGCACATCTCCTGCTCTGTCAGTGGCTGGAGGCAATTACCCTACGTGCTGTCACCAGCCAGCACAGTTCTGGGTACATATTTTCACCTGTCTTGGCAGCAGCACCACCAGCTCCTGAGTTCACAGCTTTGCTGGGCACTGCCATGCCAGCATCAGTGTCTGAGGTCTCTGCCACGGGTGTGGAGTCAGGGCTCAGACACACACAAGGCCAGTGTTTGGATGAGCAGCTCACTCTGCTTGTAGTTCACAAGCTGCCCCAGTTCCAGCAGCACAGCCCAATCCTTCCCTCTCACTGCTTGATGTCTCAGCATCTATCCCCAGAAAGGCACTCGGCTTGAAATGACTCTTAATAACCCACAAAAGAGCCAAAAGGGAACTACAGAAGCGTAAAATCAGCAAGAGTATCAGCTGAAGTTGGGCGTTTCTATTTGACTTAAAATTAATTTCACATCATCTGCACCTTCTGGTGGTCTGGCTAAGCCCTAACTTGTTTCTTAGGGGCATTTCTAAGGACTTGTTGTTGGGGGTTTTTCCCCACTGTACAACTAACCCTTTTTTAACAGCAACACTGAACCACATGGATTTCAGCATAAAATTCTGCAAAAAGACATCAGCCAAAAAAAAGCTTTAAATAATAACAAGGAGTTGTTTTTTCCTCTAGAGAAGCCCAGGCATGAATTTCCCATACCTATGAAAGCCGATCAAGAAAACCCTGAAACTCGAGAGGAGCTGAGAAGAAAGTTAATGCTTCTAATAGTGTACAGCAATAGCAGTCCAAGCCTCCCCTGTGAGCATCCCATCAGCGGGCTGCTGTGAGGAGCTGCGACTGTTCTGCAACCTACTGCTCACCTGACTGCACTATTAAGGAAGCCCAAGCTTACCTTTACAATGGTGACTCCTGTTGGCCACTCTCTCTCCCTGCTAAGACACTAACACTAATCATTAGCGGTGCTTTTTCCCTGTCGTGATTGGTGCGGTGTTAACTGCCTCCCAAAACGCTGTCACTAATTAGTCTCAGTGCCTTTATTAAACCAAAACTGGGGGACATACTGTTTGCACTCACCCTGGACATTGAGGAAACAGTTTCAAGCACTTTTAGTGAGCAGATGTCTTCTGGCACGAATAAACACGAGTTTTGACTTCACATCAGCTCTTTAGAGCCAGCAGAATGCAACAGCAGAAAGTAAGTCACACACAGAGACCATAACTGCAGAGCAGCAAATCAGATCCTGCTGCCTCACACATCATCAGGCAAGTTCAGGTGCTGGAAATTTAATGGCCCAAACATAGATGAGAAGATGCAAGGAAAACTCTTTGGTTTCCTGCTACAGGGACTAAGAGCATTTGGGAAAGTAATAGCTGAACTAGAGGAGAATGCTCACAAAGTCACCATCAATGCTGCTTTAATATCAGTGCATTACTAAGAGCCTGTCAGGAGCCAGCCTAGCAGGCTGCAAGCTGTGTTAAGTCTGTAGCAAAATACAATGTGAGAAATGAATGTAAAGTCAACGAAGAAATGCTTTTCCTTTAAGATTTTGAAACATTTACTGGTGAGGTACCTGCAAGCAAAACTGGTATGAGCGAGCAGCCCAGGAGAAGGCTCCTGCACCCATAGCAGTGAGAAGACGTCATGCCACGAGCAAATGAAGCAGGGGACTGCAGAGAGGAAACTCACGAGCAGCAGACTGGAGCTATGCCACCATGGGGTTTTTAAATCTAACAGTTCATAAGGTCTTTGCTCTGTAACTAAATAGCTCCTGTAAATAGCTTAAGGGCTTATTGGTACACAAGATGTCCCTCCGGTCAGGCCATCCTGCCAGGCTGCAGGAGAGCCACAGCCTCACAGGACCGACAGACCAAGAGACCGTCAGAGAGGCCTGGCATTGCCCTGACAAACATACACGCTCCCCAGATAATGCTTGTCTCACTGGAGTGTTCTACAAAGCCCACACCCACACTTACTTACAGCCTGAGTTACTGCTAATCAGAAATTCAATGGCATCTGAAGGAGCAGCAGCACACTGAAATAAAGGGGTTTGTCACCATATCCAGACAGACTCCAAAAAGCCCACTTGTAACATTCACGTGCATTTCTGTGCAGTTACCCACTCACTGATGCAAAGTCTTCAGCATCCAGTTCCCACAGCTATCCCCTGAGGCCCGAGAGTATAAAACCCCCATGAATTAGCTTTACATGAAAGGCCTATTTTAACTTCAGAAGCCATGTTGTCTCTCAGAAGCCTCCGCTAAACAGCCCCCTGCACTGTACAAGCTGTAAGCAACCTCTTCTTCCCATGACACCTGCATGGGCACAGGGCTTATGTCCCAGGAACTGAAAGGTGCTCTCCCTCCTCTGACCCCAGAGGGGGCACAGCAGGTGCTCAGACCTTCTGGAACTCCCAGTACCATGGACTTGGCTCTAAGTGCTGCCATTGAAGGCAGCTGTCATGGTTTCTCCCAGCCCCCAGGATGGCATGGGTGTGCTGCGGGTGTCACGGTGTGTTGGTGGAAGGCTGGCCACCCCCTCACTGCTCTGTTGCTGGGGCAGTGCCTCACACATGGAGCCTCCAGGGCTCAGGAACCAGCACAGAGATGGCCCCTGCTGACTTACACCAACAGGGGCTGCTGGTCAGGAGATGCCAGGGTACCTGTAGTCATGTAGGCTCCGAAGAGGAGGATGCCCCTCATCATCTCCTAGGGCACCACTCAGGCATTTTCCCGTCTTCCTCTCCCAGTTCTGCAGGAGTGAACAGCCCACCACCCTTCATACCTGGGCTCCCGACCTGGAGCTGGCACCAGGGACCCACCCCAGCCCCTGTCCTTCGGGCGATCCCGCTCCGGTCCCCCTTTGCCCCGGGGTGGGGGTGCTGCCGCTCCCCAAACCTCTCAGGCACAGGAGATCCCTCCTGCCGCCTGCAGCCTCCGGACCGCCACCCCTCACGGTGCCCGGGGCCAGCGGCTCCGGAGGGGACACGGGGGGACACCTGAGGGACACCCGAGCGGCTGAGCTGGGGTGTCCCAGAGCTCCGGGCTGCGGCTGCAGCACCGCCCCGGCACCAACCCAGCCCGGCCCCGGCCCCCCGGCCCGCCAGGCCCACCTGCAGCCGCTGGAGGTAGGAGGCCGGCGCGTAGCCCGTCTCGCCGGAGCCGGCGCGGGTGACGAGCCACCAGTGCTGGTTGCTGCGCTCCAGCAGCAGGAAGGTCTCCCCGGCGGTGAAGGGCAGCGAGTTGGGCTCGGCCGAGCGGAAGCTGTACAGGGCCCGGTACATGGCGGCGGTGGCGGTGACACCGACCCCGGCACCCCCGGCCCTGCCGGCC
>WBMV01016873.1:182-160769 GCA_013396655.1 Campylorhamphus procurvoides | reverse complement strand
GGCGGTGGGGCCCGGGCAGGGACAGGGGGAGGGATCCACGGGGGGGATCCAGGGAGGGATCCAGGGAGGGATCCACGGGGGGGATCCAGGGAGGGATCCAGGGAGGGATCCACGGGGGGGACCCAGGGAGTGACCCCCAGGAGTGACCCACGGGAGTGACCCACGGGAATGACCATGGGAGTGACCCCAGGAGTGACCCCGGGAGTGACCCACGGAGTGAGCCAGGGCAGGCACGGGCCCCATGCTGTGCCCGCAGAGGACACGGTGACCTGGCACCGGGCCGTGGGACTGACCCGTCAGGCCAGGAGCTTTCCAAGAACACACAGCTGCCCTCAGCCCGGTCCATCTCTTTGCCTTGACACCCCATTCCAGGAGAACAACCCTTTGGGCCACTACCCTGGGCAGCCCAAGATCCCTGCGATCTCCCCTCCCCTCACCGCACCCATCCCTGCTGGAATGCAGGGATGGAGGGATGCAGAGATGGAATGGTCCATACACCCCCACTCACAGTGACTGGGGAGTTTAATTCATCCAGAAACCATCCACAACCAAATGTAGCTGGTGGTTATAGCACAAAAGCCAGGCTCACAGTGGCCACAGCCCCCTGCCTGCTCCAGCATGCCCTCCCAGCTCTGCCGGTGAGGTAATTCTGGCTGAGCCTGGCTGCGGTGATGGAGGATGGAGTAGAAGGGAGCTGTTGCCCAGGCTCCCCCACTCGCAGCAGAGAGCTGAGCTGGGCACATTCGGGCTGGGAAGGTGACGATGGGCTGCTTTCACTGGGAACCGTGAGATGCAAGTGGGGCTGAATCCTTCAGCAGCCTTTCAGGGTCCTGATCTCCTGCCTGGTCATGGTCCCTTCCAGATGCCTGGTGTGGCATGGAGTGATAATGGGCAAGGGCTGGGCGGCCAGAGAGCAGTACTGTGGGAGGGAAAACCTTCCTGTTTTGGGGGTCATTAGTCTTGATATTACCCATATTCCACAAGGCCAGGATTCCCTGACTGCCCGTTCCCTTCCCGCTTCCACTGCAGTTTACCCTCACTCAGAGCCCACTCGTAGCTGTGTCCCCACTCCAGGTGAGCCCTGGACACTTCCTGGCACATGCCCAGCTGCTGTTTGTGCTGGAATAACAGTGCTTTGTTTCCATGCAGTCTGCAGTACAGGCTGTGCTGGCAGGCAAAGGCAGCTGAGGGGGATGCAGGCACCCACCTCCCACGCACACAGCAGCAGCACCCCGGCCTCCCCCTCTGCCAGGCACAGCATCCCAGCTCTGCCAGATAGCTGCCAGGAAGGAGCCTGGATATCCTCTGCAAGGGCTCCTGCAAAACCTTCTGCATCTGGGTAGAATTCAGAGTCCAAGACTGGTTCCTGCTGCTCAGGAATCGGCTTTGAATTCAAGTGCAGGGTGATTTATATTGGACAGGGAGGGGCAACAAGCAACGATCCACTGCGTCATTTGCAGGTGAGTTTTAACAACGAACTTGAGACCTCAGATAATAAGACTTGCATCCCTTGGCCTCAGAGCCGTGGGGACTGGGATCACCATAAGCATGAAGGGCTCGGCTCGTGCACAGCAGCCCCCACACTCCTTCTTTCCTCAAGGGCTGCAGAAGGGAAGAGTTGCACAACAGCTCTCATATGATTGGAACACAAACTTGCCAGCTCCACGTACACTTATATAATTCTGCACAGCCTGCTCGTCAACACGTTGCAAAACAGCACTGGGATCAATCGCTCTACTTTTAGGTATACAAATATTATTGTACTCCCACCAGTCCTCTCTGGGTGAAAAGTCAGAGGGTATGTGAGGTGCTGTGAGGACCCCAGGCCCACAGCTCCTGGCACAACACTGTCAGTGTGTCCCACAGGGACTAGGGGTGTCCATGAGCAGGATGGCCAAGCATTGGGATATCTCTTGGGCATGTCCCTATTTCCCAGTGTCCTGACAGCCCTCCCTCCCTGGAAAACCTCATTAAAAGGCTGCAGATAGGACCCCCCAACTGCACACACCAGCATCACTTATAGACAATCTCACTTCTCCAACTACATCTGCTCCCTTATGGGAGAAGCCCCCAAGCCAGTGCTGTCTGCCAGCAGCAGGGAACAGAGTGATCCATGCTCAGCCCAAAAACACCAGCGAGGGGTTGCTCTTTTGGCAGCCGCTTCCCCGTGGAGTGCAACACGTGGAGGAGCCGAAGCTGCCGGGGGGGTGGGTGGCTCTGGGACCCGCTCTGCTCCGCCTGCCTGCAGGGCTGGGGTGTCCACAGGGCTCCTTGCGCAACCAGAGCTCTGCAAAGCTGGGGCTGGCTGGGGCCCAGACCCCTCCTGCGGCCGGAGGAAGGAGCAGCCAGTGCCTGCCAACAGCTGTGCTTCCTGGAAATGAAGAAGACAGAAGGTCGAGAGAGTTGAGGGATAACGGAGGGGGGACTGGGGGATGCTGCGGGAAGGATTGAGGCACTGTGGGTTGCAAAGGGAGCTGCCCGCAGCCCAGCCTGCCCTGGAGCTCTGCTTTGGGAAAACAAGCTCTGTGCTTTCACACAGCAGTGCCCTGTTTTTTGTTGAGCTCTCCTCGTGTCCTGACCCAATGAGCCCCTTGCCAGCCCACACGCTCTGCCTGCTGGCACAGCCTCTTCCCAGCAATCCAGGCTCAAGTGCCATGCCTGGACAAGGGAATGCCCCTTTTTCTGCCATCAGCCCAGCAGCTGGGCTTGCCTGTGGTGAAAAACCTGGCTTGGGCAGGAGGAGTTTGCAGGATGAGGGAAGAGAAGGGGGACCAGGAGTGAGGTGCCTGGCAGTGAGAGCACAGGGTGCACTGTAATGAGCAGCATTGTGCCCACACTGTCCCTCCAGCCACAGGGCTGCTGGGACGAAGGACACAGTCCTGGGTTCTTGTTTCCAACCAAGCCAATGCTGCCTTGCCCAGCACCTCCCTTCTCATGTCCTTCCCCTGTTGCACGTGTGAGCCAGGGAGAGCGAGGGGTTACCTGGGGTGCAGCAGCAAATCCTAGCCATATGGGCTGGAGGAGCATCTCTGCTTCCTTTTCAAAGAGAAATTGAGAAGACTTCACAGGGCCAACACAGCTTGTCACAGCTTGGCTGGTAGGGACATTGCTGTGGTGCAAACCTAAGAAAGAGAAGGGGACAGAACTCACTGCCTCATCCAGAGCAGGCAGCCTGGCATGGCAGGAACCAGACTCCACTGTGTGAGGCCAATGTCACCCTTTGCTGCCCACACAGTTCGTGGGGCAGAGGGAATGGGGACCATGTCCCTGCTTGCATTCCTTGCCTGAGGGGGATGCCCTGGGCAGATGGGTGGGTGCAGCAGGCCCTGGTGGGCAGGTGAGGAGTGCTGGGACAGGGGTCCCCACCTAAAGAACAGGGTGGTTGGTGTGGCAGGGGCTGTGTCCAGGCACCCCCACCAGGGTTTGCTCTGCTCTCATCCAGGTGGTTGAGTTTCAGGCTGCAAGCAAAGACCAGGCAAGAGGAGGCTGGGAGAGGCCTCTTAGCAAGCCCTCATTCCCATACAATTGAAGGAAGGTGGCTTTGCCCCGGCACTCCCAGCCAGGGATACAAACCATTCTCTGTCCCCTCTGCCCTGCCCTGTATGACTCCAAGGCTGAGGCACCACTGCAGCAGGCCATGTGGCAGCGCAGGACCCATGCCAAGGATAGATTAATGCATGGGATAGACAGACAGCAGCCCCCAGTCCCACTATGGCATCACCACAGAAGCAGTTTAAATAAAAGCAGTTCAACTAGTGTCTAGTTACACAAACTTGGGCCCACCACCACTGGGAAGGTAGGGTGGCTGGGACACACAGCACCCACTGTCTCTGAGGCTGTGGGTGCCACACAGGCATCAGGGAATAGGGTCCCTCCACCCCTGCACAGAGAGCCACTGTGTCCTCAGCAAGGCTCAGGGCAGTAGGACATGCCCTGTGCCTTGCTGGGCCCTGAGCACTTTGCAGCCCCAGGGCCATGGGGTGAACCTCTCTCCCTTGGGCAGGGAGCACAATGACATCAGGCTGCTGCCCTTTGGGGATGTTACTGCCCAGCCACAAGGAAATATTTTGTTCTTGCTCCATAAAAGACATTTGTGTGTCCCTCCCCACTGGCAGGGACCCAGCTTGGGGGAAGAAGTCCAACAGCTACGCAAGATGCAATGGCATAGGATGGGGACAGTGCAGGGACAAAGATGCCCTCTCCACCAGCAGGTTCAGGGTCTCTTCCCTGCCTTTTCTTGCTTCTGCCCTGCCCAGCTCCAGTGCCAGGGAGACCACCTACCAAAACATCCTGGCAGGTCCACAGACCCCCACTCAGCCCGCACTGCTTTGCCATCAAAGCAGAGCCCAATTCACTGGAGAAGCCAGCGCCAGCTGCAGGAATGCATTTCATCTCTGGCCAACTGGCAATTCCCAGCAGCCACCCCAGTTTTGGGCTAGAAGTGACCTATTTACATAAGGCAAGCTCTCCACAAGCCTGGGGCTGGTGCAGCATCCCACAGGGGCAGCCATGGGGAAGAAACAGGAGTGGGTGCCTGGGGTCAGGATCCAGCCAGGCTGGACCATCCACTGTCTCTCACCCAGCCCCTGCAAAGCCACCAGTGCAGGGTCGTACCTAGCACATTGCAGTCACCCTGGAAGATGGTCGTGCAAGGGCTGGGCTGCCAGGAAAAGGTGGGTCCTCTCCAAGCATCAGGAAGCAGACAGGGAGGAGACCAGACACAAGGGAGCCTTGAGGAACAGGGACGTGCCCTCGGCATTGTCCTCGATGGAGCAGAAGCTGCAGCAGCCACAGAGCAGGGTGTCCCTGCCAGGGCACAGGCTGTCCCAGCTCCTGTCCCCCCACCCAGCCGCAGGGCTGCTCTGTGAAGGTGCCTCTGGCTCAAGGTTCCCCAGGACAGCTCAGATAGCCAGCCCAGCTGCCCCTTCCCAGTGCTCCTGCTGGCACAGCCAGCACCAGTGGGAAGCTGTCCACCCACAGAGGACCAGAGCTGTGGGGAGACACGTTCAGAGCACACACAGCCAGAGCAGGATTCCTCCCTGGAGGGTAAATGCTTTTTTGCAGAGGCAGAAGCACCAGTTGCCATCACATAGATGCCCCAGTCTGCTGGAGGTTTTCTCTCACATGGGCATGTAGACCAGGCTTCTCCATCACCACCCTGCTGCCAGTCCAGACCTGGAGGGACATCTCCAGAGCTTCTGCTTCCAAGGTCAGCCTGGTACCACACCAACAGAACAAACACAGGAATAAAAAAAGTGCTTTGAGTTGCTTCCCCAGCCCAGGTGCTGCTGTCCTGTTATTCCCTCGCTACCCTTCACCATGGCCCAACAGGAGGGTGACCACACACCCTCTCCCCAGCCCCATACCCCGCTCATCCCAGTCCTGTCCCCTGAAAAGCCCAGGCCCAGGGCTAAGGGCAGCATGGCTGTTTGCAGCGACCGTGAGCACCCCATTCCCACCCCAGCATGTCCCAGGCTGGCAGTTACACAATTGCCTTTGCAAAAACACAAGGAATTGCTCAGAAGGATTTGTGCAGAACAGCATGGAAGGAAAACAAACCTGCTCTTGAACTTTGCAAGATATGTCATTCAGAGGGATTTGCACGTGGGTTGCCCCCTCTTTAACCTTCCAGGACATGGTGCAAGCAAGGGATTTTTCCTCCTGACATTTTGCTCTCATATGCTTTAAAGCAACTAATGAAAAAAGGCTACTCTGTCACAGCTCCCACTGCAGCCCAGGAAGCTTCCAACCCCCTTGTGTTGCTGCTTTGCAGCACTGGCACAGCCTCTGTTAATCCTCAGACAATATTGGCAGAAGGATTTTAGCAGCACAGGCCAGAGCCCACAGGGGCAGGTATCCCCACCTTCCTACAGCAGCACCAGTTCCACCTGGGGTTTTATATTACTATTATATAGACCCCTAAGTGCTCCAGGTCTGG
Source organism: Campylorhamphus procurvoides (assembly GCA_013396655.1). Taxonomy (NCBI): domain Eukaryota; kingdom Metazoa; phylum Chordata; class Aves; order Passeriformes; family Dendrocolaptidae; genus Campylorhamphus; species Campylorhamphus procurvoides. The sequence goes on along the minus strand of WBMV01016873.1, from coordinate 154,831 downwards.
CTGCTGACAGTGCACTGCTCTGAGACCAGGTCTAGACCAAGCTTACCCTGCTGGCACTGTTTCTGCAAGGGCAGCTCGCTGCCTGTGCCCTGGGCCCTGTCTGCAAGGCAGCAAAACAAAGAGGACTTGTTCTGGAGGCAGCTTGCATCAGAGCAAATGCGATTGTTCTCATCGGATTTTATGAATTCCCTCCAGAGTTCCTGCGTAATGCAAGTACATTAGGGGACTTTATCCCTGCTAATTTCAGACCACAAAGTCAAACCGTGTGTATCAGATGAATCTGCACAGGCAGGCTTATTCATAAGCAGCAGCAGTGATAGGCGACTGCTGTGCATCAGCCGAGGCTCGTCATTAGCTCATTAGCAGAGGGCACGGCATCCTAAACTGGGGGAGTGAAAAGGAAACGTTACCTTGCAGCCCCAGCCCCTCGTCCTGTGCCGGACACATCTCAGGAACAGCAGGCAGGAGCTCTGCTGATCAATGCCCAGAGCATTTTGCAGTTGAGAGTGCCAAAAATAAATAGCCCCATCGTTCCCCTCCCCAAGGCTTTTTGCAGCCACCACCAGGAGCAGCTCCGGGGGTGCTCACAGAGCCCTGTCTGCCACCCCCAGCACTGGACACTCACCCAGCAGCAGCAAAGCTGTCTGTACAGGCTGCACAGGCCCATCTCCAGGGAAAATAGCCCATGTGCTGGCATGGGACAGCGAGGGGACTGAAATAGGTAAAGCTACCTATTTAACACCAATATCAGTTTGTGCCTGAACATTCTGAACAACAACAACCACCCACCACAAACTCAGGCTGTATAAGCGAATGTAAGAAACATTTTAAGTACAAAGGAGCACAGGCGAGCCATCAGAGACTTTGATCGGGAGAACTTGATAGCAGCTGCTGAGGAATATGAAACTGAAGCAGCAGGGTTACAGCCATTTAGAGAGTGACCTTCCACCAGCAGATCTGCAGCCTTCCTGTCACATCCCATCTTTCCTACGCACACCTGCAGGCAAAGTATAGGCCAGGGAGATGATTCACCTGACTCTCCGGCACAAATGGACTCATTTATCCTGGGCATCTGTAACAGGAACATCCCCACACTTACCTCAGCACTTCCACACCCAGTTTTCTCCTGCACTATCATGACCACATAGATGCTTTATCTAAAAATAATTAAATAAATAAATGGTCCTATTAAAAGAGACAGTGGTTTAGAGTCACTCATATTTCACTTAGTCACTGCCCTCTCACTTTCTGATGCTTCCTTCCTTCCTGTCCCAAGTAAGATTTTAAGCTGCTTACAATACCTTTCAGGCTCTGCAGCTCTGCGCCCTGGTTGCTGCCATTGCAGCTAATCCTGAACAAATTTTTTTACACACTTTGCCTCAGCTTGATTAAGCAATGTCTACAGCTCTCTAGAAATAGGTTACATAGCATAAGATCTAGTTACAAGACCCTGAAACAAGAAATAGGTTGTTGATCTTAAGCACAGTCATCATTCTGGCTCAAAAGGACCTCCTCTTAAAACCTTCTGCCTTTTGGTCCTTCTGAGCAGTCTCAGCCTCTCCTCCAAGGGCAGGCACTCCAAAAAAAGCACTCTGCTGGCCTTTCCCATTGCTCTGGACAGGAGGCCCAGGGCAGAGATGTTGTCCCACATAATTTCACGAGGCAGGTAAGCCCAGCTGTTCATACACTACTTTTGCATTACACCAGCGATCTGAGCTTCATCTCCTCCTCAGTAACCAGTAACAACAGAAGCAACACTTACAACGACCAAAAAGAATTTTATTGGAACATATACACACAGGGATAACAGAGGTATCTGAGTAATCAAATATGGAATGTTTAAGAAAGTTAAAATAAATAAGGATACCAAGTTTTGCCAGTGCTAGGTCCAGCACCAATATAAGTAAATGCCCTCTGAACAAGTCTGACTCTGAGGGGACCATTCCCGCAGAGCCTGTAAAGATTCCTACCACCAGAAAGTGGCCAATAATTTTGGAATACAAAGAGTCACAATAGTGCTTTCTACTGATGTGCATTCACACTGTTTATTCACTGCTTTCGTCTCTTATTTCTTTAATAATATCTATTAAATTCTGAAGTCCAAAAACATAGCCCGTGTCTTGGCCCTCATGCACCACACTATCTTCTCCATAGTACTTGCAGGTTGTGTGGGCAAAGTCTATCATACGGACATCAACAGTGCTAGCAGTTGGTTTGTAGGCATACGCTCCTGCTGACTCATCTGAAGATTCCTCTGAAAGGTCCTCTAGGTCCTCTGGGTCCGAGTCAACAGCGACCTCCTGCCTTTCTTTTCCATCATAAATGATCAGCAAGGAGCTTGAATAGAAGCGGTAAGACTCCTGTTTCTCTAGCACAGACTTGAGTTCAGTCAGTTTTTTAATAACAGACTCAAAGAGTTCCCTGCGCAGGTATTTGCCGTTATGAAAGAACTGGTAAAGTGCTTCTTTAAATCCTTGGACTGAGAGTTTTCTTCCATGGTATTTATTCATGAACATCAGCTGGCCAGTGCCTGCCTGGTAGACCTGCATATACAAACACAAGAGAAAAGGAATAGTTAAAATTGCAAAGCCTTGACTGGACAAAAATCAAAAAAAAAAAAAAACCCCAAAACAAATCACGCTACAGAAAGCTTTTACAAGATTACATACGACTCACTAAAATTGCTATTCCACAATTACAGAAACTATCAACAGAATTTGGAACTTGGAGGAAGTGGAAAATTCCTTCAGTTTAGATTTGAGCTTTTCCACCAGGAATGTAAGAATGAGAACTTTAAATGAGATTAGAAAAGCTGTGGCCAAGATCTCCAAAGTCAAGATACAACTTGTACCACAGGCACTCATTCAGCTCATTACCTGCCTCTGCACTAGGACATACCAGTTGATTGCCAACATACTGAGATCTGAGGGACAACAAATACTTCTATACAAAACTGAGTTGTGTCCATAACCATCTGTATTCAAATAAGTCAGAGGTGCCCCTGCAGGAAGACGCCTCTCTATAGAAGAGGAGTCTATATACCCCATAGCTCAATAATGCTTAAACATCTGGGTCAAGGACTGCAGGTGCTTCAGAAGTTCCTTTCTGTTTTCTAGCACAGGTCAGTACTGAAAGTGAAAATGAGTAGGCCCCACTCAAATCCCAGCACACTGTCGTTAGAAATGCAGCTCCCACACTTTCATTTCTGCCTTGTGTTTTTCTCCAAAGTTAAACAGTGAGCTGAACACCACACATGCCAAAAAGTCATGCTGTGGAACAAGTCCTAGCAAACACTGCTAGCATTCCTGGAATCTACTGGATGGGGAGGAGAGAGGCTTCAGAAAAGCCTCGAACACAAACATGTTGTTTCCCATTTTCCATTCACATGTCACTCTAGGAATACAGAAACAAGTAAACAAAAAAATTCAGGTCAAAGTCCACATAACTGTCCCCTCATCTGGCCACAAGTCTTACCACATTTACCAGGCACTTCTCACCTGCACTTTTTAACAAGTCTACTTTAAGCAGTGAAAGATCTGTGGCTTTTCAAAGCCTACAAGACAGAACCAAATGCTTCTTACTATTCTAATGAACTTCCACATGCTTCATTCAAAACTGATATATGGGCAGTCCTCCTTCAAACTGTTCCCTGCACTATCCTGAAATGTTAACAGCATCAGTAATTTTACCGTGGCTTTAAATTGCTGCTATTGTGCAGGAAACTGTGTGCTCATACTGCACTCAATGATCCAGAGCACAGGTTGCAGGTTGCTCCTGCAATGCTGCCACCTCCAACTCAGTGATACTCAAAAGCCTCACTCCCCTCCATGAAAGAAACAAAGCACAGCATCTCAAGGGTAGCAACTCATGGGATGAGTACACCAGCCAAAACACCCACTAACAGAAATGGGAGCAAGCCTGTTGCCCCAAGCATGGCCAGTTTTCCTCTCACCTGCATGCCACAAACTCGCACTCCGATCACAGCTGACGTGCTCTGCTGACACTTGCGGATCTGATTTGCCTTCTTCTCCTCCGACGCGTCATCCCCGTGTTGCCGGGTGCCCATCTTGAGGTCCAACACGCATGGCACTTCGTATCTGGACGTCAGGTTCTCCAGCAAAATGAATTCTGATTAGTTAAGGAACAAATCTCACACTGAGGGATACAAGTTTTATAAACATTATCACAGATTTTATAGCGCCCCAGACATAACTTTAAGCATAGCCAAAACATGGCCAGTATAGAGCAGCTTATCAAAAATTAGTCACATAGATAACCACTCTGCTTTACACCAGTTTCAGTTTTACTGGTCTCTAGAGTAGACTAGTGAATTTCTACATTAAGTGAAAAACAAAAGTAATCAGGCCTATACAGAAACAATCTGGCAGCTGACTTAGAATTATGAAGCATTTCATGTCCAGCAAGAAACATTTTTTGTGGGAAATGAAGATTTTGTGTGCTTCTGTTACCATTCAAAACTAATGACGCATTTTAGCACCATCTCTAAAATACAGAAGTCAAAAAACACTTCAAGAAAATGTGTACTGATACTGTTCCAAAGATACCACACACTTCTTAGGAAACTGAATAATCATCTACAGTGAAATGGTGAGGGTACCAGCCACAAAATGCTTTCTGCTGAACAGTTTATTAGTCATAGATGTTTTAGCAATCTATTCACTGAAACTCCTTACATGTGAGGAATTTACCTAAGTATCTAGATACTACTGCTTTTGCAGGATGTATCAGTTGAATCCAAACCTGGATACAGCAAGATCTTTTTTCCACAGAGCACTGAAAGCTTTTGTTAGAAAACTATTTTTGTGGAAAACCTCAGACACAGTATGTTGTAAAACCTGTCCACTAACTAACCCACAATTTGTAGGTTATAATTCAGTTATCTATGATGAGGTTATAATTCAGTTATCTAAGTACCCCAGTCTAGCTACTTTATTACAGGCTGGAAAAGCCCATTTCTAGAAAGCACTGGCAAACCCTTCAAAGCTGCCAAATAAATCACAACTTCAGAGAGTCTCTCAGGACTGCAGTTAAGCCTGCTCTGTACTTTTATCTGGCATGTTCAAGATATAAAAGGCAGAGCCCTACTCATTCCACTGTTATGAGGCATTTTCAGGAAAAGGATACTATATTGATTTCGGTGTTTTGCGTTTTCCTTCATCCGCTGTAACTGTTGCTGGTGACATTTCATGCTCCAAGGATTATGGTGTTTAAACTGAGAACTGACATTTCCTTTTTTCTCTACAGTATAGTACAAGACTTCAGATTTCTTCAGCCACTCAAATTCTTCCTCCAATTTGTGACTAGAAAAACAGAACAAGGCAGCAAATTAGAGGTCAAATGAAAAAATAAACTTAAAAGGGGTTGTCAGTGGATTTAACTTCACAAGCTGTTTTGCTCACCTTCACTAACCGCTAGCAAAAGCTTTATTTTGCTCTCTGTACAGGTGGACAAGATGCTCCCTCAGTAATACCTCAACCTTTATAAAGCTACTTCCATACTAATAAAAATTAGCATGTAGCTAAAATGTTACAAAACACGTAGTAATTCAATTATAAATCCTTTACCTGTGTGAATTACTTCTATGAAGTAATACAAGAGATAGTGATATGCTTTAAGGCTTATCCTTTGCTAAGGTCACTATTCTTAGCATAACAGTCACAGCTCACAGTTTATGGTGGGCACAATTAACAGAAATAAGCGAGGCAGAAAACATCACTAACACAGACAAAGAAGGATTCCTAAAAGGTATGCCACATGCAGTAACACCAAAATATGCTTAGGGCTGATTGTGAGGTTTTTTTACAGCTACTGTGCCTTTGCAGGTGGGTGGAAGTCTTTGGTTTGCAGGGGTTTTTTTGCGTTTGTTTTGCTCCCCCTTTCTGAAGCTTCAAAACTAACACTGGGAGACCTGTTTCAACTGATCACTGCAAAAAACAATGAAAAGATTCAACATGCTACTGGACTGAGGACACATTGGTTTCACTGCTGAACCTGCCTGCACTGAAGAGGTCAGGAAAAACAAAAGAAGAAAATGAAAATGAAAGAGTTCTGGAGAATTCTCTGGAATTCTGGAGACCAGAATTGGACAGCAAAAGATGTTTTGCTGCAAGCCTCTGCATTCCAGTTCCCCCTATCAAACTCACCTTTTCATTTTTTCCTCTTTCCTGTGCTGCCGGACCCATTCTTTAGATATCTTCTCATTTTCTAACAACATTGTCTTTTTGTTAGTCCATCGCAACAGCTTACTTTTGGGTTCACAGTCAGAATTATCTAAGTTTTCTACATTATCGTGGTCCCCATTTAGTGGATATGCTATTAGACATAAGTTTCCATCTTCATCCTCTTCAAAGCTCACCGACACCACACCTGAAGAGAGAGAGGACATGGACAGTTATGAATTGCTCAAGTGACAAGCAAGCCTTTTAGAACATTATTTCACACTAAGAATACAGCAACTTTATTTTTTCTCTTACCCTGGTCCTTAGTTTCTATCTTGCCACAGGCCAAACCTCATCTGCCAACCTAACAAATATCAAAAGAGCTAAACAAATATGACACCTCACAAAAGACAATTTATCATATTGACAAAACAATTACATAAAAGGTCATTTTCTTTCTCCAAGGCACTCAAATAAGAATCAAATAATAACAGGACACAATTTCAATTAATAAAATTTTTTATTAATTTAAAAAAAACTGACTGGTCTGATTCTAAGTGAGATGTAAAACATTTGTTAACATCTTGCAGTGAAAAGTGATCTGCACAAAAAACCTCACACCAAAACCTTTTAAGTTTTGCATGACAGCAAAGCAAAATCCACTTATCCAAACAATATTTTGTTAATAGATTCCCAAGGGAAAGATGTGCAAGTAGAGCAAAATATGGAAAATGTCACATTACAACAGAAACTAGCCCAGAAGATTCCACTTTGAATCACCATGTTTAATTAAACATCTTCTCCTCTTTTTTGGAATATATTTTATTGATACTGGTTATGCAGCAATCTTGTGAAATAAGTAACAAAAATGCAATACAAGACAGATTTGTTTGTGGTACAGAAACACGGTGAACCTTGAAAGCATTTTTTTTTCCTCACCCTCCCCTCACGAGTCTCTAGAGCACTGCACTGTGCCTTAGGAATCTTAGTGGAACACTTGACAGATACACTGAGTACTACATGAGCAAGTTTGGGGGTTAATGCGGGAGCCGTAACAATTGTTTGAATTGGTTTTTATTTTGTTTTTCAGTCCTCTCTTTATTCTCAGATCAATCAGTCTGCACAGTTCTTGCAGCTCATCACTAACTACAGGAGAGCTCTCGGTGAGAGACTGGAACTTCTGAGCTGGGCATGCAGCTCCCAGACCTACAGTGGCTGGGGCAGGGAGTGCAGAAGCTCTGACAGTCCTGCTGTTACAAAGGAAAGGACAATGGGGAAAAAGCAGGGGGACAAGAGGGGAACCAGCTGGTAAATGGCTTTGCTTTACCTTGGAAAAAAATAACAGAGATGGACCAAGTGAGGTCCCTTACCCCTAAATCCCTGCCCACACTTCCCAGAAAGCCATACACTAGTACAATTGTTCTATTACATTTTGAGAAGTATCATTCAAAGACCATTATTTTCTTGCAGTCCAACAGAACTTGTAATTAGACATGCTAAAAAGTCTCTGTAAATGAGCAAAGGAGTATTAACTTTGAAACATCTCTGAAATCTTCCACCACTTTCACAAACAATATGCAAAACTTCATCACCATTATGGTTGCTGAAATCAATGTACTTTCAAAAGCAACTCCATTTTAAAAAGTGCTTCAGACATATTATTTATTAATGACCAAGCAGTAGTTGATGGGAGTCAGAAAGAGAAAGAAATGTTCCTGTTAACCAGTGCAATTCTTAGGAGAACTGGAATTTCCACTCCTACACAACTTCTGACTCAGCCTCATCACGGCTACTTGATCCTTGCCTACCTAAATGCCAAGAATTTTCATTTCCTTAGTGGCAGAAATAACACTCCAAGTATTCAACAAGGTACCTTACTGACATGTATTTATTCCAATAAAAACGAAAGTCAGAAGAGAAATCCAAAAACAAAGAGACCACAACTAAACTTACACAAAACACTATCATCCAATCTTAACAAATCCCTTGTAAACAAACATAACACAAGTGGCCGAAAAATATAATTTAGAAATCCATACAAAAAAGTAGTAGATAATTAATTAGAATATTCTCAAGCTGTTAGCTACTTACCTGTGCCTAAGGGAGATACATGGGCTATCACCAGCAGAGGTGCTCTACTCTAATGCTGTTAGTCAGCATAAACACCAACTTGGCAAGCATTTCCACCCTGCATCTCCACAGCCTGCCTCAGACAACATCAAAATACATGAAAAGAAACCCCTAAAATCTCCTCCATACAGAAGAGATTTCAGAGAGAACACACAGCACAGCACGCTTGCATTCACAGAAACAAAAAGCTCAACCCCATTCAAAGGTTTGGTAACTTACCCTCATACTGTGGAGTGAATTTACGCATTTCTGTTGGGAGAGTCTCATAGAACTGGTGTTCCCTCTGAATAAGGGGTTTACAGATGGTCTTGTCATTAAACCGGAGGACACAGGAGTGTCCTCCCACCTGGTGGACGAAAGGCTCGAGCAGGACTCCCTTGGAATAGTGCTCCACTTCCATAGCTCCAAATGCTGGGCTCATCCTTGTAGCACATTAGACAGAAGGCGGCGACAGCGGTGCAGGCGGCTGGGAGCGCCGCGGGTGTGTGTGCCGCGCTCGCTCGGCGATCCTGCCGGGGCAAACAGAGGCGGGCGGGCCCGTCAGCTCCGGCGCTGCCGCTCGCGGCGCGGACCGGACCGAATGCGGCCCGGGGTGCGCGCGGGGCCCGGCCAGGCTGGCGCGGTCACGCCCCCCGCGCCCCGAAGGCCAATGGGAGGCCCCGCGCACTGCCTCGGCCACGCCCCCCGCACCCAGACGGCCAATGGGAGGCCCCGAGCAGGGCGGGGCAGCAGCTCCTTAAAGGGACCGCCACCCTGTAAGTGGGGTGTGCCCGGCCGGTCGTCACCCCGAACACCCGGCCGGGGAACTAACACTGTGCAGGTTTGGGTTGGCTCCCTGCCGAACCCCGCTGCTGGCCACACAGACTCCCGAGAGAGGAGGAAAAAAGGTACCAAAAAATAATTGTCTTTAAATTATATATTCACATATATTACAGTTATATACAATTAAACACTATGAATGTACAGAACAAGAATCCTAAACAACTCCAAAAGGGAAAAGGGGTGAAAGGGAAAGAGGGACAAAAATGGGTAAACCCAAAACAAAACAGATATACAAACCTCAAAAACTCAGGGAATAGCTCAGTAAGGTAACTCACACAATAAATTCTCACCAAACTGCCCTCAAGAGAAGCAGGAGGAATCTCCACCTCCACACGACCTGGATAACAGCTCTCAAAGAGGCCTCAGCTCATATATGGACAAGAGCGATGCCTACACACTGAGATCTGCTGCCTCCCAAGCAGACGAAAGGAAGAGAGGAAGGAAACCTTCCTCCTTGGTCTTTATATACACCTGATTACGTGAAGGAATGGTGTGGAATACTTCCTTAGTTATAACCCTGTTACCAGGGAAGGCCTAGACCAAACCCAAGAAAACTAAACTACCACAAACACCCAGCGCACAATCCATCGCCTACAGGCGGGGACATCAACCAGCACAATGCTCATTTCACCCTTTTATTCACAATAGCACATCAGCTGAAACTATTCCATATTACACAGGTGCAAACTCTTCAGAGGAACACCATAATGCTAACATGCCATTTGTCAAGGCCTTATTTTTGAGCACACCCAGCAGAACGCAGCACCCTGCCCAGCTGCACCCAAAGGATCTGCACTGCACCCAGCGACCACACACTGCTCAGCCCCAGCCAGCCTGGGGGATCAGGCAACCCGCACTTCAATACACGAAGCTGAAAAACAAAACATGACTGTCTTGGTCTCTGCCTTCCAGTAAATTTAAGTCGAGTTACTCTAATTTTAGACCAAGGCTTTAATGATTAACTTTTTGCAGCTAAAAACAACCTCATACTTACTTTGCCTGAAGATCATTACACGAACAATAATGCACTTAATTCAAAGAGACTACAAAGTGTTCTAGGTCACAGGTCTATTTTTATTTGTCCTCCTTAGATATTTAACAGCTTTACATTAACTGGAAAAGCAGAGACCTGTGGGCTTAAAGCAGCGGTGCTACCAGAACTACAGACGCCTACAGCATGCCCTGGACATAAGAGCATTAATTGACTTAAACAACTAAACTGCTTAAAGAAACAACAGATCGATCAAGTGAATGAACTCCAGCTCCTGGAATGTTTACCTGCACATAAGGATAACAGGTCAATAAGAGTTGAGTGTGTGTTTGTTGGTTTTGGGTTTGTTTTTTTTCACTCACTGCACACACCAGTTAGGCTGTTTTTACCTCCTTTCTTCCAGGTACCTTATTTGACAAAACAATATCAGTTTCTTTTAAAAAAAAACCAAACCAAAACCAACAAAAAACAGCAACAACTTCTTTTTAATACAGAAAACAAAACTAGGGCCAGCTCTGCAAGAGAATGAATGTAAAATTTAATCTGGAATACAATTTCCCAGAAACAGTACTCTATTCTGATACTCTATTTATAAATAATTTTAATATTAGAGCAAGATCATTAAACTTTCATTCTCTCTTTGTACTACTTTTAATTTCCTAGTATTTTTTTATAATGCAGCTACTGCATCCACATCAGATTTTCTCACCTACCTCAACACCAATAACCTGATAACTCAGAGACACACAAGTAAAAACCTCTCAATTCCACCTCGGGAAGCCACTTCCAAAAACCTACTTAACTGCATGAAGCCGAGCAACCCTGAAGCGCCCCGACAGCATGGAAAAGCCATGTGCCTTGACCTGTCCCCAAATATCCAGCAGTCCAATACATCTCCTCAGCTGCCTCAGTCGGAAGGCAACACAGTCAGTGCTCTGGAGGCAGAGATTTGCTCGATGGCTCCCCACAGTACCATCCCCTTGTGCAGAGCCACACTGCTCCTCCTGTAAGTCTGACTGCAAGCTGAGTTACCAGCATGTGTAACACACTTGGAGATTTTCACTTAAACAAGCCATGTTAGCTCCTTAGTAAGCTCTGACTGAGTTGCTTCCATTTTCTATTACAAATATTTTAAGCAGCAGACTGTGTTTTGTATAAAGCACCAGTAATTTTACAACTTTTTCATTAGGATTTTCTAGAGCCAACAACACCTCCAGTCTTGTGGAATTTCCCAGGGAAAGCCAGAAATATGCCAGGATTCACTGGAGGCACGGTAACACATGCACATGATTTTGCAGTGCCAGAGGTTTACACTGGCACAGCCACTTTTAGCAGCCTCACAAATTACCAGCAGTACAAGGCCACTCCTTCCAAGACAGATTTACCACTCTGGCTATCTTCCTAGTTACCCCGATGTAGAGACACTGATTTCCAGCTGCAGTGATTCAAACTGAGAAAGTACCTTCCAACATCCTTCAACTTCCAGTATCTAGCTTGTCCCATTCCTTCTGCATCAGAGTTGCATCAGGAATGAAGCAACTCTATAGAAATTACTCTAGCAAAAACCACCTCCAACACAGACAATGCACACCTTGTTTACCCAACACATCTTCAGGGAGCTCATTAGTGGCAGCTCAACTTGTTTGCTTTCATGTATGCCCAAGTGGCCTGGACAACACTTGTAAGTGGATCACCACATTCACTCAGCAATGGAATTGCCAAGCATAGAACTGGACAGGACTACTTATGCTACTTCACCTTTTCCTGGAAAAGTAAGATTTGGAAGTACATCACACAGTGTAACTTCCCATTTGAGGAATAATCAAGTATTTTTATTGTTTTGACATTACAAAAATAAAAGTTATGGAATATTTAGAAGATAGGGTTGGGTTTGGGTGCGGTTTTTTGTTTCAGTTTGGTTTTTGGTGATTTTTCTGTTGTTGCTTGGGGTTTTTTGGGGAGAGAAATGTTAGAAACATCTATACATAGTCACAGTGTATGCAGTCTGCAGTACCACAAGACAAATGTGAATCTACCAGACATAAAGGGGGAAGCTCACACAAGTAAAGGTGAGTTTACTGTGCCTGTATTAGTAAGCTCTGCTTCTGTTTTTATCTTCCAAAACCACAGTGCAACTCCCACAAGTCCTGCTTCTACGACAAGATTTTTGCAGTACGAACCCTTGCTGAAAAAGCTCTATTAATACATCTCTGCCGTACAAACTGCGTGCGAGGGGACTGCTGAACTGAGCGTCAGGAAGGAGTTCCTTGCCATAAAGCTCTTAACCGTGCAAAACAATTTACTGCCTTGTTATAAACCTAATATGTGTATATGATTTGAACAGAGCAACAGTGCTCAACAAGACAGCAGCAAGCCCACACAATCTTTTCCACAATTTAGATTTCAATGAGGCTTTAGCTTTTACTTGGAACAATTAACGTATTTTAGCCTTCCAAGATAAGCACTTTTTACTTAATAGTTTGTTTGGGGTTTTTTAATACTAATGAAATTCTTCTCACTTGCAAAAAGATTTTGAGCAAGCTGTTAAGTTTTTATTTCTGCTGCATGGTGTAAATTTACCACTACGAACAATCAGGATTTGTTTGTCATTTTGGCTCTCCTTAATATTTGGAATCTTGCCATTCAGATTAACAACAGGACTTGGAGCACAATTGTAATGCCCATCAGAAATACTTTGCACTGTTTCAACTATAAATACCTTAAGTCCATACACAGCCTCACAGTATGCTAAATTACTTGCACTTCCTTAGAAATAAAAGCTTTGACCTAAGACCAACAGCTTCAAATGGCATTGATGTTGATCAGCACAAGCACAATGGAATTTTTCACTGCCTTTCCTCTGATTCTACACCCAGTTTGTTCTCAATACTCTCTGGGTAACAAAGAGCCCAGGACAGATGTTTTTAGGCAGTCTTCCCAGATACCAAAGGCAGACTCAGAGCACCCTGCCCTTTTCCTCCTATGTGCTTTTAAGTGCCTTTGCCTAAGAGCTTTTGTTCAAAGGACAAAAGCCAAAAAATGTAAATTTACTAATCCTTCACGTATCAAGCATTTTAAGAGAAAATTCTGACATAACTTGAAGGAAGAAAACAAAAATTTGTCTAGACACAGTAACATTAACTTGAGTAATGTCATCCTTACAGTAAGCAGCAAAAGATGTTTAAAACGCAAACCTGCAAACCAGAAGTGACATAGACATCTTAGTTTCATCACACGTGACAATGACCATTGAAAAAATACCGCAATGAACTCATGTTTTCAGACTCTTAATATTAAACCCAGGTGACAGCATTCCATGGAAGGTATTTTGTGTCATCACAGATTCTCGACTTAGTCCTACACGTAATTGCATTAATGAACATATCCTCTGGAGAGCACAGCTCCCAATTAAGCAGCAGTTCCTTCCTTCATAACAATCTCAAAATTAACACCTCTTCCAAAACTTTACAATAACAGAACTACTGATGCAGAGCTGCCCTTCTAACTAACCTGTTAAAACTTGGTTCTCTCTATTGCAGACTTTTTACTTTGGGTAGTCAGTATCCACAACTCCAAATAGCCATAAATCAGCTTTACAGTGACAGAAATAGCAAGGCACCAAAGCTTTGTGCCTGTCCTTTTCTCTCAGTTCACTGGGCAGTGCAATGAGGAAGCTAATAGGGTAGAGATCTGCAGAGCAGAGCTGCTGCAGGGTGCTATAACCCTGCTGAACCAGACAAAGCAAATGCCCCCTCCTCCCGAGGTTCCAAGGAAACAGAAATAGCACAGTCAGTCAAAGGAGAGAAAGAGTATCAGTAATCCATTAGAGCAGCCAAAGAGAAAGCTGCTTCAACCCAAGGAACATTCAGGCAGAAACAATATCAGCTAAGAAGGAACACAAGAAGACACAAATATCTAGGTAGAAAACATATCCTGTGTTTTTGAGAGCCCATCCACCCCGTTTCATGCACAAAACTGAAAAGGTACCTCAGGTCTGAATAAGTCATCACAATGCTCAAAGATAATGACCCTTCAGGACTGAAGCAGGATAAACACACTTTAAGAACCTTCAATACACCTATCAAACAGGAATGGTTACAGGAATTTTACAAGTCCTCATATGAGAGAACTACATGTCCCATTACTAATAACGTATTATTTTACAAACAGCAAAGTACATTCCTTGAATCAAATAAAGCAGAGGATGCAAAATCAGAATGTTAAAAGTATTAGATATGTTAAATATGCTCAGGTTCAGTGTTCTTGCACAGCTTGCGATTCATTTTGATGAAAATCAATGCCAACCCTCTACACCAAATACTATTTTATTCGCAAATTTGCCCAGTCTAACATTGTCAAGGAGTTGCTTCTAACATTCAGTTGGCTCAGGAACTAAAATTACTCCGGTATGTTCTGTTCCAGAGGTTCTTAAGATTAGAATGGAGGTACTCATATCCTCTAGTGTCCAGTCAGCTGCCTTAGAACAGTATCAGAAATACAAAATCACATTTTAAAGATGACCTGCATAAGATTAGAGAGCAAACCCTGTACAATAGATGGTTTTAATCTTAACAGAAAAAAGATTGCTGCATTCATTTATCACATCTGTTTTAATCAGTTCCTAATTCTGAGGATGTATTATACCTCTAAATATAATGCAAGTTCCACACTAGGATGCTTTTTGAAGCCTGCTGTACCTACAGTAATAATATGACTAAGCAATAAAAGCTATAGTTTCTAATTTTCTAAAACAGATATGCAGAGCTCACATATGCTTGTATGAATCTCATGGTTTTGGGGAAGAAGTCTTAAGAGAAACCTTAAGTTCTGCATGATTACAGAAAGCACTTATTCTGGTAACTAATTTTTGAAGAAAAAGGTTATCTTCAGTTGAAGAGTGCAGTGACACTGTCCATTCTTCAACTTATTTATCAATAAAAAATTGTCCCCTAAACAACAAATAATTGAAATTTAATACAGCAGACTTAATAGCCTTCAACATTATGGGGGGAAGAGGAACAGTGTCATGGCATCAAGGGGAAGGAATGACTAAAATCTTTCTTTAAAATTAAGACTAGAAGAAAAAAAGAAAACCTTTTTCAGTAAGTATAACTTTAAACCAAGTGGTTGTGATGCCAAAAGGAGGCTGAGCTGTAACTTCCTATGCAATCAAGGTTATTTAAGCTCCTCTGCAGCAAATCAATCAATATAATGATCATTAAGTTACCCTGACATGACTTGTACTCAGAAATGAGTAAGAATGACGTTTTGTAAAACTACTCAGCAGAACACTTAGAAACCCCAGAGTAAGATACCAGTTCCTTCATACCTACATATTGGGACTACACGTGCATTCTCCTTCCATGCAGGAATACTTCTGATGAGGCCTTTAGTGATAAATCATGGGGGTGCTGGGAGTCAGGTATTAAAGTGGCACATCTGTCATAACCACCTACAGACAAAAAAAGCCAAGCAAGAGCATATTCTTCATGCTGAATGTAGGGTGCTTGGGCTAGACCAATAAAAGAAGCCACCTGCTTGTTAAAAATGATGATATAATATAATTTTATCTTTTTTTTTTAATTAATCTTTACTGAATGGTTGGTAATTGCAGTACCACATTGCTGTGGTTTAGGAAAAAATAAGTAATTTCTCCAAACAAATGAGGAAAAAAAAATCCTTGAATCCATTACTTAATCACACAAAACAGACTGAATCCATAAACCTAGAATTATATATGAACTCATGAACAAAGTTTCTACAAAACATGTTTACAAAACCCTTTTGGAACGTGCCTGAGCAAACTCAATAGCAGTCTTGGCTCATCAAGGTAGAAAGCTAATCCTATTTTTAATATTAGACTGTGAACAAAAGATTCTCACTAAGAAAGAATACATTTTGCTGCTTTCAAACTGCAGAAAAATATCATGAAATGCGCAAGGTTCTTCTGAGGACATCAGGTATGTCACACTTAAGGGTACTAGATCTTTTTTCCCCTCTCTGACAGGAGAGGGACAGTCCAACACTGGCTACAATGGCAAAGGACTCAAGTGCTACATTCAAGGTCCCCTTCTTTTATGTGTTTCTCAGGAGTGTAAGTCAGCACTCCCAGAGGTCCTTTCTTTGTAACAAGAGCATCAGTCCTCTACTGTCCACTAGGAATTTTGTCTGCAATACAGAAATGAAAAACCACGCTCTGAGATGCTGAAAAACGTATAGAAAGAGGCACTCTCTCAACATGAAACGTCTCTTTTAAACTAGCAACATGTTTATGCCATGTCCTTTTAGTCCCTAAACATGGAATCCCAGTTTTGTCTTTCTGTACATATAACCCAAACACAGTAGTAGTAGTGATAAACACTGACAAACACTGCCACACAGGTTAAGACAAGTATTTGCACCTGTAAATTTAACACCACAGCTGCAGAGGTACCTCTTTTACCAAAAAGACTTTTGAATATAACCTTAACAGACAGAACTAATTATGAAACATTAGGCACAGCATATTAAAGGAGTAAACTATAAACAAAACAATCTGAAGTTGCACAATATCCTATTATTATTACTCCTCATGCACAATCATTACCCCTATCTTCCTTAAACCAGGTCTACATTATTAGGAGAAACCCAGTTTCCCCCATCCTTTTGTCTAGGACAGCTAGGAAAGCTACCAAGGCAATCTCCAAGAATGTCCACCAACAGCAACAGGCACAGCAGTCCCTCAGACACCATTTAAGCCTCAGCGAGGAAGTTAAATGCTCACTACAATCAATATTTCCACATCCAAAAAAGCAACAGCTTTCCCTACACCATTTTTAATCTGTAAGCTTAACACCTACATTCATGAAGTTTTGGAGAAATGCCAGTTTTACCTCTCAAGTAAAGCTATTTTATCTGCCTGAACTAAAATAAAGCCAAGTTACTAGTTACTAAGCATATTCAGCCAGAAAAGAGCATGCAATTCTGACCCATGCAGTTTTTCAGGGATTGTGTAATTTAAGAACTAGTGTCTTTTCCAAGTAAAAATGCTATGGAAACTAAGAAACCTGAACCACCAAAACTAAGCTACTTAAACTTCCTATTTAGAAACTGATCCATCTTAAAACAGTATACTGGCATCAGTGGCTAAAACCACCAGTTGCTACAAAAAGACAATACTGCCCTTTGTCATGGAGAAACCAAAATAGCATTCAGCCTTTAATCTTCTGAAAATATGACAGCAAGAGCTAAATTGTGTGGATTACACACATGAAAGTATTATTCAAGACACCAACACCCTCAGAAATTCCAGCACTAAGATTAAAATAAATCCAAAGCTATGCCTTTCTCATTACCATGAATTTAGCAGTCTGGGAACTGTATTTCTAGCCACTCAATAAAAGCACATGGAATCTTTGCAACCAGTCCTTCACTTGTGACCCGTTTGCCACATACAGTAAGTTGCTCAAGAAAACAAGTGTCAGGTCCCTTTCAAAGTTCACATTCACTTAACTACACAAAGATTTTCTCTCTACTTTCTTCAGAAATCCCAAACCCTAATACTTTTTATACCATAAGAACTAGGGGCCCACAGAACAAGACTTAAATTTAAGCTTTGATGCCTAAATCCTACAGTCCAAACCAACTTCTTGACCAAAAACTTCCACAGGAATGCAAAGCAAATATCCTTCATAAATAAATTGTTACAGAAAGAATGGTACCCAAAATGCAGTTACGTATTTCATTCATCTCATTTATGTGTATATTCATCTATACTATCAATATAGCTCAGATGAAGTTTAGACCCTTTATAAAGAAAAACAGTCAAAAGGTAGCCCAGAAGGAGATAGTCATCAGATTTTAAATGCCCATCCATATTCTTCAAGCGTAGGTTCCGAGACTACGGAATTTTTGCTCCAGACAGCTCAAGTTAATGAGATGCATTTAATATACCTTTTAAAATTGTATTTATGTTTCAAAACATCTCAAACTACTGAAAACACGATCCAGAATTGCATCTTAAAGGGAAGAGTTCACAGGATTCAGTGACCTCTACATGCTCTTTCCTTAAAGAGCTGAATTTAACTGGGTCCTAAGACCTTGAACATAGCACCCTGCAGGGTTGACAGCACAATTACAGAATTTCAAATGCAAAAGATACAACAGAATAATTTCATTGTGCTTCTTGCTGAACTACAGCAGATTGGACAAGAGCGAGTAAGGACAGGAGTCTTACCAGACAGACTCTCAGGTGGCACAATAAAACCAAAGAAAAAAATTGTGACCGTTTACCCTGTTAAATGCAACTCATTTTAAGAACAGTTTCTTCCTGGTAAAAGGGAGAAGGATCTTTTGTACAAGCACACCTGCACAGTACTTCAAAAATGCTTTTAAAAAATTATTTACGTATTTCATGTTTCATCATTTAGTGATCTCATAGTACACCATCTGGAGCCAATTACAGGCTCACCATAATAATCACTGCCAAAGAATTAATCCATTTTAATCTCATACAGTTTACATATTCAAACAGCAGTACAAAACCACTTGGAAAAAAATCTTATCAATTTCAATAACCTAGAAAAGGAAGCTTCATCAGGAGCCTGGCTGCATTGCTCTCATCCCTGCTGCAGGCTGAAACATATTTAGTGATGCACAAGTGTGAGCTAGTTTTATTAGCCCAGGCAATGAGACACAGCTATAGTACATCTTATTCCCTTAAAAATATCTGTTGCTTTACAGGCAGCAGATTTTATAGCAGCCAGCAAGTGTGCACTGCACGACTGTCTTCAAAAAGAAACCATCACTCACCAAAAAGGGAAGACTCAGGCAGGATGATTGCCAAAAAACTATTTTCTCTTCAAAAATCTGCAACATAGCACCACCATTCACAGTGTGCCCATGTTCCAATTCCGCAATTTTACAAATCAGCGCACTGTCAGGGGAAAAAATATTTCAAGTCAAGCTTATGAAAAAAACAACTGAATTTTTTTGAAAGCAAACTTCCTGTGTAGTGGTGTTAAACCATTATTTACACTTTAAAACATAATCACGATTCAGCACTTAGGTTTAAATATGTGACAGGTTTTGTTTGAACAGAATAACTTGAAGAAGACAGTCCTTCTCCCACCACACAACTCACTGCAGCTCCATCAGCATTTACCTCACATACCTTTATCCTTGAGAGACTACTTATTTCCGCAAATTCCAAAATGATTCTCCCAACTCTTTTGTTCCCTCCCTATCTAGAACTATGCCCTCAACTTTAATTTTCGCAGATCTCTCTTCAGAAAACCGACTGATTCTATTAAGCCAGTACCAATTTTCCTAAGGTAGTTTGAACAGATTCCCAGTTACGATGACAGTTAAGTCAGTACGAACATACCCACTCATCAATTTAACCTCATATCTCCTGTTATATTGAATCAACCTTCTGAAAGTGCCAACACCTCAGAGATCAAGATGATGCCTATCATGCCAGCAGTTTCACTTCTCATTTTTTTAACAAGTAGCCTCATTAATCTAATTGATGTCATAACAAAAAAAATCGTCATCACACTGTCCGCATATATCCAAAAAACACATGACAAATAAATTACTGTTCTTCTGGAAAAAGATATAAAAAAAGGAAAAGAGCAAATGTTAAAAGAAAAGAGGTCATCTTCAATAAGCATGAAATTAAGCAGCACCCAAAATTCCTGATAAGGTTTCAGGCACTACAGAAAATTTCTGCATCAGAGCACTGCACAGCCATTTGGGTATGCTTAAAGCCCTCTGTGCTTCAGGAAAATAAAATCATTTTTGCTGTGCCCATTCTAATACAGACTTTGGCATAAACCCCTCAAACCCTTGCTTCTTCTGTGATTTTCTGACGAGAAATTGCCTCAGTAATTTTATCTTCTGTCCTTGAGCCTGTTTGTTTTAAGTCTCAACAACCCGGGGCACTATTAACCAGCTTCAGCAAGTCATCCAAATGATTTTTATTTTTTTTCAGTTCCTTCCAACCTTTTGGATAGCAACACAGCAGGACAGAAGAGAGGCAGGAAGGGACCAAGAGGGGCAGTACAGCTGAATGTCTAATGTGTGAATTCAGGACTTCCCTGTTCTGTTTGGGCTGTTAACTGGCTGATGAGCGTGAGCTCCAAACCAGACACTGCCTGTTCCATCTCTTGCCCACCATCCGTCGTGGCGCACACACAGAGTTTGCCTTCATAAAGCAAAACTCTCAGTGGTCAAAACCATTTTATGAGCAAGGCTTTCTTTTTCCAGTAAAACAATACAAAACTGGGTGCTAAGTGGTTCCAGCCATCTCCAGTATACAATCCTCCATATACTGGAGCAATCCAGACACAGGGTCAAAGGCTACAGGTTAAGTATCTGATAACAGTAGAGTGGTACATTCTGTACCTATTATGAAGATTATCAATACCTTATTCTAAACACAGCCTGTCTTTCAGAGAACAGTAAGGACTTCTAAGACTTTGTGCTACACAAACCAAGAATTTGCAGAAGATTTCAGATTTCAAGCTTCTAGACACCAGATTAAACACAAGCGATGTTAGACCTTCATTTGAACAAACAATTTTACTTCCATTATGCCTTCAAGTGTTTCAGACTTTGCAGAAGGAGAAATTTCTAGTTCCTTACAGCACACGATACAATTTCATATAGCTTTTTACGAAAGGGGGGAAGAATTATTTTGAAATGAAATAGTTATGACGAAAGGGCCAAAATTAACATTCTAAGGAGACATTTAAAAAAAAAGTTATAGAAACACACATCTGCAGTTATACCTTAAAACTCTTAAAATGCAACCTGTTAATATTTGCAAACTATCCCTATATCGTTTAAAAGATGCAGTAACCTTGGGCAAGACAGGAAGCCAGATAAAAGAATTAGTGAGAGGAAAAATCCTCTCCCCGCAATGGAAAATTTTCATCTCTTCAAGCAAGGCAGAGATGCTCAGCCGGACCTGCGTTGCCTGGAGACCAACTGCAGCTTCTTGCCAACAGGGACGAGCTAAGCATCAGCAAATTCAACAGCTGATAAGTGGATGAACTGAATGAGAGGTGGCAAGTTTTTTCCACACGTCAGTGTAAAAACCTGACAGCTTTCAGATAATGGTTCTAGCCCATGCTCACTAGAAAAACAAGAATTATTATGAATGTAAAATGTCAGCTTAAGAAAGTTTCAAACTCCACTGTACTTTACTCTTATCCCCACACTTTGGGTACAGCTAGAGTAGTAAAGACCACATTCAGGTTAAAATTTTTAGTTGCAACTCATTTTCTGCCCTTTCCACCCTTAGATGCAGTATCTGAACTTTTGGAATATGTTCTACCCATTAAACATGTTCTGAGTCTAAGCACTGGCGCAGAAATATTAATGAAACTAGCGAACTACATCAAAAAAGAAGAAGCTGCAGCTCAGCTCAGCATTAAAAACCAGATCAAATCTTGTTTCACTTCAAAACCCAGCCTTTCCCACCTGAAGTGCAGCTCCCCAGCCAGGGCAGCACCAGATGTACTACACAGGAGATGCTTGTTTTGCCTATCTGGACCTGCTCCCAACCTCAGGCAGGCATGAACAAGGCTTCAGGAGCAGCACTCCTGACCTCTCAATGAAACACCTCAGCTGTCTTCCAATTTCCAAACCATCAGATAAGAGCTGATGAAAAGAACTGATGTTTAGTATCAGTTACTCCAGAATTTTCCCAGACTTTACCTAATTCAACTCACTGAACGTATTCAGACAGTAAAGAATTAGAGATTTTAAAGAATGACTTCTATTTAATTTATCCCTTCTGATAAATTCCATGACGATCTTGAATGTGGCTAGTAAAGTAGGTCTTCCACCATCGACCTGACAGCACACACTTCTGTGCCTCCACCTACGCCTAAAACAAATGGGCAGACATTTGTGTGTCACCACTGCTGACAAACTCAGACACCCTCAATACCTGCAGGTTTGCACCCTTCCCCTACCCTTCAAAAGAAAAAACATCCCCAAAATAGCCTCACACTCCCCAGCTGACAGGAGAACAACTGAAGTACCACCATACCAGCGACCTGGATGGAAGCCCATCCACTGACAGGCAGCAAAGAGGTTCTTTCTTTAACATCTTTTCTCATCCTGGATTTTTACAGCCTCATGCCTAACAAATCCAAAGTCTTCCTTGCAAGCAACTGGTAGGGAAAGAATTTTTGAGAGCACAAAGCCCAGCATTCATATGACTGACCACCATCCAGTTTTCCAGCTGCTTTCCAAATTACCACACCACATGATTGTGACAGCCCTGGTCTACCTTTCCTCAAGAAGAAATCATTTGGGTTTTCCCCATTCAGTAATATACTTTAATAGAAAAAAAAAGAATTATAACAGTCCGGAAGATACTAAATCGGCCAAATGTAAACAAATCAATCAATCCCTTTTAAAAACACACACATTTATGTCTGGATGCACGTGTACATAAACCCAGTCTTCATTCTTTAATGTTATTGTGAAATTCTGGAAAAATGCAAATTCATTTCAACTTAAAGACAATTTTAAAACCAGTTTTATCTTATATATGCTTCTATAATTCTCTAAGCAAAGATGTCAGTGCTTGGCCAAAATAACCCTATGTCATTCTTAAGTGTCAAATTTGAACTGTTCTACTCTCATGTCAGTGTTACATGTTGAGTAATGACCAATAATACATCACCTGACTGAAAAGTTAAAGCAAACATTAATATTCCAAACACATTAAAGCAAAATTCTAATAATAATATTTGACACCAAACTGTCCTTTTAGATGTTCAGGAGTCTAAAAATGCACATGGGCACTGGCTGAATTTCTAAAATACCTGAGTATAGGGGGCACCTAAGGCACTGTGTCAAAAGAGAAAAAAGACAAGAGCCTAGAAGTGGAGGACGATTAAATTCCAACGTATATCAGGAATGATATCACTGTTAAACACACGTACTTTTCACAGTGGAATTAAGGCCAAGGACATATCAGGGTGTAACTACCAAGAGGTTGTTATTCTATCAACAACGATAACATTTATTTTCTTAAGTTGGATGCCTATTTCCAAAGCCTCAACCATAAGTGTTTTTGTTAAAACACCTGCAGGACCTAAGCCACGTTAACAAGGTATTATAAAACCGTGATGCTCAAACCAGTTCCCAACAAGGCATCACCCCCTACTTCCATTTCACATGGTAAATAGGTATCCGTGAGCAGCACGTCCACTTATGCAACACATCCCGCAGCACTCGCTCTTTATTGTGCACTATTACGGAGCGCACCAGATAGCGGCCGGAGCACCGGCAGCACACCCATCACCGGGGCAGAACGGAGAGACACACCCTGTGATTCAGAGCACTGCTGAGTAACCCAGGGCCGACCACCCGCCCCGGGGCGGGCACACACAGCCGAGCCCCCACGGGATGCTCCATGAGCGCTGCCACCGGCATCCCCCGCCCCGCACCGGTCCCGCACCCCGGGGGGACGCCAGGACAGACCCCGCCCGTCCTCCCCCCCTCNCCGCGCCGCGCGCTGATTGGGCGGCCGCCAGCGCCGCTGTTGCTAGGGGAGCTGGGCAGGGGAGCGGGGCCGGCTCCGCATCCCGGCCCGTCCGTGGGCTGGGAACCGGCCCCTCCGGGCACCCTGCCTTGTCCCCAAGCTTGGAGCCACCA
This sequence comes from Campylorhamphus procurvoides, assembly GCA_013396655.1. Classification (NCBI taxonomy): domain Eukaryota; kingdom Metazoa; phylum Chordata; class Aves; order Passeriformes; family Dendrocolaptidae; genus Campylorhamphus; species Campylorhamphus procurvoides. Next base: position 131,050 of record WBMV01016873.1, on the reverse strand, counting down.
CCCAGGCCCCCACAGGCAGGAGCCAGCCCCGTGCACCGCCCTGACCCGTGGATTCCACCTCTCCAGGCCCGTGGGTATCTCCTCCCCGTGGATTCCTTCTCCCCAGGCCGCAGCAGCCACGGTCACCGAGTCACCTCCCCTCGGTGCCTGCTTCAAACCCATTTCTCTGCCGGTGTGTGACACGTTCGGACACGACATGGGCACTTCGATCCCTCGCCCAGTGAGCAGGCAGAGGAAGAACATCTGAACATCCCTTGAAGGCCCTAGGGCTGTGTGACTGAGCTCACTGCTCATCCTCTGCTGCTGTTTCTGCACCACCAAAAATCCCACTTAGGCAAGCGCAGCCAAAGGCCCTGGAAGCTCCCCCCACTCAGCCTTACCCCAGATGACTTCTCCGAGCCAGTGCCTGATGTTTGAAGTGCAATCACAGCCATGAAGGTTTGCATGCGAGGCCGTGAACTGCGGTTAACAACGGAGCCACCACAGTTGGAACAAAAAAAGACGGAATAATGAGATTATTGCAGTTTAAATTACTAAGCAACAGTCTCTCTGACAATGCACTTAGTAACGCTCTGCCATCTATTTAATCACGCTAATGAGACAGAACAGCTCCACTTAGATACAAATTACTCTGCATTTCATTTAAATAAAGGTCAGGGAGCTAAAAGCCACACAAGCCACCACACTTCTGCTGTACAACACACCCAGCAAAAGGCATCCTTTGTTTCCAGAAGGGACCGAGCCTTTCTGGCCCAAGGCAGGGCTGCACAGGGCATCTTGCTCAACCTCCCACCTCCACTCCCCAACTCCCTGTGCGTGGACCTAGGGCTCCCCTGGCTTGGGAACAGCTCCTTGGTTTGCAGAGGTGAGCACTGGCTCACCAAACAGATTCAGACAGTGAGACATCTCTGATTTCGACTTGTTCTAAAGTAAAAGCATGCATAGCCTCTTGTGTAAGAAACAGTTATACCCTTCAGTTCTCAGTGCTTAAAATAAGCCTCTTGTTCATGAGGCTGAAAGCTGAAGCCAAGCAGAGCTGCTTGTTGAGAGTCTTCTCGTTTATCTGGCTGGTGCCATCATGATTATCTTAATATAAAAGTCTGAGTTTGTATGTGTCTTTCACCATTTAAAACTGCTGACTTCTCTCAGATGTTTAAAATTTTTGTTTCAAATCCACACCTGTTGGGCTGAAGCTGATCGTGAGACAGCAGGTCTGTAATTTACTGAAGCAAATTGACTGGCAGTTACAAGTGGAGATTATTGACACATGCAACTAGTTGTAATCTTCATTTGGAAGCCCAGAGCTCACATGTGGTTTATGTTCTGCAGACACAGGGAGAGGGGAGCTGAGGTGAGACCCCATGGTATCCTTCCACAGTGGGTGGCTGAGTGATGGCTCCAGAGGCCGAGAATATTCCCACATGCTCACAGCAGCATTAGGTTTCCTCAAGCCTCACCCCTCGCTGCACTTCTTTCCGTTCCTCTTAATTAGCGGGGGAGTAATTCCAGGCTATGCAAGTCCCTTGGCATCTCCTACCTCCTCCACGATCAGCTTCCTTAGTACAGTTCATGCCTGTAATAAGATGTCAGCCTTGAGCTCAGCTTCGTAAGCCTTTCTTTCCCACACTGCTCTTGCCCTCACATGGCTTCTAGTGTCTTTCTAAACTTCCATCCCTCCGTCCCATCGGCTCTAGGATGAACCTCCAGCTAGCTGTGCTCCCAGACACGCAAGGAAGGCTGATCCTTTGGCTGCATGGCAGTCCAGGTGACCCCACACCACTTCTTGAGAGCATTTCACCATGAGCAGTAGTGTGAGGTCAGCATAAGGTGCTTTAGCTGCAGAATCACTGCAACAGCAATGCAACTCAACCCTCCTCCCCCTCCTCTCCAAGATAAAGGAGATGAAGCATAAGCCAGTGAGGATCTGCTCATGCAGGCAGTTTCTCCCACTGCTAAAATCGTTCACAAAATAAACAGGCAACAAACATTCCAATTCCTCAAACACCTTCCTCTCCCTTGTGTACACTGTGTATACATATACACATATGTACAATTTTTAAGGGCTGGTGAAACGTGCCAGACTGACAGTTTAAAAGAACAAGCACTTCCTGTTATTTACAAAACAAGTACAATATAGGAAGTAGGAGAGCAAACTTCTCCCTCTTGTGCTGTCAACTCCAGGATCCAGAGGAAACACCCTTGAGCATAAAGTTCATACGTATTCATTTTTCATCTCCCCTGCTAAGGACCTAAGAACTGAGCCTTTTACAAGGAGCAGAGAACTGTTATGAAGTTCCCTAATTCAGTATTATTCTTACCATGGGAGGGTTGCAAAATTTCATTTATAAGAAAATTGAGACCCTGAATCAAAATAATGTAATCCTCCCCAAAATTCAACCACTTCTCACTAATCCAGTTCCAACAAAATACAATGTTCTAACTGCATATTCCTTACCCACAATCTTAATCCCATGCTCTGTTTGTGTGGTGTGGTCTGTGCCATTTTTACGTGCCTGTGGTAGTTCAAATTAATGCACATGGTTTTAGTTATTATTTACTTACAAAACATTTCATCAGAGGATGTGTCTGATTCAGGACTCAAAAAGTCAGGCCACTAAAGGAGGACAGCACTTAATTTAATGAAGCAGCAGGGAAACGTCATGCTTTAAAGGTGTCTTGCACGGAAATAGATTCCATGCTCTAATCCTCAGTCCTCCCAAGGTCAAAAATAATAATTATGAGAATGAAGCTGGAAAAAGAAGGATAGCAATGGATTTCTTTTGCACAGCAAAGCCCCAGCAGTTCAGTTGCCTGCGGGCAGCCCTGTCCTTTACCAGGCACTTTCTATTACTCCTGAGCAATTACATATTGATGGATGAGTCACAGAAGAAAAACACAACCGGACTTTGTTTACTGAAATGGAAGCTCGCTCTGTGATTTCTCAAGAGCTGCAGAGATGGAGAGCTGACAGTGCTGCTCCACCAGCCAAGGTGTGAGGGATCTCAGGTGAAAGATCTGTGCTTCCCTGTGAAAGGCTGTAATTAACGGCAAGGGTTTTCTCCACCCCAAGCTCCTTTTAGCTCATCTGACCAGACCCAGGAACCACAAGCAGAAACATCTGTATCTTGTGGTTTAAGGTTTGATTTGCTGGCTATCCTTCAGGCAAGAAGGGAGCACACACGTGAGCCACAGTGTGCTGACAGCCAGGCCATCGGCAGTGCCCAGTGGGCAGGCTGCTCTCTTGCTGGGAAGGGGCTGAAAGTCACGGCACAGCCGCCTGCTCAGTGAGTTTCTGCAGGAGCCCTGGGCTGGCTGCGTGTGCCTGTGTCCTGCTGCAGCCTGTTCTGCTGCCCGGGGAAGAGGAAAGAGAGCAATCAGAAAAGAGGGCAGCAACAAAGAGCTGCCTCTGAGCCAGCGACACATGCAAACCATTCCCTGGCCCATCCTGGGAGATCTTCAGCCTCTTCAGAAACCAAGGACTATTGCCAGATCCGCTCCTGGGGGTCCCGGATGAGTCCCCCAGTCCCAGAAAGCCTGCCTTGGCCACTCAGCCATTCGCAGTCCTGGAGACAGTGTCCATGGACTGCTAATGGAGATCCGGCTTGGGCTCCTGACAACAAAATGCAGTTACAGCTGTGTCCCCTGGCTCCCCTCACTTCACCAGTCCTGTCTGGAGAGGCTGTAATGCTCCAGCAGGACTCTCTTACCTAGTAATCTGCTGCCATAGTAGAATTCATGCGCTATTGTAGGATAAAACAACTTGCCAGAAAACACGAGAAGAACAATGCACAGATAGCAAGTGCCCAAAGGTTAGGAGAGGCCAGAGGGTTTTTTCCATGCAATCTAAGTTTTTCTGGTGGGCAAGGCAGAGCCTTTAAATGCAAAGGCAGGAGCCCAGCTCCTGGTGTGTGGTGTTAGTGCACTCCCTGGCACAATGACATCACACACACACACACACAGTCTTCCAGCACTTCTGGGAGAGTGTGCTGGGATCTGTCAGGCTGGTGGGGAGTGTGTTTGGGGCAGCAGACTTTTCAGCCAGAGTCAAAACCCAAATCCACAGGTTTAGGTCAGTCCCTTGCCCCTGCCTCCCATATCAGTGCTGCCACGCTCCGTGGGCGACCATCTCAGCCGCAGGAGAAGCCAAGAAGAGCTGGCAGTTTCGATTTCCTCTTGTGTTCCTAGGCTGAAGCAGCCCCATCCCCCAGTGCCTTGCCTCCTGTAGCTTCGCCAGCTCATTTTCTTTATTCTGAGCTTCCCTTGGGCACTCTGTGGTAAACAAATCCCTGTGTTGCTTTCCCCACGCCATAGGGCCAGGTAGCAGCACAAGGGCCATTTCCAGCAGGCTGGAACAGTTATCTCCACTTTTGTTATTATTTGTGGAATAATTATGTTTATCATGGTGGTGCTTAGGGCCAGACCTCTGTGTCCGAGATGGTGCTTTCCACTCCAGGTTTTGCCCTGAGACTCTCAATCTTGGTTGGGTCACCCAGACCTCCCTCTGCAGCACAGCTCTCTGCCCCCTATATGGTCACAATTTCATGGCTTTGCCTTCAGCAAAACAGTCCTAACAGCCCAGCAGAGACAGTAGCATGACTCAGAGATGAAACTCCTCCAGTGAACATTTTGGGAACTTCCCAAGCTGGGTGATACTGGGCTTTGGCTGGTGTCCCACAGTCGCACACCCCACCACACCTACCCACCTGGCACTACCAAAATGTCATGGGCACTGCTTAGTGCAGCACAGCAGTGCAGACTATTTAGGGCAGGCAAAAGCAAGGAATACCAATCAAAATAAGTCAGCTTGTCCTTCAGCTGCTTTAAACTTGCCACCCCCAGCCTTTGAATACCATTTTTGCTTCTGTGGCCACTTTGCACAGCCTGGTTTTGCCCAGAGATAGACCACAAATCCTGCTCCCACTGCATTTCTGTGGGATCAAGGCCAGCCCCAGCAGACCCTTTGGGAGGTCTCTGCAGGCAAAAGAAGGTCAGAAGCTTTGGCTCAGCAGCTGCAGACACCCCTCACTGAGTCTCTCAGGTGGAGAACTAGTCACAGAAAACTTCACGTCCCCATTCAACAAACTTAATGCTTGCAAGATTTTGCACTGCTAAGTCAAACAAGATAAATAAATGCTGGCAAAAATAGCAGTTGAGAGGGGACTGTCGGTATTTCACACATCACAGAGCGCCTTTTGTGCAGGAAGGAAAGGGCTTGTGACGCCTCACTCACCACCATCCATCTTGCTGCAGATGGGCCAGGCGCTGTCTGGGATACCTGCTTCCTCACAGAAACCAAGTGTGGTTCCGGCTTGTGATGGCACAGACCCCCCAGCAGCTCTGTTCCCTGCCCACCAAGCCCGCAGCAACCAAATAACTGCAGGTTTGGGCTGCAGATGCTCCGGCACTAAAGCCCCACTGCAGGAACCAAAGCTTCCATCCTTTTCCCTTTCACCCTTCAGTGTGCCCCTGGGGGCAACCCCCCATTGTTCCATCATTTTATCTCCTGTGAAGGAGCTTGGATGTGGGTTTCCTCCTCCTGTTGGCTTTTCTCTGAGAAGCCACGCACAGGTCTGCCCCTGACTGAAGCCATCAGGGAGGAGATGACGCTGCAGAAGTCAGAACACATTCCCATGTACCTTTTAGCTTTGCAGATGAGCATTTTCATCCCACCTTAAAGGGATGAACCTGCCAGGTTCCCCTAAACAAGGAGGTCCGGCTCGCCTCAGAATAAATCCTCTTTAGTCATGGAAGAGCAAAATCCCTCCTTTTGATGGATTTGTTCCCACTGAGGAGCTGATGGTGCTCATGGCAGAGCCCAGAGTAGTGCAGGGCAGGCTGGCAGTGGCTGCAAGCTCCAGGGCTATGAGCCTGCTCAGCACCATGGCCACGCAGAGAAGCTCAGCCTCACGTGATGGACACCACAGAGGAACGGGCTGAGCTGCTGCAGATTCATAGTTAGTTCATGGGGGCTTACCGAGCAGACTGCTCCACTCCCTAGCAGACCTGTCCCAAAAAGAGTGCTGTAACATCCATGTCCATGGCTGTGACTTGCACCCTCCTGCCCCTTGCTGCAGGCTCCCCATCCTGGCCTACCACCCAGCTACAGTTTTCCCCACCAGCTCTCCATGGATAAAAGTGCAAACCAGAAGACCCACAGGAGAGTCAGGAAGGATGGGAATGATGAGTGCTGTCCCTCAGGGGGCATGAACATACTCCATCAGGTCTCCAGGCCCAGGGGAGCCACCAACAGCAAGCACTCCTGTCCCATCATCTCTGCAGCAGCAGCAGTGCTCCAGGCAATGCCAAGTGGATGGACTGAACCAGCACTGATCGAGAATGTAATTTCTTGTGAATTCAGCCCTCCCATCTATCCCTTCCCTGCAGTTTCTCATGCTGCTTCGGAAACTCTTCTTCAGGCTATTTTTAGTACCTGGTTACATCATTGACAGCTTCTGCTGCTTTGAAACAGGCACTGGCTCAGAAGATTCAGGCATCAAGACTGCAGGGCTGTAAGGATAGGATTTTTATCACTCAGCCGGCAGACAACCAGGCTGGGCTTGGCAGCTGCCGGATGGAACCTGGTTTGGGAGAGCAAACACAAGGCATCTCAATGTGAGAACCAACAGGGAGAAGGAGCACCCTGCTGCGAGAGCCCCCACTTCCCCCAGGACTGCGGGATGCTTTCTGGCAACACTGCCACTGCCTAGCTCTGCAATAGCAAGCAAGTTAATTAATACTCTGTGCTTCTCCTCTTTCCAGAGAGAGAGAGGATGCTGACCTACTTCTTACAGAGAAATTTGCAAAGGGTTTCAATGTTCATGATGAGCAAGTGGCACCAAAAGCGCTAATTATGCTGGCTGTTCCCAGAACCCAGACCACTGCTGAGCCAAAACAAGAGCATCACAGCTCTGGAGCAAGTAACAGAGAGAGTTCCTACTGCAGGGAAGTTGTGATTTCCAGCCTGGCAAAAGGCTGATGCCTCTGGGCAAGAGGGATTCACGTGCTGACCAGCCACATGGAAGGATGGCTCAGGTTGTGAGATGGCACAAGCAGCCACATGGCAAAAAGGAAGTTTCGCCTGGCACCTCTTTTCAAGGAGGACAGAGGGCTCCCTGCAGCCCCTGCATGGACAGCTGTAGGCAGCTAGCCCAGAGCAAGCAATACAGCCCTGGGGCAGCAAGGAGAGGCAGGGGATCTCCAGCGAGCCCTCTGCATGCTGGAGAGGCTGCAAATGCTTGGAGTGCCTCCACAGGCATGCTGACACTGTCACTGTGTGTACCAGCACCTCTCTGGGGCCCTGCAGGGGCTGCCTGAGCCACCACAAGTTTTAACCTCTCTCCTCCCCACCTCGCCATCTCTGAGCCTCCCTGATACAGAGCCCCCCTGATGGAGCTACAGAAACCTGTGCCAGAGCCATTAGCAGAAATGAGGAAATCAGGGGATCCAAACTGGCTGAGCACCCTTACCCAGAGGCATCCCAGTCCCCACAGCCACACTGCCCTCCCCTTGCATCCCAGCTGGCTAAAATCCCTCTCCCAGAAGAATCTGACCAGAACAAGGGCTGGAGCTCTTAAGGAGGAAATTCTGAGTTAAATTCCTTCCTCCCAAGTCATTTGCAGAAGGGAACAGCATGTTCTCTCAGCACAGAGATGACGTCTTGTTGGCCTCCTGCTGTTCTCCAGCTGCCTGTCACCATGGGGCCAATGCTCTTCCAGTGAGGCAGCCAGCAGGGTTTGGCTGATGGAGGATTGGAGGGTGTATTTTGGTGCCTCTGCCTGAGGAAGGGCTGGCAGGGATGCATTGTCAGCACTATGGGATGAACACCTCACCAGAAAAGCCCTGCATTCCCCAAAGGGGAGAGGATACAGAAGGTCATCAGAGAACTGCAAAGATCCTCTCCATCCTCCAAGTGAAAAGGAGTAACAGTTACATTGCAGATTATATGTGAGCCCAGCATAAAACAGTTATCATAGATTCATAGAATAATAGAATATCCTGAGTTGGAAGAGACCCATAAGGATCACTGAGTTCAACTCCTGGCCCTACACAGGACAACTCCAGAAAATTACACCATGTGCCTGAGAGCATTGTCCACTTTGTGAACTCTGGCAGCCTTGGTGCCATGATCACTTCCTTGGGGAGCCTGTTCCAGTGCCCAACCACCCTCTGGGTGAAGAACTTCTTCTAATATCCAACCTAAACCTTCCCTGACACAGTTCCATGCTGTTCCCTTGGGTCCTGTCACTGGTCACCAGCGAAAAATCAGTGCCTGCCCCTCTGCTTCCCATTGCAGGGAAGCTGCAGACTGCAGTGAAATCCCCCATCAGCGTCCTCATCAGTTCTTAGTGAGGGCTCAATAATCAAAGCCAGGATTAAGCAGAACTGAAGCCTCATCCGGTGCAAACAGCCACAGCCATGTGAAGGTTGTAAACCCCATCCTAATTTGTCCGCAATTCCCCAGCAGGAATACTGAAACAGCCAAAGCAGCCCAAGGAAGCTGTTAGTTTTGTATTTACATTGAGCTGCTTAAAAAGTAAACACGGCGTAAGGGCGTGCAGGCTTGCCAGCAGCTGTCACTGACCTCAAAATCAAAGATGTTGTGGGCTGATCCAAAGTAGGGCAGGCTTTGCAAGCTGAGTGAGCGCAGCAGCTGTACCGGAGATGAGAGGAACGTGAGCTCTGTCTGGCACGGAACAGGGCTGCCCCCTTCTTAGGCCAATCTGCCAGCTGGGTCACAGAGCAGATGAAGTTTTCTGAAAAAAACATATTCCTGATGTTTTTCTCTCTCTCACCTCAGAGATGAGGCAAATGCCACCCTGATCTGGGCAATCTGTGTAGGGATTATTAAACCAAACTGTATCTGGGCCAAGGTTAATGAAAGAGCCTGCAAAATCCTGCTGGCTGCTGGGTTTTGGTTCCCTCATCGCAAGCGGCTTGGCACTGTGCCGGTGGGAAGGCACAGGGCTGGTGGTGTGTGCACGTGCCAGGAGCCACAGGGAGCCGACCGGGACTGGCCCTGGGTTTCCTGTCCTCACAAAGTTGACAGGAGGCTCGCTTCATCCCTGCTTGTGAAGGCTGTGGCACACCCCTGCTGACAACTGGCAGGGATTGTTGTCATCTGTTATCACCATCACCCCACAGGGACACACTGTGTGGCTCAGCAAGGGCTGCAGCCCCCTCAGAGCAGCTCCAAGGTGGGAGCTACTCACCTCAGCCCAGGCTTTCAGGGCAGAGCTTGTACCACCCTGCCACGGTCACTGCCACACCGGAAAGCGACAGCTGATCAACATTGCAGACTATCCACGTGATGTGTGGGTACCCATCCAGGAGATTTTTCCTTACCCACCTGAAGAGTCCCAAATCCTGCATCTCTACTTGGGCAACTTCAAGGCAACCTAACTGCTGTGGCCTCCCCTGAAGAAGATGGGAAACATGCTCAGGCTCTTTTCTCCCTTTGTTTTAGGTGACCAAAGTCCTTCGAAGTATGGGTTTGTGGTTCCTTCATTTTCCTGACTTTCTCACCACTGAGGGCTTTGGAAATGGCAAAGGGGGGACATCATAGCATGAGCTCACACGTCCCTGCCCTGATAGACTCCTTATCACTGGAGCAGTTTCCAGCATTTCCGCCTTGATGTTAAAACCAGTGAGTCCCTGACCATCAATGCAAAGCAAAACTAGAAACCATGTCACAGCAGTCACCAGGTCAATAAGGTTTTCTGCTTCCACCATCTTGAGGCTGCCCAGGTTGTGCTGCCTAAATCTGCTGGGAAACCCAGGCTCTCTGGTCCCAGCTGCTTCCCTAGGGCTCTCACTAGGGTACTTCCTTTCCAGTGCCAGCTCCTTAATAAATACTGGTTGTTCCCATCACATTTCTCTCACACTAGCTGGTGACGCCAGCTCTGCTGGCAAGTGATCAATTCCCTATTCACCGAGTCACACAAAATCATAAAAAAATCACCCTGGATCCATGAAGACAACTCCTCACTGTGCCGGAAGAGGTTCAAGGCACAGCTGCAGTGGTGACCCATGGCCTGAAGATGCAGCCTCATGCTTGGTATGAGCCATCTGCCCTCATCCTGCATGGCAGGGCCATGAGGAGCTGCTGCAGTTGAGGGAAGCAGAGTCCATACCCCATCTTTTGTATCTTCAACATCCACCCTTCAGTAAGGCACAATTATCTGTTTATTTAAGAGCAAGGGTAATTAACAACTCAAATGGTAACCGAGGAATGCAAGAGTCACAATAGTCCCTATTATGGAGCAGACCCACTAAATGGAGATCATTGTTCTTCCTGGCCTTAAAAACCTGGCAGCACACCCCAGAACCTTCACCCACTGTAACTGGCACCCAAAACCCACCAGGAACTGGTATCCCTCAAGGGCAGCACTGGGAAGCAAGGCCAGCTGGGTCCAAGCTCTTCGTGGTGGGACCAGAGCTGGGCAAAACCCCCACCACTTGCCAACATTTCTGTGCAGAATAGGAATTGGTGCACAAGATTTCCCAACCCGGAAGATCACAGTGCTAATTTGAGTGCTGTAAATATTTGACTTTCATCTGCAAGTTAACCTTGCCTGCCTGCAGCTGAGAGTAATTTCCCAGTCAACAGCTGACTTTACTATGCCTCCAGCTGGGAAGTACACCACCAGCCCCCAAGCTCCACAGAGATCATTACCCCAGCAAAAATCCTTGGCACCACAGTGCTTACTGTCAGGGTTGGATCAATCCCTGCCACTGTTTTCAATGACCTTAACTTCCCAGGTGTGGATTTGTATGGAGGACAAGGAGGCTGAAGGCTCCATCAGCTCTGCTGACTCTGACTGCCATCCTATCAGAGCTGCTGGCTCTGTCAGTGCCTCCATCCCGCTCCCCACCTCACAGCCACGCTGGGATATTTGTGTCACTGGGCCACACTTGTGAGATGCTGGCGGTGTCATTGAGCTGCGTTTGGCGGACACAGCAGCCACCTGTGTTTACCCATTCCCATCTCGTGCTGGCATGTACATGATTACAGCTTTTGGGTTGAGCCGCCCATCTGTTTACATCGAACGACTTTGAGTGATGTGCTGACGCCTCCCATGAGTGTTGCTGTGCCAGGCCAGCCTGCCTGGCACCTTGTCGTCAGAGATGGCTGCAGGGTGACTCTATGCCCCTATGCAGCAAAAGAAAAGCTCCTGTAATGGCATTCCTGCCATCCCTGGAACACTTATGGGTCTCTGAAGCCACATTTAGGAAATACATTGGACACTGCTGACATGCAACTGAAGCATGGATGACAAGTGGCTGCACTGTCCTTGTTCCCAGGGACAGGGACCTGCCATGCTGCCCAGCTGCTCACAGCTACTGTGGAGCAAGGTCACAGCCTGGATGGTTCTGCTCCACAGTCCCAGGACAGTGGGAGTTGGGCAGTGGGGCCCTGGCACACGGCAGCAGGATTTTGGGGTCAGCACTTGGAGGACAGAAGAGATGTGGGTGAGCAGCAGAAAGGGATGCTGCAATGAGATTTGGTCAGAGGCACCCTCAGAGCTACTGCCATCAAAAATAAAAGGAGGAGACAGTCCCAGACAAGCCCACCCACTCCCATTCCCACGGCCATAACGAAATGTTACACAACCATGCCGGAAGGCTCTCTGCTCACGTCATGCCTGGGCAAGAAATGGTAAGAGCTGGGCACATGTAATCAGGAGCAAACCCTATTTATAGCACCATATAACAAGCTACATCTGAGAGAAGATGAAAGGGAAGATGAGTCAACAGGGTAAACAGGGCTGAACTTTACTGCTAGCGGGGCAGTCAGTTCATGGAAAGAGAGACATTACTCTCTCCAGCAGCATTACTTCCAGTGGATAAAGGCTGACAGCTACATCCTACTCAGGACACATCCAGCCTCCGCAGTGGCAGCCCTCAGTGCACCCCTGGGCACAGAGGCAGGGGCTGGACAGACCCAGCTACTGAGTTAATGGCCCTTTAGCTTCATCCTGCTCATCAGCTCCTGGCTTTCTCCTTCCTTCCTGGAGGTGGGGAGATGCTGGGTGTTTCAGGATCCCCTCACTGGCACTGCCTTGGCTGCCCTGTGGAGCTGTGACATTTACAATAGTCCTGTGGGGATTCTCTGTGTCCCCATTCAGCCATCAAGAGCTCACACCAGGAGAGGGGATATCTACCTCAAATGCAGCATAACCAAACTCACCTCCAGAGAAAAGCAACCCTGAGCTTGGTCCATGAACCAGCCACATTAAGCATCAAGGATTAACCATCAGCAAGGGTCCCCTCAGACACAGCCTTAGGGACCACCAGGTCCCCTCCCCAGCTCAACAAGCAGCCCCTGCCCAGCCCAGTTGCTCATGCAGCCAGTGGCTCACACAATGCTATTTTTAGCCTCTTTGCTCAGCCTTTCATTTTAAAGCCACCCATGGGAAACATTTCCATTTTATCATGAAAACAACCCTGCTGCAAAAATAAATTATGAGGACATCAAAGTGCTATAATAAGGGGGGAAAAGAAAGGCCTCCCTATGCCAGGGAGCAGGGAGAGCTGAGGGGTGGCTCTGCTTCTTCCCAGCGGGATGGATGCAAAGCAACTTCCTAAAGCTCTTTCAGAACAAAATAACAATGCAGCAAGCGAGAAAAGAAAATTAAAATCAGAGAGGAGAGCTGCAGGGCAAGCACATGCACTGGCAGCAATGCAGTGAGCCCTCACAGGACAGATGGATCTCCTCCATTCAGGCTGGGGTGGCCATGCCTCGATTTCACCCAGTTGCATCCCAGGCAAAGTCTGGCTGCACACCACCCCTACTGAGTCCTCAACAACTAATGAGCACCAGCCCTTGGCTCCTTGCACCTTTCCAGGTCATGAGCAAGCTGCTCTACTTAATGCAAATATCTTTGCTATCCCATGGCAATGTTTCTGGGCTGTAAAAATAGCTGTGGGCATGCTGGGATCAGGGTTGGGTTGTGGCCAGCACTGCCATCCTGCTGCCCTGCCAGCTGACAGCTCGTGCCACCTTCCTCACCCTGCAAAAATGGGAACAGTCTGAGCACAGGGTGATGCTGGCACCACCCCAACTTCTGTATGCCTTGAACTGGAATGCTGGGGGTTGTCCTGGAGGCACTCTGTGCTCCTTCCCCATCCACGAGACCCCAAGGAGTAGCTGCTATGCCACAGCCATACTACACGTGCCCATCCCAAGCCCCAACACTTGCCTGTGCCAAGTACAGGGTAGGCAGCAGAGAAACCCTTGCTGCCCTCACCATGGCCATAGGGAGCACAGCCCTTAAATGAGGGCAGGGGACAAGCCAAGAGCCTGACCTCCGTTTGACACCACTGCGGGTGAAACCCAAACCTCAACCCACAGTGTCCATTACCTAATTAATGGGTTATAATATGCCTGAGGAAATAAACCTTTCCCAGCCCAGTGGCAAGGGCTCTTGCAGAGGGGGGGAGGCAACTGTCCATGCACCCCCACCCCTTCCCCCAATATTCTCTTGTGCATGTAACTGGCCAGGAGCAAGTTATGGGCTCGCCTGTGCTGGTTTCAGCAATTTAAAACCTTCAGCCCTCTGCAAAAACTGCACAGAGGAACAAGGCCCACTGCCTGGGTTCTCAGAGCAGCCACCACCACCCTCACAGCACCTGGGGCACAGCAGGGAGAGGGACAGACAAAACTGGCTGTCAGCTGCCAATGTTCTGGGGAGAAGCCACAGAGAAGTCACTCCCAGGCTGGTGACGCACAGAGCAAACCCCAGAGCCTCTGTCTGGGCACACTCACGACTCCTCCTGGCATGGGGTCCTGCACACCCCAAGCTAAGCAGGCTGCAGGGACCATTTAATTGTGGTTTATGAGACATCCCACTGTGCTGATGCCGTGGGAGGCAACTGTGTCCCACACAGGGGCGTGACCCTGACAGATGTACCATCACCTCCCCATGGTACAGCTTTGTGGGGATCATGCTGTGCTTGCTTCTCTCCAGATGACTTGAGTCAAACACTTAATGATTTTCCAGGAAAAAGCCCTGCATTGATGCTCCCCCATCCACAGCCATCTGACGCTGCAGCCAGTCAAGGCTTCTCAAAGGAACTCACCTCGTCCAGAGCCCTCTGTCCTGGGCAGCCAGGCAGGGCTGAGCCACTTATTTTTGAACAGTGTTGTGAATTTACCTAGATGAGAACACTGAATTACCTTGGCTTGCTTGCTTCCTCCCTCCTTCTACGCATCCCTCAACTCCCTGGTAGCAATTAACCACACTTGGTGGAAGGTCTCTCCTCCGTCCAATTTTTCACAGAAATACCCTTAGGGGGAAAATTCCCATGTGTCATATCATTAACAATGACATCAGCCTGTATTCACCCCAGAGGAGTGAGTTGGGGTGACACAGGTGCGGCTCAGCCTTGTAAAATGTCTCAGTCTATGGTGAGATGGGTGAGGTGATGCTGCAGCTCGACCAGGAAGCCTGCACAGCTCTCCTAGAGCCCTCCCCTCTGGGACCATGCCAAAGAGAAACTGCCTTTGTTTTTACTCTACTTGCACTAAACAGACTTGCTATTTTAAGAAGTTGGCGTGGACAGATGTACATGGGCTTTCTTTGGAGTACTGACTTGTGTCGGCCGCCCCGGGAGCCAGCCAGCCCTGTCATTAGCAGAGGTGCAGATCTGGGGGCTGTGGGTGGCTCTGTTTGCTTTGGGTTTTGCACATGCTCCTGTATTCCTTGGTATCTGTTCCTGCAGCTCCAGCTGGGCACTTACCAAGGCACAGCTCAAGCAGCCACACCTGAGATTCTGACCTCCCTGGTGCCATAATCCCCTTTGCTCCAGTTACAGATAATTTCAGAATATGCTGGCTAAAAATACTGACAAACAATTAATCCCTTTCCCCCTCTGCAGAGAGCAGGTGAGGAGGTGAAGCCAAGCCATGCCAACATACAAAATCCTGAGCAAGTGAGAAGGTGACTGTCGAGGCAGTGAGTTGCTCCTGGTAAACATAGGGCTGAAATTCACTCCTTCCCAGAACCACAGGTCTTCTGCAGCTCAAAACCCTTCCACCAGCAGGACCCCTGTCCCACCACAGCCAAGGCTCAGTTATACCCTTACCTCAGCAAATGTGGGATGAAACAATGCCTAGGTGCTGGTGACATGGGTTTTTCTATGGTCCTTGGCACTGGTATCCTGGTGTCCCACCACGGAAAGTTACTTCATCCTGGCAACAGTCCTGTGATTAAGTGCTGATCCTACAGGCAACTTTTTAGTTGCCTTTGGCCACAGGAAAGCTGCAGTGGGGCTGGAGCTGAGCGAGACAGAATGCCATCCCTAATGGAGAATGTTCCAGCAGCTGCAGAGAAGCAGCCCCAGAAAACCTGCTTGTTGGCCCCCCATTCCTGCGATGCCCCAGGAGACACAAGGGGGTCCCATCCTCTTCAACACACTGTGGGGGGCTCCCTGTTTTGCAGCACTGGGGAGTCTGTCAGCTCCTGGTGGGGTTGACACTGGGGGTCAACCTGGAACAGGTTGCAGCCCAGGACAGCCCGTGCTGTTCCCACAGCAGGTACGGATGTCTCCCACGCTCCTCCTCGCTGCCCAAACAAACACAGCCGTGCTCATTAAAGCAGCTGGTTTTCACATCCGGCTCCCTGCGGTCACACCTTCACGGGTGGGTGCCAGCAGCTCGGTGACGGTGACGCACCCCAGGCCTTTCAGTAGCTGTGCAGTGACGCTCAGCATCAATCCGAGGTTGCACTTTCTGCCACCTCACCTGAGAGCACAGGGCGCTGGAGGCACCTCCCAGCTCAGGGGACACTCGGAGGAGCTGCAGCAGAAACACAGTTGAAGGGGATGTCCTACAGCAGCAGCACCTGGACCCCTCCCCACAGCATGTCTAATGCCAAGCCAAGGGGTGCCACCACCCCACACCCTCCTGAAGTCTTTGCAAGGGGCTGCCCAGGGTGTGCTGACTCCCAAGTTATCACTACCAAGGATGGTGGCACATTACCAGTGCCAACATCCATACTGGGGACCCAAGAGCCATTTAGGATATCGAGAGAGAGGGTGATGGGAGGTGACACTTCCCCTCCTCCACTCCTGGCC
Organism: Campylorhamphus procurvoides; assembly: GCA_013396655.1. Taxonomy (NCBI): domain Eukaryota; kingdom Metazoa; phylum Chordata; class Aves; order Passeriformes; family Dendrocolaptidae; genus Campylorhamphus; species Campylorhamphus procurvoides. The sequence continues at coordinate 114,976 of WBMV01016873.1, read as the reverse complement.
ACCCATCAGTTCCTGGGGGTTTGAGTGTCTCCCCCCACGACCCATTTGGATCCCCAGCTTCGGTCCCACACAGAGCAGGCACACACACATACAAACCCGTGCACAGAACACAAGCAGCTCCCCTCCATGCAAGCATCCCAGTCCTGCCCACCCAGGACGCGGGCTGGCCCCAGCTGCTGGCGGAGAGCTGAGCACGGAGTGAGGTTATCCTTTATTGCACAATGCTGGAGCGCTGCGGGTTCCCTCCCTCCTGCCGCCCTGCACTTCACCCCTCCCTCTGGCCCTTCCGCAGCTCCTCCAGCTCCAGCTGACTGGCGTCCCCGGCTCTATTTTCGCACACGAGACTGGTTGTTTCCCTGTCAGAGGTTCATGTTTTTATTTAACTCCCTTTCAGCTTCCCAAATTAGCACGGACAAGGCTCCTGCACTGTTTGCCTTGGAAGAAGATGCATTGCCATAAATTATTTTTGATTCAAGTAAACAAAACCTCTCCTCTCTTTTTTTACCTCACTCCTCTTTGATGTTGGTGGCCGATTTCAGTGCCCAGTGAAGCAAGCACAAGGGCACTGGCTGGGGCCCAGCACAAGGCACTGGGGGTGTCGTGGGCTCCCTGCCCTGACACTGCTGCAAAGCCAGCAAAGCCCCAGCCCTGCTGCAAGGGCCACTTGAGCTCCTGAGCCCCCAAACAGTCCCAAACCTTAGAATCACTCCAGCAGCAGAACCTAAAGCTCTGGTTTCCAAACTTGCTGGCCAGTGGCATGGCAGCTGCTGCGGTGCCAGAGTGCTCTGTCCCTCCTGCCCTGTTGCCTCCTGTTGCCAGGGCAAGGGCCAGGCTCCCCACTGGCACGCTGCAGATCACTGCATCATTCCCCCCACCCAGCATGCCACTACAGGGGTTTCCCAGTCTGGAGCAGCTGGGAAGAGAGACAGGTGGGTGGACATGTGGCTGGCACTGCCACTGGCCATGGTCCAGCCAGGCCAGAGGAACACACACTTTGGAGCTGGTGCGAAACATGCCATCTTGTCACTGCTGCCTGGTGATGGGGATGAGGACAGATGGCCATGCTGGGAGGTGACAGCAGCCCATTCCCAGCAGATACATGCAGCTGCAAAAGCAGAGGTTTGTCCCAGTTTGGCAGTTCCAAGTGGCTGAGCCAAGAGATTAACCAGTGCAATTCCCACCCAGTTGCTCACCCTCCTCACTGACCCACCCAGCCCTGTCCCCTCAAAGTTTCTTTCTCTGCCTCCATCCCAAAGCTCCTCTGCATTTGCAGCTGGGAGGAGGCACAACTCCCTGGGGATGGGAAGGTTGGTGCAGAGAAGCAGCCAAATCTGGGGTGTAGGCACTAAATTAGAGGGTGCTGGGAGCCTGCCCTTGGTCATTGTGGGACACCACAGGGGCTGCAGCAAGCCCTGGGTGGCACAGCACAGCATGTCCATGTGGGTGAGACCAGGGGCAGCATGAGGAGGGGTAGGACCCCCATGGTGGCCCCTCAGGGCAGGGTCCTGCAGGTATAATGGTGCATGGGGATTTTTGGGTAATGTGTTGGGCAAGGTCCCATGTCAGAGAGGGTACGTGGGGTGGTGTTTTTCCAGCACTCATCCCAGACTATTTCTGGGACCTGTTTTGCAACAGGACAGTTTCTCCTCACCCATTGGGATGCGGTTACCTTGGGGGCACAGCCCCTCCCAGCACAGCAAGCCCCTTGGCCCCACAGTGGGGGCAAGGCAGCAGGTTTACAGCCTGCTATAGAGACCCCCCTGCAGTGGGGACAGCAACCCCACCGTGCCCCACACCCTGCAACCCACCTAGACATACACAGGGCTATTTACAGCTGGGGCTGAGGTTGCTTTGGATCAAGTGGAAGATAACAAGGTTATTTTTAGGTTTATCTCTCAGCCCGTGAAGGGAAATAGGCTTTGCTGGCTCAGTCACTGCCCAACCTGTTGAGGCACGGCCAGGCTCTGGGATGAGTGATTCCCATGGTGGTGTTGGAAGAGGGACACACTTCAAAATGCATCGAGGGCACAGAAGATGCAGTAGAAGAGACACACCAGTCCCAATCATGCCACCCTGCCTGCCACCTTCATCGAGGGAGCAGCCTTTGGCTCCAGAATCTCAGGTCTCAAAAAAACCAGAACCCACCTTTTCTGTGCCCCTTGAGCCCCTCCAACCCTCATGACATAGTGGGCAGGTACCCACAGGGATCCTGTCCCTCCCAGTATGGCCATGCCCTCACTGGGATGGGATGGTGGCGCCACGCATAATTCTGTAGGGAGGTGGTTTCAAACCAAGAGCTCCAGCTTGGCACCATCCGACTGCCAAAACAGTTCCTTTAATTACAAAGTCTCAACACTGAGCTGAGTGGCATCTAAAAATACGAAAAATACTAACCCACCCCATAATGAGGTATTTAGCAGAGGGAGCCACCGCAAAAACCAAACCAACAGCACTGGGAGGATTTTCCCATTGGGAAAGCTCATGGAGCTGCCATGTTCTTCTCCAAAATGCTCCAGTGAAACCACAGCTTTGCAGGGAGGTGGGACAGCTTCCCCATGGCTGCATGTTCCCTTCGCTACAGCTCCCTGCATGAACCCTGGAGTGCCAGGGGAATGGGGTCTGGGGAAAGTTGGGAGGACGCCCCAGGCCAGACTCATTCCACAGGGTTTCAGTGCCTCTAATGCCATATCTTTTCTTTTCTTTTAGATTTTTTATTTTCTTTCTGATTGTACAGAGGTAATGATGGATTTGGCCACATCTAAAATGATTTCAGCAACAACTGCCTCAGGTGGTGGCTTGTCCCATGTGCTGCCAACCCTACAGCTGAGACAGAATAAAGAAGCAAGCAGTTGCAAATAAAAGTTTCAAAGAGGGAATTTCTGGGCAATTTTAGCACTACCTGGTGCCAGTCAGCCCAGCCTATGTCAGCAGGATTGCCTCACAGGTGCTTGGAGAGGTTTAATGGTCAAAATTTGGTCATGCTGAAGGCAGTGCTGGCAGGGCTACAGTGGGATGGGTGTCTAGCATCAGGTCTTGGCATGGGACCTGGAATTACTCTGGGGCAGATTTCTGAAGGACATGGGGATCATTAAGGATGGGAGGGAGGCAGCGCAGAGCCTGGAAATGGGGAACCCACTCCTTCTGGTGACAAAGCTGGAGGAGTCATTCCAGCTGCAGTAATGGTCCCAGGAGACTGACTCCCACTCCCTGATGACTAAATCTTACACAAACTGCTCCTTATTTCCCCAAAGGAGCTATGAGAACCTCATAGCTTCTGGTATCTGGAAAGGGAACAGGGAGGCCCTGCTCTCACAACCCACCAACCTTTGTCCCTCCACGAAAGGAAAGGGACAGGACACCAGTAGTGTCCTCAGCATAGGGAGACGCGTGAACATGATGGGAGCAAGCTTTGACTACAAACGTGTTGTGGAGGAGCACTAGCATCATATTCCATCCCTGCAGTCTGGGACTCAACGGCACATCCCAGGAGAGCTCCTGGTTGTGGTTCAGTTTTTGATTTATGGCAGCTCTTATCAAGAAAGCTTTCTGTGCTGTTTATGACAGGGAAAAAACAGTTAGGAGTGTACAAAGGTTTCTTCCAGTCCCTCCCAGCACAACTGTTGTGAGGCTGGCACTTCCCAGTGCCATGCTCACACTCATCTCCCTAAGGGCTTGCCTTCCCCCAAGCAGGGTGATGGTCCCATTCCAGGAACTGGCTGATTTGATGGCACTGGCTTTGCTCCCTTTCCTGGAGATCCCTCAGTTTCTTGAAGCAACATGAATAACTCCAGCTGAACCCACTGGCACAGCCAACAACCTTCCTGGTTGTAGGAGCAACTCCCAACTCTGATGCTGACACAGAGAGTTTTAAATACACGGTCCTGCCTGTGCAGCTCCAAGTGGGCAGGAGGGTGGTGCCTGGGCATGCCTCTTGCCAGCCCTCAGTGGCCTTTCCCACGCCAGCCTCCCTTGGTCAGCAGGGCAAGATATCAGCCTCCCTCCTCCCGTGCCTGGCACGGGATTGCACCCGGGAGATCTAGAGCTGACCCCGAGATGATCTTTGGCAGGCATCTTGCTCACTCAGTTAAAGGCAAACCCATAGAGAGCAGCGTCCCAGGGCTGTGGTGGAGTCAAGTGACAAGCATTTGGTTTGTGGTGCACAAGGGCAAGGTCACCTGGCTCCTGGCGTTGACCTAAACAACAGCCTGAAAAAGCCAAGGAATTTCTTGCAGGCAGCTGCCTTATCTGATCTGCCATCCCCCATCCAATCCTGGAGACCTCTCAGGAGCTCACTGCCTTTCAGTGGTGGACCACTGGCATGGTGGGAAGGGCTGGAGGTAGTGGGAGGAGAGCACTCCTTCCTCACAGCACCCACACAAAAGCAAGAGGTCAAGGGGAGCACCTGCCCAATCTACAGCCCCCACTGCCAGCCACACACAAGTTGCTCTCCACAGCTGGTATTTACACCACCAGTTTCAGTGCCTGGAACATGGAGATGGGGAGAGGGCACTCCACTGGAGACAGAGCACCCCGTCCTGAGAACAGCACATGTGCCAATGGCACCATGGGCATGAGAGCTTCATCTCATGCCAGGACACCAGGGGACACCAGGCTCCTGCTGGCACTAGCAGCCTCTCCAGGGGTTGTTTTTCCAAGCACTGCCCATGCCCTGATGCCTCCTGAACCACAGATGGCATGTCAGCTGTACACCCCTTCTCTGGCCCCTGCCCTGGGTTCTGCAACTTTTTCCTGCCTTTTCCCCCCATGTATTACAGGTGGCTTCACCTTGGGAAACTTGATGCCCACACCCTGCACCTTCACTGGGAACCACAAGCAGAAACGCAGCAAGGTGAGGGGTACACATAGCCAAAATACCTGAAATCCAGTAAATACGGTCTTGCTAGAAAGATGTTGGTTAGAGTACATAGCACTGTGTTTTACTCCTGGCCCCAGCTGCAACCCAGGATCAACAAGCAGAGGACCAAACTGGAAGTGGGGAGCAGGGAAGTGGCAAAGTAGCAGGTTTTGGAGCAAAGAGGAGCTCACATCTCAGCCCTGCCTGGCCAGGAGCCTGAAGCCCCACAGGCAGAGCTCACCTGGGGCTCTGCACACGAGTGGGATGAGTTCAGCTATCCCTTGCCCCCAGTACAAAGTCTGGGGCAAGCGCATTGGTATCCAAAGCCCAGGCCCCACCATGTGGGTAGGAGATAGATGAGTGGGCTCACACAAGGGCTGAACTGTTACATAAGGGCAGAAACATGTGTGAGCTGCCAGGCAAAACTGCAATTAATGTTTGTGCCAGAATCCCAGCTCCAGAGTCAGCAGGACTGGGGAGTCTTGCTCAGGGGTAACTAGGGCTAAGCAGGTGAGGGCAGCTGGAATGGAACATGGCATTTTAGGGCAGACTAGGCAAGGTTCATGCTCCTCTAAGTCCTAGCTATTTAAATCCCTTGTTTGTGAAAGCAAGACCTGAAACAAGCAAATAAATATTACCTGAAAACACAAAAGTCCTGACAAATCTCCCAGAAATTCTCTATGTGGGCTGCACAGTAGTTGCACAATAGGAAGAGGCTTTTGATCCCATTTCTGTGTGCCAGCACCACACCAGCCTTCACCCAGAGCCACCTGCTTGGGCTTCAAATGCAGCTAAACTCAAAGTCAGGCACTGGCACAGAGAATAATGGCAGGTAACCTGTGTCCAGGTGCATCTCCCACTAAATGAATCCAGGCCAGTACCTTTCAAGCACTGCAGGGAGATTTGCAGGAGCCCTCCTGGCCACAGGGCTCTGGTTGCTCAGATGGGAATTGGCATCAGGGGAGCAGGTGCTGAGGAGAGATGCAGAGAGGAGAGGAGAATGCTGCACAGGCTCTCCTGAGCTGTGTGGGATGGGAGGCCTGACATAATTTCTCCAGGGCTAAGGGGGTAGATGCACCTCCCCCATCTCCTCCAGCCCCCAGGGAATGTGATGCACGAACTGGCTTCACTCCCAGCAGTGGTGTTCTGCCCCAGCACCACCTAGTTTTCTCCTTGCACATCCCTCACATCATCCCTCTCTGAGCCAGAGGCAAGAAACAGCCTTTGAGAGCTGCTGACACAGAGGGGTTTTCTTGCAGGCCAAATCCAGTATCTTGCAAAACAAGTTAATTATTTAACTCCTTTCAGGGGTGACTTGCCCTAAACTTCAAAGTCTGGACATCTTACAGAAGGAGTGAATTTGACCCCAAGCTCACTCAGCTCCAGTAACACGACAGGAATGCTGGGCTTTGCCCTTGGATGGGTGACAGACGGGTTGGGGACATGTGGAGCACACAGCTTCCACAGGGAGAGACCAGACCCTACTTAGACATCAGCCCAAAGCAAGGAGCAGCACTCCCTGCGCTCTGGAGTTGGGGATGCAGCATTAGGGCTCCCTCTCTGATTCGCCCAGGGTGCTGCAGCAGCTCCCTTTGCTGGTCCCTTGCTGCCACCTGGTGCTACCTCGTCATTAGTGCTGGGGACCAGGGGTGTTCAAATTTGGGATGCCATGGGTGTCGGGGAAGGGGACTGCATAGGCACAAAAGCACCTGTGAGGTTCCCATCCACAACACCCGTGGTCCCAAGCAGCCTCACTTGTCCTCCAACCTTCACCTAGATCTGCAAACAAGCCAGTCACCTCTCCTCCCTATGGGTCAAAGCCAGGACACCAAATATTTCACAACCCCTCGAACACCACTGAGGGTTATTTATGCTAAGGCAAATATGTTCCAGGCATTGGACCTGGAGGTGGTTCCAATGGCATCCCAGAACAGTGTGGGAATGGAAATGCAAAGCACCTAAAAACAGTCAGGGTGGTCAATAACAAGAATTACTCATGCTACTCCAAATCAATTTTCTTTTGCAATAGGGCAACAGGCCCCCGAGGAAAAGAGAGCAGTAAGGACTATTTCTTTGGTATGGTTTTTGCTAAGCAAGACTCTGTCATTGCAACTAGAAAAATAAAGAAATTCACTATTAACTCAACCTGCAAGGTAGCTGCAAATCATGCAGCAAAATTCCTCTGACTAGTTACCAGTGGTTCCCTGTGAAAGTGGAGGAGGCACACTTTTCCACAGCTCCATCAATGGCTCAATAATTGATCAGGAGGCCAGGGTGCTTAATTAACATGCAGCTGAGGCCACACCAAGGGGATGTGCTGGAGAGCTGAGGTAAGATACGGATGATCTTGGCAAACGGCTAAAAAAAAGGAAGAGGTAAAGAAAGGAGGATGTGGTTTTGGAAAGACTTATGCAGGATTCTGCTTCCAGGTATGAACAACCAGTGGGCAAAAGCAGGTTGGGGATCAAGGTTGCAGGAAAGGGTGACTCACAGGCTGAGCCACGTCATTCCGGGTGGAATGGGGGGGTGTTATTATTTATTTATTTTAAGCCAAGCTGACCTGCGTGTTTGCTTGTAAAACACACATGAAGCAAGACACCCGCTGTTTGAAGCCAGAAAAGTCTAAATTCAGAGTTTGTGCCCAGTTTCCTGAGTTACCCCTCCAGGTACAGGAGCAGCTAGCAGAGCTTGCAGGATTCTATTCTGGATGCAGGAAGTCTACAAACACGCAAGAGGGAGCTGCAGGGAGCGATGAACGTGGTCCCAGCATCTGATGGGGACAGAAGTAATAAGCTTAAATTTCAGCAGACTATCAGGCTACTCATTAGGATGCCCTCTGAGCTCATGTCCAAGACCAGTGAGGACATTCGGGGCTCCTGTGGAAGATGATCTAGCAATGGCCTGGATGACCTCTCAAGGTTTCTCCCAGCCCTACATTACTCCTATCAGATGAAATGGTTGTGGAGCACTGTCGGCTGCTCCTTCAGGACACAGACTGACCTGGTTCTTGAGCTCTCACGGCTTTCCTAATGCTTGGGTGGCAAAGGCAGAGGTCATGGCAGACCTGAGCGAAGCCTCCCCTGCAGCTGCATGTGCCTGTGCCTTCAGAGGACTTTGTGTTATCCACCCAGGAATGCAGGTCATCTGCAGCGAGGTGGACCACATCCTGGGCCAAGGGAATGCGCTGCAAACTCAGGGGGAAGCACAAACCCCAGTGCTGTTACCAGAAACCTGCCCACTCACCCAACGCTCATGTCCAGCTTTTCCCAGAACACAACAAATAAAATCAATAGAGCAGAACACCGGGGCTGTCCATGGGTCCTGCTCTCCAGAGCCAAAACAGAGGTTTCTGGGAAAGACTGGGATTCAGAGAGGGATGTGAGGGCATCTGGCTTCAGGCAACAACCAGAGCCTTTGTCAAAGCACACCGATCACAGATGATTGCTGGGCTTAAAAAAATTTAAGGAAAAGGCAGTGACACTGTTGAGATCCCTCCTCAGCCTCTGTCAGCCAACAGACATGCACCAAGTACCCAGGAGCAGCTGCCACCAGCTCTGTCCCACAGACCTGAATGCTCAGCAGCAAAACAACTTAGAGGCATTATTAGATTTATTTCAAGCCAGGCCTGTTGTGTTCTGCAGACCCTTTTCGGGATACAGTGAAAGATGCTTCTCCACTGCAGACAAGCATCTATCTACAACTGTGTGGAGCAGGACTCAGCCCAGGTTTCCTTGAATGTCCATGTTTCCAGAACACCACATTTTTCTTTTTGGGCATGCACCAAGTACTTGGAAGCAGCTGCCACCAGCTCTGTCCCTCTTGCTCCTACTGATAGTCCGGGAGAAGGTACTACCACAGACCAAGATGCTTGGCAGCAAAACAGCTTGCTCAGAAGCATTGTTAGATTTACTGCAACCCAGCCCTGTTGTGTTCTACAGCTTCTCTTCAGGGTACAATGAAACAGCCTTAGCAAGACCCATAACAACCAAGGGCTGACTACTTAGGTAGCTTTTGTGTGAACCTTTACCTCCATGAGCCTCGTGATCCAGCCCAGCCCCAGCACAGATCTGGTCTATTCTCTTGATTACAGGGAAAACAATACTTATACATGGCGCAACAAACTAAAAGGACACCTCCTCCCTCCCACCATGCCAGGATGCTCAGGCTACGCGCAGGTGCCCAAGCTCACAACTGGAATCCAATTATTTCTTTGTAGTTCTTCCAGTTCTGCCACCCAAACCCAGCAGGAGCAGGAGCCTCTGCCCCTTCCCAAGGTCCAGGCACAGCCTGGACACACAGCTTTACCTGGAGGGCAGCCAGGGTGCACTGAAGGCTCCGTGTCAGCAGACAGCAGCTGAAAACAAGGGAGCAGCCCTCTGTGGTGTGGGGATTTTCTGGCTCCCAGCAGGAAATGAGGGTTAATGGGAACAAGCAACCAGGTGGGTTTGCAGGTGCAGGCAGCTCCCCCCTGCCTCTCCTCAGTGGGCTCAGCTGCTGCTGTGGGGCCAGCCTGGGCAGAGGGACAGCCAGAGCCAGAATGAGCAGCAGCTGCCCTTGACTGTGCAGCTGGAGCAAACAATGGCTCAAGCACCCAGAGCCCCCTCTCATACAGACCTGAGGATTTTTATTACTGAAAACCATGAGAGGCTGCAACATGTGAAGCAGATACCCTGAGCCACCCCAACCTCAGCTACTGCCCTGGGGGAGAAGCCCCCTCCCACCCCTGCACTGTGGTCATTAACAGGGTCATCTTGACCTGTGCATCACTGCAGCAGTGGGGCAGTGTCAGGGCAGGGGAATGAGGTGCTAGGAGGATGCTCTCCAGCCTTCCCTGCAGCTCCTCTGGCAAATAAAGCAGCTGCTGGGCCTCCACAGCCCCCTAGGGAAAGGAGAAACACAAACATATTTGCCTGGATAGTGATGTAATGCTATTACTTGCACTGTATATGAAGTCAGTAAGACTTGTAATTACAGCTGAAATTGGTATTTAACATGCAAGAGTTTTAAAAGGAATCTCAGTGCTTAAAACCCAACTTCCCTGCCTCCTGAGGTTTTATTTTCCTGCTTGAGTGTTTGGCACCACTGCCTCTTAATGAAAAGGAAAAAAATGAAAATTTTTATTGTTTTTGAAGACATGAGACTTGAGCCTTTCCAGTCTTTGCCATCTTTCTTTCCATTACCAAATATTCCTCAAGCCAAAACCTGCATCTCCCAGAAATGTGGGGTGCAAAGAAGCAGCAGAGCAAGGTCCCTGTGCCATGTATCATCCCGTACCACAGCCCGCTTCTTCCTCAAAGGAAAAAATAATCACTGCACTCCTTAAATCACTAGGTTTTAATAGCCATATAAATCCTTTGCATACAGCAATCTGTGCCATGAGTAACCATACAGATACCCAACAAGTTTTTCTGGCTTTTACCACATAAAACTATCAGCATTTTTTTTTTAATCAACTCCTGTAGTAGAAACAATAACCAAGCAATTAACAGCAAATTTCTAATTTTCTAAAAGAACAACGTTTCTTCTCTTGAAAAGAGCAGAGAAGCTGACAGGGAGTTTCAGATGTATGTACAGATCAGGGCACCTCGGGAAGCAGTCGAGCAGATGGCTGTCAGCACTGCAAGCATGTGTGCCCAGTCTGGAGGGGGGGCTCTAGCAGCACCTGCTGTCAACCCCCAAGGCGGTGACCGAGGGGTGACAGCCACCTGCTGCTCTGCCTTTGAGGGCACCATGCACTGCCTTGCCCTCCAGCACCCACTGGTCCTGTCTGAGACTGGGACCAGTGCTCTGTCCCTGGGATAGGCAGTGAGGGACCATACCTGGAGAGGTGCGTGATCCATCCCAAGACACCATCTCGCAGGCTGTAAAGCGTAGCTTGTCTGTACTGCCAGTTTCTACCTATAATTCCACTTGATCAGGAGTCATAATCATCAAGAAGATGCAAAGCACACTGTACCTTTCCACACCACTGCCCAGCGAGCCCAGGTGCCCACATCCCCTGCACCAGCCACATGCACAGCCTGCTCCCACCCCTCACGCCTGTTCTGGTGACATTTGCTTTTGCAGAATTCACAGAATTCATTAAAAAAAATGTTATTTACATCAAGGTGTTCAGCAGCACGATGTGATAGAGGAGCTGAGACAAGAGTTCACCCGAGGCTGCTGAGTCACACTCTGCCCTCGGGCGTATTGCTGACTCAGCCCAGGGACCAAACTGCCCTGGGCAGTTTCCATCCCTCTGGTTCACACAGTGGTGGCAAAGCTGCTGTCTGCACCCCATTTTCACTGGCTATGTTCACCCTCAGGGAGAACCATCCCTAGGCAAGGCAGGCTGTGCGTGGACGCCGCACCCTGGGCAACATTAAGGCATTACATATACACAGGAGCTATTCAGGGATTTAAAAAAACCCACTCAGAGTGTAAACATTTTTGCACATACAGTCATTGGACTTCCACACATGAAGTTTTCTGTTGTTTTCTGCATAAATCACGAGTTAAGGAGCTACACAGAGAGCACTCAAGCAGACGCCTGGAGCACTGGGGGGGCTCTCTTACAGCACAGCAGCATGCAACACAACGGACTCTATGGAGTAGAAATACTGTAAGTCTCAGTCCAGGATGCTTCCTCCTTCCTATGCTTCATATATAGTCTAGGTAAATGTCATGGACAACTACGTGCTGGTAACCCGGGGAAGATGGGCGGCTGTGTGAGGAGCGCTGGGTGATTTCAGCTCGGTTCTACTTTATCTCTAAGTAGAAAAGGGAGATAACTCTGCTTCCATTTCTGTATCTATGGAGGTTGCTCAATGACCCCTAGGTCGCTGTGCCAGTGGCGCTATAGGTTTAGGTATCAGTGATTCTGCCTTCCTCAGGGACTTTGGCACATTGACCCCGATTCGTACAAGATCCCTGAGAACTTATCAGATCTGCAGTACTTTACAATTTAACAGACCCGGGATGGGCACTTGGCTTGCTGCCATGCTCATGCCTGCTTCTTGTTGTTGTCTATGCTGTGCAGCAGTGCCAGGAACTCCAGGATGAGGTTGGCTGTCTTGCGGGGCCGCTCCACCACCACCGAGTGCCCACAGTTCTCCAGGATGTACACGTGGCAGTCCGGGATAGCACTTGCTAAAACACTGGCACCAGAAACATCCAGGACCTGGACGGCAGGAGAAAAAACAGTCAGAGCTGGGGTTTGCTGGACACCATAGAAAACCCCACTGGAACTGCCTTTCCCAGTCGAACTGAGATGCCGAGCAGGGATGCAGAGACAGTCCTTGTGTTGCCGGTGCCCTGCTTGGGGACAGGGTAGGGAAGACTGCATGGTGCCAGTCTCAGCATGCAGCAGGGAACTCTCTTAAATGCTTCCTGGCTGCTTTGCTCAGTGCAAAGGGGCCATTGTAAGCAAACACTTGCATCCTTGCATTTATAGAGCCCTTTGCATGCCCACAGCTTGCTTCCTCCCACTTCTTCCCTCCCACTCCTGCCTCTGAAACCAACCCTACAACTTTGGCTTGAAGCCTTCCCACAAACAGCACATCTCTTCCCAGCTGCCAGAACAACTCTTTTTGCTGACACTTTATTCCTCTTCCCAGCCCTTGCCTGCTTTGGTGCTGGCACCCACCACCCCACCTGCCCCCTCGCCCTCCCCAGCCCTGGTTCTGCCCTTTCCTCCCTCTGAAAAGGTGACTGTCAGCTTTCTGCCCATCACTCTGCTGAGCCCCTGTGTCCAAACCCACTGGGGACAGGGACACATGGTGCCAGCTCCCTGCAGAGCAGTGCACAGCCCCCAAGGGTGGGCACAAGCAGAGATGGGGACACAGTCTGTGGGGGATGAGGAGGGGGCTGCATACCTGGTCCTGCTTTCCCCAAATAACCTGCGTCGGTGCTTTGATCTTGCTCATGTTCTCATGGAGAGAGTGCCTGGACTTTTCATCCACGATTTCTAAAAATACTAGTGGGGCAAGAGGAGAGTCAGTGCTACAAGGGAGATGTTTTGTCTTCCATTCTTCAAGGGGCCCCTGTGGGCCAGTCCTGTCAGCATTCCCTCACTGGAAAACTCATGCAATGGTGATGGGCTGTCCTTGCCCTGCCACCAAGCCCAGCTACAGTGGGCCACTCAACCAAACCACCTCCTTGTAGGTACCAGTTAACCCAGACGGGAGGGTGAGGGTGAAGCAGTGATGCTGTCACCCGTGTGGGTGGCAGTGGCGGTGGCAGCACATTGCTACCAGAGACCAAGGCACGTCCCCAAATCTGTTAATGATGTTGCTCCCTGCCACCCTCAGCAAGGCAGCAGAGGGGTGCTGGTCCCAGACAGTGTGCAGGGGACATGGGGGCTGGGAACAGCCTGTCCCCACATCCCAGGTGTCCTGCTGGAAAGCCTGGCGAGGACACTGCTGCCATGCACTTACGTTTCCGGTAAAATTCATTGTGTGGGATGCGAACGTCGACGAGGCCCTGGAGGATCTGCAGGGAGAGCAGAGGAGAGCTGCTGGAGGGAACAAGTGCCCTGCACAGGGCTGAGCGTGCCTGAGAGCACCTGAGACCAGCCCCTGACACCCAAACGTGCCCTGTGCAAACCTGGCCCCAGCATGAGCTTCTTCCTAAGCATGTGGGGCTGTTGAAATCACACTTAAGCAACATGTATTTCAGCAACAAGAAATTTTGTCTTCTATGATGCAGGCCCGGTTTCTCCCTCTGGCCAGCAGCCACCTCAGCTATGACTGCACTCTTCTTCCTTCTTATATTCTTTTGCCAAAATCTCATAAGAATACACTTACATTTTTTTCTTACCCTCCAATCTACTCATCCCAGACTTCCTAAGGAAAACTAGCTTAATAGCCAGGCCCTAGCCAAGTTCCTCTTGCCTGACAATGAGGCGATTAACATTTCCATGCCTTCTACTTAAAAAGCAGCAAACAATCCCCCTTCACTCTGGACAACAGATGCCTTAGTTATTTAATGCTTCCTGCCAGCCACATTTACTAAAAAAACCCTTCTACATCCCAGCCTGCTGCCAAAAACTTTATGGGAGGAGGAACTTCAGTGGATGCTGCCAGAAAAGTGGGTTTGAAGGGAAAGTGCTGGAAAGGTGCTGGGAGTGGGGCTGGGGGTGTCTCTCCCCTGGGTGGTGGCAGGGATGGCAGCTCCAGTTCCACTCCCAGTACCAACCATGCAGGCTCTGGGAGAAGCAAACCCACTCGCCACCTCCACGCCCCCTTTCCCAGCCACTGCAGCCAGCGTTGGCTTCTCACCTGCTGTGGCACCTTGAAGCGAACGTAGGAGCAAAGCTTCAGCATATCCGCCATCTCCTCGGGCGTTGAGGGGATTAAGGGGATCCTGTCAATGCGTTTGGACTCCTGCAGCTCCCGGAGCTGCTTAATGAACTTGCTGTCAGTGGTACTTGGTAGGCCTGGGTGAAATGAGAAGGGGGACACGAGCTACAACCTGGATGAGACACCCCCCCAACAGCTCAAGCAATAAAACATCCCTATACCAACCTCTCTCATCCCTCCTTCTGGCTTCCTGCCTGCTCAGTCATTAAAAAAATATAAAAAAGGGGCAAAGAAAATATCTGTTCATACAGCAACCTCAATATGCACCCAGAGATACCCCAGCCTCCTTACTGCTCCAGGAACCACCAACCCCTTGGGCTGATATGATATCATGTGTATTCCCTGCAGACATGCATGAATATTTTCAATAAAACCTACAGCATGTATTTTTATGTGGCCAGCAGATGCAAACACTAAGGCCATTGCACAGGGTTGGACAGAAAATTTCAGCAGCCCCATCTGCACGCACCACTGAGGGAAAAATCCTCTGGCAACAATCCTAAATCTTGCTGCAGCCCCCACACAGAGGTTTCACATCCAGAAACAGCCAGAGAGTCAGTCGACACCTCTCCCAGAGGGGAGTGGGAACCTTGACGCCCCCAGAGCCTGGTAGCTAGGTAACGTTTGCTTTGCTTCATTCCTTAGTTCTTATTTGGAAGCTGCTTTCCTTGCGTGGGAGAGGGAAGGAGCTGCTGTTAACAACTGGGATGCAGCAAAGCCCTCCTCGGCAGAGAAGCTCCCTGCCCCCAGTGCCTCCTGCAGCATGCCATGCCCAGGCTCCCCCGAGCCCCCTGTCCAGGGTATGGTGGTGGGGAGGGAGGGGACGTGGGGCTGGAGGGCTGCTGTGCAGGCACAGGGACAGCCCATTGACCTGTGCCCAGCCCTGAAGGGCTCTTCCCACTCAGAGCACCCAAAGGTGAGAGGTAAGAGTTCCCAAGAAACCAGCCCTACAGCACACTAGGGCTTTCAGGAGGCCAGGCTGGGGAGGCTTTTCCTCTTGCAGTCTGGGTTCCCTCTCCAGAAATGAGAGGCTTCAGATATGCCACGTAAAATGCCTGCCATCCCAAGGGAAAAGGCATTTTCCTGTGGAGTTGGACTTGTCTCATTTTCCCTCATTCCAACTCTAATCAAGGCACAGTGGGGCAAACGCCAGACTCCTGGAGAAGAGCAGTCAGCACAAGGCTGTGATTTTCTCCCATGCCCTGACACAGACTTCCAGACTGAAAATGCAAAGTATTTCAAAATGTTTTGCACTAAACCCCTATTCTGCCTCTGGCACTGCCCTGGGCTTTTGCACTGGCTCCTGATTGCCCTCTCCCTGTCTTGCCTCCCCTGCCTTGCCCACCTGCAGGACAGATGAGGGTCAGGCTGCAAACGTCTTCTGGGTACTGAGCAGCATAGACGCCGGCAACGTTTCCCCCCATGGAAGTGCCAACCAGATGAAAGGGCCTTCTGTTCAGCTTGATGCACTCCACGAACTGGCAAAGAGCAGAAGGAGCGTTGTTAGGGGAGAGGAAACAACAGCGTGGGGTCATTAGAAAAATTCTACTCAAAAGCTTGAGGCTGGTGGTTCTGGCTGCCTGGGAAGGGAGGGAGCGAGGCCGCACAAGGCAGGACTCATGGGGTTTAGCATCCCTCACGTCCCCATGTTCCTCTGCAGAGCCCATGCAATATGAGGGCTTTACCTGGTGTATTCTCTTAGCTTGCCCACTGATGGAGTAATCGTCCAAGTCTGAGCGGGTTGTGCCCTCGTGCCCAGGCATGTCCACACACACCAAGTGCAGGTTCTTTGGCAGAAACTGCAGAAGCAAACCAGGGATGGTTACGGTTCAGGGAAACTGCTGTGGAGTCCAGGGGTGGACCACAGGTGGGAGCAGGGAGGTCACTCTGCTCCTAAGCAGCCCCAGTTACTTGTGCACCACAGTAAGTCAGCTCATGTACCAAGGATGACATGATGAGAAAGCACGGCCAAGACTTCCTTCCCATGGAGGCACCAGGTATGTACTACACTTCCCATGTAGCTCTGCATGTCATAGGGATGAAGGGATCCAGTGAGCATGGAGCTAAGGAGGGTGTTCCTAGCATGTTACAGCGATCATCCCATTCCATGCATGCAACCACTGGGTCTCCACAACGCCCCCAAACCCAGGACCATCAATTCTTACTAAGGAGCAACATGATAGAAATGGAGTCCCACCTTGACTATGGACAGCCACATGTCTTTGTGGGCTGAGAACCCATGTAACATCAGGATGGACGGTCGGTATCCAGGTCTTCCTCTATAGGAATAACAAAACTGATAGTCATCGTAGTTTGCATACCTAACCTGCATGCCCAGGGCTCGGCGCCAGTACCTGGAAATGAGGAGAAAACACCATGAGCAAGAAAAGCTCAGGGCCCAGCCATGATATAAGCCAGGTGACAATCCAAAGGCAGCCAGATTTGTTGGTTTGCTACAGCCAGTTAGGTTGGGCTCACATTGGTATCATCATAGGACTACTGGGATTAATCTTGAGCATCTGATCCTTGGGCCAGACCCTGTGCTTACATGCAGTCCCTGACAGGTGTAGTACTAGTGGCTGGCCCTAGAACCTATTCATGGCTGCACTGCAAGTGGCTTGTGGAAACACTTTGTTAAGGATTTTAAAAAATACCCTACATGACTCATTTGGCAATGGAAATGGGCCAAAATAACAATCATAAAACTGAAAACGCCCAAAGATTGGTCTGAGGAGAGAGATTCCAGAGAGGGGCAGCACACACAGCAGGGCAGTGTGTAGGATGGGCAGGCCAAGGGAGGCAGTTCTTCCAGGTGGGTGGATCTGTCATGGAGTTATTTGGACACAGTCCTGCATCAGTGGGCAAACAACACCCCAGAGACAAGCACACCAGCCAAAACAACCTTGTCACCTGGGAGCACCAACCAGGGAGAACCTGGTTCCCATGGACCAACTTGACAACCTTTAAAAATGTATTTATATACACGCAAAGAACAGAAGCAGACCATCCTTACACAGGGTCTAGCACCCCAGCAGATACCAGGCTAACTCCTGGGCTGTTCTTCTGAAAGCAGAGGCAGACAGCTTCTGCCAGCACATGCTTGCAGCTCAGAGGATGCAGAAACTGCTGGCCAGAAGGACCTGGACAAAGATTATTGGTGACACTTTGGACACATGATGTGTATGTGCAGCCCAAGACAGAGAGCAGGCTCGCTTTCTCTGCATTTCCCCTGTGCTCAGTCAAAACCCTTGTCAGGACAACTACTGAGCTACTCTTGATTGCCAACACACTGGAAAATATATGTCATATCAGAATTTAAGACACAAGAGCAAGGTCACCAACGCTTCTGGACTGTCCTACCTCCCTGCCCACTCAAAGCTTATGCATAGTGAAATCCTCTTTTAGCATAATCCCTTTTTCAAGGGAGTTAGTGGGACTTAAGCAGCATTTCAGCTCTCTGCTGGTCCTACAAGGAGATGTGAATTTCTTCCTAATAAGTGTCTTAAGAGTCCTTGCCTCAAAAGCACTGGTGTGAACTACTGATGGGCAAGATGATAACATTTTTAGCAACTGATCCTAATGGATCAATTCAGGAGAAGGCAAAATAATCTGTGCAAAGCTGAACTGATCCCTCACAAGGTGTTAACTCACTTAGTGGCAGTGGCTAAACTGATTAACCCCTGTTGCAGTGCAGGCAGAGCAGCTCCAGGCTGGGGTCAGCAGGGCAGCCCTGGACGTCACACAAGGCAAGGAGGCGCATTAGCAGCAGGGAAAGCAGTGAGGCCACGGGTGAGGGGGACCCAGCATGACCCTTGACTGTGCTGGCTGAGGACATGCAGACCAGCAGTGAGGAGGAGGAGGGGGCAGGGGACTGCGGCAGAAAGCAGAAGCATCCCCCAGGACCTTGCAGGGATCTCCCAGGAGCAGTACAGCAAAGCTGGAGCTGCATGGGGCTGGAAAGGGAGGGCAATACGGCATGCAGCCTGTGCCTCTCCTACCTCTGCTGATGGGAAAACAAACGATTCCACGGCAAAAAAAGCCAACTCAGAAAGAGGCCAATAAGAAAGAAAAAGTAAAGGGCAAATCCACCCTTCTCACCCACTGTCCCTAATAAAAGAGGTGCTCATGACACACAAGGCATTGCAGTTACTCATGCAACATGTCCATCCTGCCAGAAATGCTGTGAGAGATGGGGGCACCATACCCTTCAAAAGAAGAGAGCCCCTTTGATCCCTCCCTCACACACTCCCTCCCTCAACCAAACACACACCTTCCTCATGGTGTATTTTCACCCAGCTCCTGATCTGCAACCTCGAAAGAACAAAAGCAGCAGGAGATTCTCACCTCCCTCTCAGCCAGAATCCTCCAAGCTCCTGGCATCATCCCTTGCACCCCCTTTGCCCTGTCCTGCGACCCCTGCTTGTGGCCACAGAAGGCTTCACCCTGACCCTTGGAACCTCAGCCCATCAGGATCTGCCCTGGCCTCCAGCAGCTCCTCATATATCCAAATTAAAAAAAAACAAAACACTTTGACTGCCAAACCTGATAGTCTTGGACATCTGTGACACAGGAGGCTGTCACACCACCTGCTCTCCTTTGCAGAGAGCGACAATCCCATTCCTGGGGTTTTCATCCTGTGCTCCCTCCTCTCTCAGCCTCAGATGCTGTGAATAAAAGCCTGCTAATTAAAGTGCCATTGGAAACAGGCTTCATTCTGCTGCTGCCATCCAAGTGCTGTGGTGGGCAAACACCTTCCTTTCACAGAAGGTCACTTGGATTTGGGAACACCCTATGAGCTGAACTACAGAAGTCACCATCTGCCAGCAGCATGTGAGAGCAGCCTGATGTGCTGCCTGCTCTGCCTACTCTCCTTGCTGCTGCCCGCTCTATGCTGAGTGATGAGACTCTGCCTCAACTTCTGAAAAGAGTTATTCCAGCTTTTCCCGGCAACAAACACAGAAAAGAAAGCTGCCAGAGTGCTTATCACTAATTTACAGGGAAAAAGGACTGAAGGATGTAGTGCCTGCCTCCTGATATCAGAAAGGACAAGATGCAAGGGTGTAAGGAAAAGCATCATTCCATCTTATCTGATGCTCCATTGCAGAAGAAGAGGAGAGGATGCAAAAAGCCTTGTCCGTAGCTACTAGTGAAAGGAAAGTTCCTGCCTGTCGAGCAGGCTGTCAGCCGGGTGGGAGCACACCCATGCCATGGCCACACTGATGAGATGGGAGGTCACCACACTACCAGGCTAGGGGACAGGTACCAGTGGTGGTGCTTTTGCCAGCCACAGTTCTGTTCTCAAGGGAAGCAGCCCAGAAAGGTTTGGAGAGATCCTGCAAGCTGGCACCCCAGTGGCGGCCTGGCCAAGAGCCCCTTGACACAGTCCAGCCCCCAGACAAAGCCCCACGACATCCCTGACAGACATAAGCCTCAGTAGCAAAAATACAATAAGAAAATGAGATTTTCTTCTCCCAGAGATGATTAAAGCTACACACAGCCTTGGAAAACCTCAATGCACCTGCTCCTATTGCTGTCACGGGCAGAACACCCACCTCTGTCCACATCTGCATGTGTGTGGGGACCTGCTGGGAACAGCAGCCGTTCTGCCCCTGGGCCACACTAAGAGCAGCAGGGCTGAGGAACTCACCAGTAGTAGATGCGGATAAGTGCTGAGGGCCAGAGGAGGAATGAGGCCACGAAAGCCAGGATGGGGATAGCCAGGGTGCCACCAGCGATGACAAACATGTTCAGCACATCCAGGTCCATGCTGCTCTTCACTGCCCAGCCTCACCTGCCTGCGTTTAGGGAAGGATCAGAGGTTAACCACCAGAAATGATGACAAGTCAATGCTAAATGAGAACTTTGCTGCCAGGGGGGAGAAGAAAGTGGCCCTGCAAGACTGCTCAGGAGCACAGCTAAGTCTCAAGTTTTAAAACCCAATTATTTCTTCTGGCTCCTTCATGAATCTAATTATTGCAATGTTATCCTCTCAGGAGAGCACATCTCAAATGGGCAATGAGCCTCCTAACAGGCATGGAACATGTCCGAGGTGACAGGTAATATGGCCCTTGGGACACTCTGCAGACACAGGAAGCACAGCCTGTGTGCAGGCAGCCTATCCCCCCGCCCCAGAGGGAGCGGGCAGGGCTGGCTTAAGGCAGGCTCCACATTTCTTTTCGGAGGCAGGCGTCCAGCTCCGTCTCCCCTCCCCCTGCCCGATCCCAAATCCCCAGCACACAACCACTGACCTAGAATTGATGGGTTGAGCCCAGCTTTCATTATCGCTCTGCACAGGCACCAACTAATCAAGGAAGCAGAGCCTATTAATGGGCTCGGGAACTGAAGGAAACAACTTGGCAAGGCACTCTTTGGTGACCAGCCCTTATCTCAGACAAATTTATCCCCACTCCCACATCCTCGCTTCTGCCCCACATTTTGCACGTGCTGTGGATCACAGGTTCCAATCCCAGCCCCCCAGCATCCTTCGGATAAATCTCAGGGACAGCAGGCAGAGGACACTGGGTGCAAGGACGAGCTCCCACACAGTGTCATGTTTGTCCCTGAACTCTCCCCACCACAGGCAGCTGGGATATATTTTTCTCATTAAGAGATTAAACGCTGCCACACACTCATCTCCTCTAATTCCCCCTGCTAACCAACTCATGGCTCGCCCTTTCCTCGGCACTTTTGTCCCACATTTATAAAACGAAACATGCTCAATGCCTGCTTTCCCACTAGCCACTCACCCCCCATCACCACCCTGGCATTTCCCCCTGTCAGGGCAGGCAGACTTATCCCTGCCTGCTGCAAGACTGCCCGTGGAAAGTGGCATGTTGTGCCACGAAACAGGCACAGAATCACCACAGACACCGTCACAGGGGGGCACAACGAACCCCCACGTTACACAAGACCAAGAGAAACAATTTACAGAACTTCTGAAACACCCGCCAGACCTGCCCTCTTCCCCCAGGGAAAATTCTAGGAACGCTGTAAGTATTTCCACCAGGCACCTCCTTAACAAAGCTAAACCTCATTTCCGTCTTCAAGCCGCAACAACACACCGTTATACGTTTAATTAACATTTTGAAGAAAGATCCTTGATCTCAGCACGGCTTATTCATAGATAAACAATTTGTGCAACCGATCAACCTTGCCCGTGGGAGCGGGGCTGCCGGGGGGCCCACGCCGAGCAGTCACTGCCTTTCCTTCTGCCACTAAACCAGGGCAGAAATCAAGCACAGAAAATCGCCATTGTTCCCCCTGGTGACCCGTAAGGAGAGAAGGCTGCAGGCAGGAAGAAGGGGCTGCTGGAAGCCCCTGTGCTCCCTGGCGCAGGGTTACCACCTCTGCCTCCACCTTCACCACCGCTTTTAGGAAGCAAAACAAGAAGGAGAAAGGCTTTAAAAAGCCCGGCTTACCTTGCAGAGTTCCCCTCCTCCTCTCGGCCCAAGTTCTGGTCGCTGTGGCCAGCGGCGGTGTCTGAACGCACTGTCAGAAGGGGGAAAAAAACCAAGGTCAAAATCGCAGTCCTGCTTTTCCTCCTCCCTCCAGGCTCGGCAAGCACGGTGAATTCGGGGTATTTAAGTCACCAGCTTCCCTTCAAGACGCTTCATATTCACCTTCCGCCCAGCCTTTCCCCCCGTTTATGTAAATGCGCTCTTTTGTACAATAAAGCCCGGGGAGCGCACTTGTTCCAAGCAGGAGCAAAGTGCAAGCTGCCATCGGAGGGGAAGCGGCGTCGGGGAGGGCAGGCGAGCAGACCCGGCGGCACGGGCTCATGGTCGCCCTTCAGGTGATTACTGCTATTAGAACAAAGCCAGCTAAGCAGCTTCTCGTCCCCTTCCTCTTCGTCTTAAAGGTAATTTTCCAAGCACTCTCCGTGTCCCCCCCCTCCGCCCTTTCCCTGTGTGAGACTGGCCGAAGAGCAGCGCAGCCGCAGGAAATTACTGGAGAGGCAGGAAAACGCTGGCTTGGACTCGCCGCCAGATTTTGGCCGTGGAAATCTACGGAGGAGGGTCAGTGGGAGCACCGAGAGCCGCCCAGCATGAGAGTGCTGGGGGCTGCTTGAAACCAGAAAACCCCTGAGAGCCCCACCCTTGGCAGGGGCAGCCCGGGGGCGTCCCGTCCCGTCCCCCCAGTGCCGGAGCATTTCGGTGGGGCCGTGGCACGGTCACGGCACTGTCACGGCACACACACCCCGCTCCCCACGTGAGCCCGGCGCCCAATGCCGGCCCCGCGCACCCAGCGAGCCCCGGGGGGAGGATGCTGCTGAGCATCCTTCCGTGTAGGCAGAGCATCGCCGCTCGTCTCCATGGCTACCTCCGATGGAGGCAGTGGGGAGGAAAATGCCAGCAGGCCCAGCTATGCAGTCAGGGGCAGCCACACCATCACCACAATCCTCAGCACCCCCAGCCCCATAAAGCACCCAGCAGCACTGCAGGGACACTGACCACAGTGTCAGACCCCTGCGATGGTGCAGTGCCCAGGTCACTGTCCCTGCTGCGCTGGTAACAGGGTTGGGAGGGGGCAGCATCACCCCAGGCCCCAGCACAGTCCTTTGCTACCAGCTAGAGAGACAATGTGGACTTAAAAATAAAAGCAAGCCCCCTGGTAACAGCTGTAAGTCTTCAGATCACAGCTCATCCATCATCTTTGAGGTGCCCTGTGACCAAGACTCATAGCAAGTGGTCTCAAGTGTTGCTACCGCTTCTCAGAAGGATCACCACGTACTTCATAAATTAACTTGCAAACATCAATTAGGCAACTCTGATAAATTACATATAATCATGGTGGTGATAGATCACTTGGTGATAACACCAAGCATGCTGTGCACCTGGCAGGGCATGGGATGCCAAACCAGGAGCACTGGTTCCTACACTGGCAGCAGGGCCACAATCACTAACTACTGCTGTCTGTGCGTCCCATCTGGGAGGACCCCCCCAAAGAAGGCACCCCATATAATGGGATGGTCCCGGGACACATGCTAAGGGGAGGCTCTACATCTCCACTTGCTTCCAACTTCCTGCCCTCTGGCAAATTCAAGCAGGAGCCTCATCACCTGCAAACAGGGGATCCAACAGGCAGGAGAGGGCTGTGGGTCACTACAGAGGACAGCATGTTGGTGACAGCCCCCAGGGCCATGGGACAAAGGTATTTTTTGTCTTTTAAGTTCAGTGGGTCATACCAGGGAGGCTGGAGAAGACCTAATGATGCAGCTCAAGTATATCTATTGAGTTTTTCCAAGCCCCACCTAGGATGCATCAGCAGCACAAGGTGGAGGGGCTGGGTTGGAAGAGAATGGCAACTGACATTCTGGGCAGCCCCAAGCAAGGCCAGGGAGGGATTTCACAACGCAGGAATCACCAGATATGTCAGCATTCAGTCACAGAGGTTGTCCTGGGCTGTGTTCATTGGGTCTGCCCTGCACCTGGTTTTGCTTACCCAGAGCAGTCCACATCTGATTGACAACAATATTAAATCATGGAATAGCTGAAAGCTAAGCAGCACACTTAGACATATACTAATTTTTCTTTTCAGATCTGTAAAGGAAAAAACATCAACCAATTTTAAGATCCCACTGCAGAAACAGGGAACTTTGAGGGACCTTACTGGCTGAGATGGGGCCCCCGGAAACCTTGGCTCACACCACCAACCATGTCAGAAGAAAAACCCAAAACATGCAAGTGAGCCCTTTCCCTTGGAAACTGACTTGCCCTCACATAACTAATATTATGATTCCCCAGCGGTGTAGTTTGCTGAGTGATCCTTTAGATACCAATCACAGTGATGCTGTAATTTAATATCTATTAATATTTGAAAGATCTCTGTCTTTCAGCCAGACAGCTCTCAATCCAGGCCCCAGAGAGCTGAGAGTAGGAAATGTGCCCTTTCACCTTCATTTATTTATAGATGGCAGAAATGAGATCATTATTTCTGCAGCACCATTTTGCAAAACATGCATCTCTGACCCATTTGTATCTGTGCAACATGGCTCAAACATGAGCTAGAAAGTCCGGGCTGGCCCCCAACCCTGCTACTCCACCCCAGGCATTGGGGAATATGCAGTGATGAGCCATCAGTGTCACTGCCACCCAGCCTGAGGACAAGGTGGATGAAAAGCATGACCGAAGCAGACTGTGCTGCCAATCATCTGCTGTTTTAGAAATTCATAACGTGCCTATCCTCCTTCCGGACCCCATCGCCATCCTCATCCTGCCGCACACGCACGGCACATCTGATGTCACGAGTGTACCCGGACTCGCCCCCTCCTGCCGAAGGTGGGGTAGGAAAGAGCTGGGGAGGGATGGAGAAGGGGCACCCGGGGGCCGCATCCCGGTCCCTTCTCCCAGCACACAGTCCCTTCCCCACACAAAGCATCCTCCTCCAGCAAAATGACAGCATCCTCCAAGCAGCAGCAGCCGAGACCACAGGAGCGTAAGGGGCCTTAAAGATCACGCTGTTCCAACCCCTGTGCCATCAGATGATTAATTGTTGGCGAGGGGGAGAATTTAAAAACAAATTAATGAAACCTTTAGAAATACAAATTCGAAATGATTTCTTGCATTTTTGGCTTTGCTCCCCGTCTCCTTCCTACCGCCAGCGGTGCCGCGGTTGGGGCTGGGGAGACCCGGACGCCAGAACGGCGCCCCCCTCCCCGAGCCCCCAGCCCTGTCCTGCCACTGCTACTGTCATTGCCCGCTGTATCCCGCCCCCCGCCGCCTCTCACCGTGCCGATCCGAGCCGTGCCGAGCCGTGCCGGGCCGCGATGGCAGCGCCGAGCGGCGGAACAGAACGCGGCTCCTCCGCTGCGCCCTCCCCGCCGCCGAGAGGCGGGGATGCGCTCCCGGGGCGGGATGCCGAGGGGGATAGGCGGGATACAGCGGGGCTGAAAGGGGCATGAAATAGGGGGGAAAGGGGGGGCTTCAGTGGGATGCAGTAGAGGGGCTTAGGGGGGTCCAGCGGGGGTACCCAAGGGCTGCAAGGTGACTACAGTGAGGGCATGTAAAGGGATATCCATGGGGGTTCAAGGAGGGATGCAATAGGACCGTAGTGGGGGTACAAGTGGGGAATGTAATGGAATTTCCATGAGGGTACAAGGAGGATTGCCACAGGGATGGAAGGGGAGCTGCAGTGGGGGGCTGCAGGTGGGTGTATGATGGGGGGTGCACATGGGCTACAAGGTGGCCCCAGTGGGGGCGTGTAAAGGGGCATCAGTGGAGGTGCAAGGGGTTAGGGTTGCACCTCCAAACAAAAGGAATGCAAGGGGACAAGGAATGGGGCTCTCATGGGAAGGAACGAGGTGGAAGGGGGGATGCAATGGGGGAACTCAGTGGAGCTGTAATGGGAGATGTGATGGGAATTCAGTGGGATGGCGGCGGGGCTGCAACTGGACTGAAGTGGGAGTGCAAGTGGTATATAACTGAGATGCAAGGTGGGATATAATGTAGGGGTACAAGAAGATGAAAGAGGGCCTACAATGAGGTGCAAGGGGGAAATACAGAGTGGCAAGAGGGATGTGATGGGACTTCAGTGAAGATGCAAAGGAAAGATGTAACTGGGCTGAAGACATGGCAAGGGTGCAGGGGGTACAGTGGGGTGTGCAGTTACAACAGGGACCTATGGGGGTATTCAAGGGACACACAGCAGGGATTCAAGGAAGATCCAATGAGATTACAGAAGTTATACAAGGGGGTTGCCATGGGGATGCAACAGGGATAAAAAAGGGAATTTGATATAGTAGCAACAGGGTTACAACAAGGAGATAAAAGGGTGGATACAACAGGGGTTACAACAGGCAGGTAAAGGGGATGTGATACAACAGCCACAGAGATATAAAAGGGAATGCAGTGCTGCACCCCACATAGAGACCTCACAGCCCCCTTGCACAAGGCCTGGGAGAAATCTGGGGAATGGGGGACAGCTGCCCCCTTCCTAGGGCCTGGGGTGGGCTGTGATCAGGGAGCATAGAGATCTGCCCTGTTTCCCATGGAAAGGGCACAGAGGTTGCAATCAGAACATCCCACTGATTAAAATCCTATTTAGGTATAAGTCTGCCCTTTGGGTTACAAGCCTGTTACCTGCCCTGCCTTCCCAAAGGATGACACCGCTTGCTGTGTTTCAACATGCATTTAAAATCTGCTCTGATTTTTCCTAAAACTGCTACCCAAATCCTTTCACTATAAGCAAATTCACATTCATTCCCCCTCAGGTCATATATCAGGCTGGTGTGTACCTTTAAGATATGCCAAAAAATATGAGAAAACTTAATTAATTTGGAAATGAGATCAGCACCTGAGTAAATGGAAATTGGGTCAAATCCTCCCCCACCTGTACTTTGATAAAGGATGTCCCTTTGGTCTGCCAGGCTGGGACAGATGAGACAACTGGCAAAAAGGGCTTTCCAGGTCAAAGTTTACTACGATAACTATAAGCTTTTGGTAACATGAGCTATTAGAAGAGATTTATAACTAAAATCAAGGGGTTTAAGTGCCCTGGTGAAGGTGAGGCACAGCCTGTTTTGGGTTTTCTTTAAAGAGCTTCCCAGTCAAGCTGGGCTAAACAAAGCTGAGCTTCCACTAAGGTGACCTAGTCAGACATGGGAGGTATTTCACAAGCCGTCGAACTTTGTTTGCAGTCATATTTGTTTGTTCAACTTTCTCGTGCGTGGCCAGAGCCTCCCGTGAGACACGTGCAGGGCAGTGCTGATGCAATCCAGGTGTGGATTACCCACCTGATGGTTATTCCAGGCCACCTGGTGGGAATGTCTCTGGATATAGTCATAGTGAACTATGGTGCTTAAAATAGAGAAGCTGAAGCAGAGACCTGCCGTGGTTTTATGTCGAAACATGGCATGAGCTAACCAGGGAACCTGCTCTTGCAGTCTCAGCATGCAGCTACAGGGAAGAGTCACTGGGAGACTCCTTCAGTGGCAACTGGGAAAGGAGGGATCAGGGCTCTCCTGAGCCAACCACAACTGGGATGAGGCTACAGTCTCAACAGGTCACAGATCTGGTGAGGCAGTTTACAGTGCCATGATGACTTTGCCAGGCAGGCACCAAGGCTGATCCTCCATCTCAGCACAGCAGAGGAGACCTTGGGCTCTCCAGATGGCACAGGGGGCTATGGAGAGAGTGCAGGGCACGGCTGGGCTCCTTGTCCCCACAGGGAGCAGGTGAGCCTCAGTCTTCAGGGGGAGCCCCAGCAGCTCCCTGGGCACCTCCTTAGGACCCTGTTAGGCCATGTTTGGGGTGGCTGCAGTGCGGCAAGCCTAAATTAAAGGCCAGTGCCTGCACTGACTTGCCCTATGCATTTTTTTCTCATCTCAGCCCACAGACACGACTCATCACACAGATGTGGCAGCTGGTGAGGACCGAGTCACCCCTGCATCACCCCCTGAGGCTGCTGGTATTTCAGAGCCCAGCACCAGCTATCCCGACCCTCAGCTGAAAATTACTCATTCCCAATGCCAGTGTCAGGAACTGGGCTTCCCACCAACATAAGATCACAGCTTTGATGCTGTGAGCAGGACAGGGGATGGCCACAACAGTGACGTGATCTAGTTAGAAACAAAATGTCCCTCTAAATCAGAGCAACCACAGGATAACAAAAAGAATTAAAATAATGAGAATTAGCTGTCCCATGCCAGAAACCAGGCAATGAGACTTTTACGTAAACAGTCTTGTTTTCCATTGGAAGATGGAAACTCTGGTTGGGTTCAGGCCAGGATAGCTGTGGAGAATTCCAGCTTCTGCCTCACCAAGCTGAGAAGCAGCACTGCTCCACCAGATTAAAGGTTTCCATGTTATCTCCCACCGCTGGGTGATGGATCCCCAGGGCACGTGGGGAGGCTGTTTGCAATCATAACAAGTGATGGCACGCTCCTTTGGTGAGGTGAATCATCTTCCCTGGGTGACAAGTCCCCATCTATTTCCACTCACATGGTGGTGGCCCTGTGGCACAGTGCTGTGAGCAATCCCCAGGGGACTGTGTGGGCATGGGAGAGTGCTGGGGCAGGCGAGTGCCCCAGACCCCAGCATGGGACCTGCTGTTGAGGAAGGCCTTGCCATGCCCCGAGCACCGTGGGTCTTTAATAACATACAGCTACCAGAATTCACCCCTCAGGACAAGGATAAGATCTTGGTTTGCAAACAGCAGCTCTCAGTGAGCACAGGGGTAAATAACTCCTCTGGGTGCTGCGTTGAGCAGCTGCCCTGTCACTCCTCAGTGGCTTCATTGCACAACCTGAGACAAACACAGGAACAATGTTCCTGCCTTTCAAAACATCACAAAGCTAGCCCTACTTTCCTTATAACAGCTTTAAATAATACTTTCTTAACTCCACTCAAAGTTAATGCATATATTACACACATTTTAATTACATCTTGTACTGCTAATAATACGGATGTGCTTATTGTCATAAACCCTCCTTATTTGGTGGCTGCAAATCTTTATGGAGGGATAACTTCAAAGCCTCATCTCATTGTCATGCATCAAAGCCTGTATTTCAGATTACCACGTGCTCCCCTACAGCTCAGCTAAGCAGCCTCAATCAAGAAACTGAAAACATGATGATGCATTTTTCCTTGCACTGCCTTATAGCAGGCAGGCTGTCACGCTTCAAGCTACTAGTTGAACAATACTGACATATTAAATTGAAAAAGAAAACCCCGCTGGAATCCTGGATCAGCAAAGGAATTGTGCCCTAGCAGAAATTAATTAAGAAGAATACATACTTTCCAGAATTATAAATAAAAATTAACAATCAAAGAGTTGGTTCAAAACATTCCACATATCTTGCACACCAAATACTTTTACACTCCATTACACCAAAATTCCAGAGGGTCATACCAGGATACTTATTGCCATTATATTGGCACTGAAGCCACTTTTCTAATGACCATATTTGGTCTGCAGCCCAGCTATGAACTTTAGCAATACAAAATGGCCCAAATGCTTTACTACTTATTAACTTGAAATTCCAGGAGACTGAGATAAAATTCTCTGCCTGATGGTTGTGATAAGGTCATCAGGAACCCAAAGGTCGTTTCATTTGCCCAAAGGAACCTACTTTTATGGTGATGTTGGTGACTTTGGGCCTGGCCCTTCCTGGTCCTCTCCTTGCCATAGGAGATGTTGACAGAGCTGCAATTTGGGTAAAAATGGTAAAAATCAAGAAACATGAAACACTTTAAAGCTTGGCATGTGGAAGAGGGGGACCCTTATCCAGAAAACATAGCAGTGGTGGCACCTGGAGAGCAGCAGTGTGGTGGTGCTGGTCCCCACACTTCCCCCTTGCACCCCAACACCACCTCTGCCCATGCTGCCTGTGCTTCCCTGGAGCCATGTGCTCCCCTTTTGGGGGGACAGGCTAATGGGGGTCTTCAGCAGAGCGCATGGGGCATCCCAATGCACCATGACTCAGGCAGATTGGGCCAGCCTTTGAACACTTTCTGAAAGGGCACAGGAGCACTGATGTTCCCAGCAGTTCCAAACCTCCCCAACCAGCACACAGACACCTTGTGTTGCCCACGGAGGAGAAATGAAGCTTCAGCAAAGCCCCAGGATGACCTCACACCTCATAGGTGCTCCCCCCTACTGAACACCCCATGAGTCACGCTGCCCTTCAAGCCCAGAATGGGCTTCCTCTGACAGAGCAGAAGGGAATGTGGGCTCACCCTGCAGTGTCCCACTGCAACCCTCCCAGAAAGGCACAGGAAACCTCAGAGATCCTCTCAGTCCATCTCTGCCAAGAAAAACAATCTTGCATGTGTCCCAAGGGCAGCCAGGGCTGTGGCTCAAAGGAAGCATCTGTGCCTGCAGGGAGAGGAGGAACTCGCACATCGCTGCCAGACCCGAGCACCCCACTGTCCCATGGGGACCCCAAGCAGGCAGCTATCCAGGGACACATCCCACCCCATCCATCCCACAGCACCTGCTTGGGAGCAGGAAGAAGATGGAGGCTGAATTGCTGCTCCAGAGGTAGCGACATACCAGCCACAGCCACCACACACCCAGGACGGGCTGTCGGCAAAGCTCAGCTGGAGGGCCCTGGGCAGCACCTGCTCACTGCTCTGAGCTCTTGCCCAAACTGGCCTGGGTACTGCCTTCTGCCTCATCACCTGCCGCTCCTCCCCTGGGAGCAGGGAGAGCCTGAGGAGGGGCTTTATTAAGGAATGTCCCACAGGTGCTGCTCAGCTGGAGAGAGTGTCCCTCACCTGGCATCATTCCATGTAGGAACAAAAAACCCAACCCGTGTTGGTTTCACCAGCAGCTTCACCCTCTTGTGCAAGAGCAGGGCAGCCCTGAACTGTCAGGGTTCACGCACTATTTTTATGGTCTGATAAAGAGCACACGCACAGAAAGTGCAGTAAACAGGGAGATAAAGAAGTGCAGGAAGGCGCCTGTGTCCCCACTCACAGGTCACCTGTCCCCGTGGTAATGCCTGGGGTGGAGGGGACAGGGAAGGCTGATAAGCCGGCAGCTCTGGGCACAAACACGGCACTGACAGGCACGGTTCAGGGTCGGAGCCTGCAGGAGCACCACAACAAACATTTGCTCTTCGATGCCAGGGTAGCCAAAGCAAGCCCGATTTTGGGGGGAGCTCAGGGTTTTGATGACACTAATCCTGAGCCTCCACCTCCTGTCGGAACCCCTTGGCTCAGGCTGCGCTTTTAGCAAGGGCAGGTGGGAGATTTACAACCCCCATGACCATCGTTTTTTTTCCCTGTTTATTAGTTTATCCAGAGCCCGTCCAGCCCGGGGGCAGCTCATTGGAGACCCAGGGGAGAGGAAGCACCGCCCGAAGCTCTGCTGTTTTGAGGGGTCACATGCCTGCTCCCCGAGTAGCTGTCTTGGTTACCAAACACTGGGCAGCACACTTGTATGTCCCTTGCTAGCAGCCAGTGTTCCAAATCCCTGTCTGGCCCAAAGGCGTTTGTGGTGTCCATTCTAACATCTGCAGCACACTCTGCAGCTGCCTCCCCAGCAAAACCTGCATCCCATTGCTTCTCCTTGAACTGCATTTTGTGCCAGCTCCGTCTGAGCCCGTTCAGCTGGTTCAGTGTCGGGAGCTGTCTGCTGATGCCTCTGGATCCAGACCTGCACGGGTGTCAGTGAGGACAGGGCTGTGGGGTGCAGACAGGCTGCATGGCTGTTTCCAGAGAAAAGGAAGAGGATATGAAAGCGTCCTGTAAGCACAGGGAAAAAATCCAAGGCTCTTAAAGATGTCGCTTCTCTTGACCTCTTGTTATACCTCCTGCCATTATATTTGATTGGTGGTCAACCAAATGTGTCTCTGGTTGAGATGTGGCAGAGGATTAAGGGAGGGCAAGGGGATGGTTTCCCTGCAAAACCCACCTCGCCATCCAAGCCATCCCACCTGCAGCATCCTCAGCTCGAGTGTTGTTTTAGCCAAACTCATGTGCCCCTTTCCACCACACAACACAAGCCAGACCCACATGCACATTCCAAGACCGCTGTGCTGGGAACACCTGGCTAGGAGTTTGAGGGACAGTGCTGGGGCATCGTGTAGCTTCCCATGGCTGTCCTGCAGCCCCTTCCAGTTGGGCTCCTGGTGCCCTCCAGAAACTTCCCTCCTGCTGCTTCCCAGACTCTTTCACAATCTGCCCATCCACCTCCTGGTCTTAACCTCTTGCCTGGTGTGGTCAGGGAGCCTGGTCCTGGCCCAGCACTGCCTGGAGTGGTCCCAGCTGGTGCCCAGTCATGGCAAGCATCCCACAATGGATCTCTCCCTGTGGGGAGGAATGCTGGGTTCTGGTGGAGCAGTTGCTCTGCCAGGATGGGGAGGTTGGCACAGCAGACACAGTTTCCCCCCCAGGCAGAAGTTCAAAGTGTCCATGCTGCTTTGTGCTGGGAGATGGAAATGAGGGAAAGGAGGAAATGGTGATTCCTGTTCGTGATGGATACAGCTGACTGCTCAATTTGACCTCCCAACCAGCCGCAGAGGGACGGATGCATAAACACACACACATACATATTTATAGGCACACTCGCAGCAACTCATTTTGCCGAAGTCCCTGAAGATGTTGGTCCTCTTCTTACTTTCACTCTTCAATTTCAACCTGACTCTGAGCCTAAAACTCTGCTCCTTCAATGTGAGGTCTTTTGGAGAAACTAAAATAGCCAAACCTGAAGTCATCGATGCCGTGGTAAAGGTACGTTTGTTCGCCTGGATGAGACAGACATTGAGTTTTTGGAGGGTTTCTTAGCTGTGCAGTCTTGCTCTTTATTTATCTTTCACTTTATTTTTCTTTTCAGGTGAAAAAATGAGTGCATAATTTAAAAAATATTGTACTTTTAAATTAAAAATCAGCCCGTGGTTGAATAGGATGTTTGCTGTTATTTTAGCTTGCATGGGAATATAACAGAAACAACATTTGCTGTTTCCTTTGGAAATGGAGTTAGGAAAAGAGGAAAACCTCAGTGCGCAGTAAAAATAATTTTCACTTTGAATCCACAGAGCTTTGTTTTGTGATACATTATTTACGTTCCTTATGTGCTAATTATTCTGAAATATTCTTGTGTAATTAAACCTATTCTCAGGACAGCAGAGTATCTGCCATATGAGAGTCTGGTACAAATCTGAAAAGCCCAATTGCTAATTTATGTAAGCAAACCCTGCTTCTGCAGCAGCCGAAGATCACTCTGCATTTTAAAAGAAGCACATTGTAGACTTCTGGCTTTTGCAAGTGCCTTCCAAGATGGTACAGTAAGGGAGGACGTGGTGCTTGGTGTTACTGGGATAGCTGTGAATCCTGAATGGCACCAGTGAGGAATGGTACCGTGTCATTGGGTTGAATGCTTTCATTGCAAACTGCCACACAAGATGGGTTTGCTTGAGCTTTGCATTTCTTGTACTGTCATCAGTGTGGGCAATATATACTAAATTATGGGTAATGTAGGTAATTATGGGTAACTTTCAGGGGGCAAAAAGGGGCTTTTTTTTTTTTTTTTTTGGCAGCAGAAATCACCCACAAAGTTTAAAGGACAATGAAACCAGGGGCAGAAAAGCCCCTGACCATGTTGTGCTGAGTGTGAACAGGGCTTTCCCACGGGGGATCCCAGCAGCAGCTGCAGGAGCTGAGCCCTGCAGTGCCTCTGAGCTGCGGTCTGTTTTCAGACAGGAGGTTGCTTTGGGCTCCAGGGGCTATTTCAGAGGGGTCTGCAGCAGACTGGGGCAGGTAAATGCTGACTGTAGGGAAGGGTAGGGGGCGAGCAGGGTCAGTGCCCCAGCAGTGGCAGGGGGGATCAGGCTCACAGCAGTGGCTCCTGCTGCCCCTTCCCCTCCACACTTCCTCCTCAGGGGCAAGTGCAGAAGTTTTTCACTAAGTCTGAAACCACTCTGCTTCTGATTTCCCTCTCACAGCTCATGCTGGGGTGTGCAGCAGCTCTGAAAGCAGAAGAGCTGCGCTCCAGCCACTCCTACCCCTCCCTTGGTCCCAGGCTGAGTGCCATTTCTTCCACAAAGGACTTCCCCCACACCAGTAGCCACTTCTTGCTAACCCTTTCCTAATCCTCCAAAACCCAGCACGTGTGAACTTCCTCCTGCTCCTTCCCCTTGCAGATCATTTTTCGCTGTGACATCATGTTACTGATGGAAATAAAGGAGAACAAGAACCGTGTTTGTCCTCTCTTAGTGGAGAAGCTCAACAGGTAGGGTGGCCACGGGAAAATGGGTAGATATTGGGAAAGATGCTTGGCAAGAGCCTGTACTCAGCATAGTGCCACCTTACCAGGACAAAATCTTTGGATTTGGGCTATGTCCCAGCCTTGAGGAAGGACCAGGCTCTGGCAGTCTCACTGAGGAACAGGAGCAAAGCCAGCTCCAGCCCACTGTAGAACACATTTTTAAATCAGTATAACCACGTTAGATTCAATTTACTACAGATTAATTCCCAAAGGAAGAAAGAAGGGAGGGGCAATGCCCTCGCCAGCCTGGCACCAGGCTGCAGCAGGACAGCCACCTTCCTGCGGGGCTGGGAATTGCTTTAGAAAGCCAGCACTGCAGCAAGGGGCCAGCTCCTGAGAAGGGTTTAGTGTCTTTACTCACCTGCCTCTGAGGTCAGGCAGGCAACGCTCCACAGCCTTGGGCACAGGCAAAATCACCTCCCTCTCAACCCCTTCTGAGTGCAGAAATAAACTCAGTAACACCACTTTCCTTCCAGTCAGCTGAAGGGGCCAAAGGAGGAATACAGGTGCATCGCCAGCCAGAGGCTGGGAAGGAACAGGTACAAGGAGCAGTACGCCTTCATTTACAGGTGAGTGAGCCCCCTGCACTCACAAGCCAGCCCTCACCCTGCCCTCTGGGTCACAGCCCCACAGGGACAGACTGGACATGCTGGTGGCTTTGCTCTGAGGGAGCTGGAGCAGTGCAGGCTGTGCAGGTGGAATGGGCTGTGCCTGGGTGTGGGGATCATCCCAGACACAGGCACCAGTGCTGCTGCATCTGTCCCAGACCATGGCCAAGGGTCCAGGTCAGAGCATGGAGTCAGTGTTAGATCTATCCCACCAAGCCATGAGTGTGACATCCCCTGTCCTATTCATTCTGCTGCAGGGAACACCTGGTATCAGTGAAACAAACCTACCAGTACCCTGACACCCAGCCTGGGGACGAGGATGTCTTCTCCAGAGAGCCCTTTGTCATCTGGTTCCAGTCTCCAAAAACTGGTGAGATGTTTCAGAAACATGTCATCATCCCACTGGGGAGTCAGCAAGACAATCCTGGCTGGGCCTGAGCATGTCAGGGGCAGGCTCAAGGGGCCACATACAGACCCCACGGTGCTTTTCCTTCCAAGAACAGCGTTTTGCCTTTCCAGGAAAGCCTGCAGCCCAGCACATGCTGCAGCCCTAGGAAAGCCTCTGCTGCCGCCACAGGCAGTGGGTTGGTGGATCTCTTCATGCTGCTGGCACAGCCGTGGGAGCAGCTACTGCTGCAGGTGCTGGATCAGGGCTTGCCTGCATTGGCACAGCATCTCAGGCTGAGCCAAGTGCCTGGAGGGGGACACTGTGCAGCCACACAGGGATTGCCCCTGGTCCACAGTCAGAGCAGAAAGCTCTTCCTTCCTCAGAAACGCCCCCTTGCTTCCAAGTGAGTCTCTGTTTCTAAGTGACTGATTCTCTCTTTAGCTACTACATATTTCCTGTTCTTCTGTCTTGTTTTTAAGCTGTCAATGAGTTTGCTATAATCCCTCTGCACACCACACCAGACACTGCAGTGCGGGAGATTGACGAGCTCTATGATGTGTATTTAGATGTCAAACAGCGCTGGAAAACCGAGGTTTGTTGCTACATCTCTGTTACTAACAGGGCTTTGGTATTGAGTCACCTGTTCACTATTCACAGCTGATAACCTTAAACCCACTGATAATGAGCCCCAGGTTTTGAGTATCTCTTTTATGTATTTTCATTGAATTCTCCCCATTTTATACAGTAAGCTTGATCTCCCGATAACATTGTCATCAGCATGCCCTGGTCTGCCCAGCAGAAAGGAGCAGTCCCACTGCAGTCAGAGAGCAGCTGCTATTTGAGCTGTGATGGCTGTTGGGAGCTTCCATAGTCCTTAAAAGTCCTTGTCAGTCTTCTTTTGAAGAGCTGTTCTCATGGCAACTTTTGAAAACCCTCCTGCCTTTCAGAACTTCATCTTCATGGGGGACTTCAATGCTGGATGTAGCTATGTTCCCCAAAAACAGTGGAAGAACATCCGGCTGAGGACTTTCTCTGAATTCGTCTGGCTAATTGGTGACAAAAATGACACGACGGTGAAGAGCAGCACAAGCTGCCCATATGACAGGTAAAGGGCCACTGCCACACTACTCACTGGTTATGACACTCTGAGTGAAAAAATATATCAAAAGGTGTCAGTGACCAACAGAGATGACAAATGTATATGAGGCCATCAAAGATAAAATGGTGTCTGGGGGAAATGTGATCCAAATACTTCTAGTCAGGAGCACAAAGCCCTTTGCAGACCTGCTGGTGAGTAGGTTTGCAGAGAGGACACCTCACCTTCCCCTGAGTATGTGGCAAGTCCTGCTGCCACTGCAGTTCTTTCAGCAGAGACAAAAAACACACCAGTTGTTAGATCCCAGAGTCCTCTTGCAGAATGAGCTTCTGGATCTAAGCAGGACCTCAGTAAGGCTCCAGTCATTGGTGTCCTGTGATTTTTATATTCAAAGCAGGGCTTTGAACTTCACAGCACTGTTAGGTGGGTTTAGACAGAAGTCAACATTAGCATCCAAGGCCAATGCACACCAAGATATTTAGGTGCCTTGCTGACAAGAAGGCACCCAAAGGAGCTGACATCTCTGTGTGGGAAGCCCGTGGGAAAGGACAAACTACATAGCTGTGACTCAGTGAAGGTCACCTCTCTGGCCACCAGCTCAGTGAGTGTGGCTGCTGCTGGTCACACACCCCATCACAGCACCCCGTGCCCTTGCTCCTTGCAGGATCGTAGTCAGCGGACAGAAGCTCATCCACGCTGTCATGCCACACTCTGCCAATGTCTTTGATTTCCAGAAGGACTTTCAGATGACTGAGGAGCAGGTATGCACAGCACAGCCTCTGCAGTGGTGGGGCAAGGGCTAACACGGGAGAGCAAAGCCAGCAGTGCCCAGACATTTGTGAACACAGTCCTGGCCATAAAGCTGCTGCATCCCCCCAAAGTGATGCAGTGCTGGAGCTGCACCTCCCCACATCCACTCCCATGCAGGGCAGGGCTTGGAGGGAGGGTGGGTGACTGGCTCCCAGCCCTCTGTGCCCTTGTTTTGCAGGCGCTGGGGGTGAGTGATCATTTCCCGATAGAATTTGAGTTAAAAGCAAAAGGTGGCTTCTTCAACTGGCTGAGATCAAAGTTTTCAAGGAAGACGAGAGCAAGGAAGAGCCGCCAATCAAGATCCTGATCGTGCTGAGTCCTCATGCATGGTGTGGAAATAAGTGAATGTCAATAGATCTTGCGGAAGAGTGGTGTAAATATACTCACAACTGCAATATTTAGTGGAAAACCCCTCCCAAATATTTTGCCAAGGTTCAAATATTTTGTGTGAGAAGGCAAAATAAACACTCCGGTTATTTCTTCATTGTATGCAAAAATAAATCAGCTAGAAGCAGCATGCTGTACTTACTGTACCTGTTGCAAATGTAAGGAGCTACTGCAAGGGTGAAATACTTCTGTGTGCTTTAGCTGCAGCACCTGAAGGGCAGGGATCTCCACATGTTGCCGTGGGCTCTGGAGCTCTGTCATTCCTCTGTGGGAGCAGAAGGATTAAAAGGACCCTTCTGGATAATGTGTGTATGTGTGTGTTTGCTTCAGAGCTGCAGCCAGTGGAACCGGAGTCTGTGCCTGGTGGTTTTCAATGAAGAATACTGCTGAATTTAGAGTATTTCTCAGTGGGGGTTTGAAACTGCTCACAGCATCGGGGAAAGACAGACATTAAAGAGAGAGGGACAGGCAGTGAGAGCCCCTTTTCTGCACCACCTCAGCCCAGAGCAGCAGGAAGCTGGTGGTTCTCACCCCTGCTTGCCTGCCTGCAAACCTGAGGTGAGACATCCTGTGGCTCCCAGGTGACTCTGCTGCCAACAGAGTGTAATAAAACTCATATTAAAATCTGATTTCAGCTTCCTGACATGTAAGTGAGCTGCACCCCCCTCTCAAAAAAAACCAAACCACAAAACCCTCTCCATGGCAGCCCAAAGTCCTCCAATGAACCAGACTTTGATGATGATTATTTAACATAGTGGTGCAGCAATCTGTTTTCCTAGCCCAGCCCACAGGCTGTATTTAGTGCACACCAAACCCCGTCACACAGATGGCATCTGCAAAGTGGGAACAATCCAACTGTTAGTAGAGGCAAATATTCTTTTCCCTTCATCAGTGAGCCCAGGGGTGCCTGCTGAAGGGGCATGGAGAACAGGAAAGCAAGAGGGGCTTTGTGCACAGGAAAACAGTTTGGCCTTTGTGAAACTCACTGTTCAGTGAGAAAGAATTTGAGGAAAGAAAGTAAATCAAGAGAAAAGGATCCCAGGGGTGTGTGTGCAAGGCAGACAACAAATCCTTCAGCTTTCAGCAGCAATTAAACTTGAAATGATACAGCATTTCATAAGCTCCCTCAATTATACTGCAGTCAAGGCAAAGGAAAAAGTCTGATTTAAAACAAATATTTACATTGGAATTTTTATAGATGCCACTGTCTGGCTGACAGCAGTCGTGGCTCATGTGAAGGCTGAAATCAGTCTGAGTCTGGTCTCATGTCTTGCTCCTACGTAAGTCCTTTCTGTCTCTTGGTTTTCAGAAAGGAACAGTGCACAAAAGAATAAATCACGCTTCAGGAGAGCAATAATGGACACATTCAGTCATGAAAAAGATGTAATTATGACTAAGTTGTACTGAAAATATTTGTCCTTATTTGAGGTATAGTCCTTTACCCAACATTTGGAGATAAGAGATGTAGCCAGAGAGCAGCCATGGGAGTGAAGTCACTGCCTGTTGTTCTGGAGCTTGGTGCTGGGTTTGACTGGGATAGAGTGAATTTTCTTCCCAGCAGTTGCACGGAGCTGTGTTTTGGATTTGTGCTGAAAACTATGTTGATAACACAGAGTCAAGGCTTTTTCTGCCTCTCATCCCACCAGCGAGTTGGTTTGGAGTGCACAAGAATTTGGGAGGGGACAGCAGACCACCACTGACCCAAGGGATATCCCATACCATATGGACACATGCTCAGCACACAAAGCTTAGGAAAGAAGAAAGAAGGAGAGGACTTTCAGAGTAATGGTGTTTGTCTTCCCCAGTAACCATTATGTGTGATGTAGCCCAGCATTCTTGGGGGTGGCTGAACACCTGCCTGCCCATGGGAAGTGGTGAAATGAATGCCTTGTCTTGCTTTGCTTGTTAAACTGTTTTCATCTCAACCTACAAGTTTTTTCAGCTTTACTCTTCTGATTCTCTCTCCTGTCCCATCCATGGGGAGTGAGCTGGCTGTGTGGGGCTGAGGTGTTGGCTGGTGTTAAACCACAACAAGCTGCCATTGCAGAGATGCTGAGCATTGAACCAACAGAGAGACATCTTGATGCAAAATGATGCTTCTCCGTGGTGGAGAGCTGGGACACAGTTTTGTGAAATTCACAGCAGAGAAACAGCATCTGTGCTCAGATTGTAACATCTGATAAGGACTGGGAGGTGTCCAAAGCTCCTACTGTCTGCACAGTCAGTCTCTATAGATATTCCTGTGTTTATCCTATACCTTCATTAGACAATATTATAATTACATCCTAAAATGTTTCACAGTTCATGTCATCTCTAGATTTTCTCCACTGGGGATTATTACCCAGCTGTCCCACCTGGAAGGGTTTTCAAGTTGTTCCAGCCTGCAGGAGCCTCAATATATTCTGCAGCCAGAACAAAGTTTCTCTTTTTGATGAATGAGGCTTCTTGAGCTTTATTTATGATCAAACAGAAGTTTTACACTGGGAATCTGAAATTCCTGGAAAGACTGTCTCCTGCAAGCCAGGTCTCAGATCATGGGAGAGAAACAAAGAGGCTCTTCAGAAACCGAAAACTCTGGTTTTACCCCAGCAGCCCTGGCCAGGTGAGAATGCAGAGCAGATAGGATTCAGCAGAACAAAAAGTGCTAGATTCCCCTGGTCCCTCAGGTTTGGGTCCTTGGGAAGCCCTTCTCCAATGCATGGTGCTGGAGACATCCTCACTTCCCACAGACCCAAGGTCTCCACTGCCCCATGGAGAGACAGACAGACCCCTCCTCAGCCCACGGAAGGTCCCTGCTGCCCTAACGCGTTTTCCCCTCCCTTCCCCTCCCCGTGGAGCAGCGCACACATTAAATATTACCAGGGCCCCCTCTGGTGGTGCTGTGCAAGTCCCATGCTCTGGGAGGGTTCTCCAGACCCCTCACACAGCCAGCAAACCCAGCCACGCCAAGCACAAGGGATTCCACGCCCATCTGGGAGCCCCTGGATCTCCATCCATCCCCCGGTCTGTGTCCGCACAGACCTCTCCATTCGCTGCGGAGACCCCCTGGCTGCCCCCACCCCTGAGCTCACCCTGCCTATACATGAGTTCTGCAGCAAAAAGGGAGTCCTTTCTCGGCTCCAAGCCTGGTTATTCATTGCCCGCAGTTATTTAACCGGGAATATGCTGCGATGACCTTCCCAGGGCAGCCCTGCTCGCAGGAAGCAGTGCCAGGACCAGGTGCTGGCAGGTTACAGGACACAGCCACCCCTCGGTGTCCCTGCTGTCCCTGCCCCAGGAGCAGCAGGGCAGCTGGCTTGGTCCAGCAGCAGCCACAGCCTTCCCTGCCCGCCCAGCCCCTCAGGATGTCTGCCAGTGATGGGGCTTCTGCTCCTTGGTGGTTTGGACCTGGTTTTGGGGAAGATGTGAGGCTGTTCTGGCCACCAACCCCTTCTCCAGTGCCAGGGGAAGCTGCAATTTGGATCAGGGGCTCTTTCTGCAACCATAAAATCATAGAGTAGCCTGAGTTGGAAGGGACACACAAGGATCACCGAAGTCCAACTCCTGTCCCTGCACAACCACACAAATCACACCATGTGCCTGAAAGCCTCATCCAAAGGGTTGGTGAACTCTGGCAGCCTTGGTGCTGTGACTGTTTAGTCTCTGAGGAGCCTGTTCCAATGCCCAAATATTCTCTGGGTGAAGAACCTTTTCCTGATATCCAACCCAAAACTCCCTGAGCCAGGTTTAGCCTGCATTCCTGTCCATCATCCTGAGGGCTCAGGGACTCAACCTCTGCACTCCCACCTTGTATAAAATCACAAATGCCCTTTCTCTGCAGGATGGTTTTCTAGCTGGTGTGAAAAACAAGGTTAAATAGTTTCTGTGTCATTTTAAATATAGTGTCTCAGCTGTCAGTGTTTGCAGGGGCAATTTTCTGTTAGACAGGAGACAGACTTATAGGAATTAATTTTCATATTGGCCAACTAACCAGAAACCTTCCCTGGAAAGCTCTGCAAATGCTGGCACTGAGACACGGCTGCTTTCTGTGCCTCTCTGCTGGGAGGAGGGCCTGACCCCAGACATTTTCAAGGAAACTAGATGCAAAATCCTACCCTCCAAACAAAACACTCTAGCTGGACATCACTGTCAGAAAGAAATACCCCCCTGGCAGGGCCAGCTCCTCCATGGGGCCCGAAGGACTCACAGGCTTCCAGCTCAGCAGGGATGTAAATATTTGCAGTACTAAGGTCCTGCAGAAAGGCAGCTCAGCACAGGAAAGAGCTGTCAAACATACCTCTGGGTCCTGCTAAATCATATTTTCCTATTAATTTTTAAAAAAAATCATAAATACTAGCCTTTCGTTCATGTTATATAAAGAATATGCTTTAAATCTCAGTCAAATTAATAGCGACAGGAGCTATAAATCCAGCCTGATTTAGTGACAATGTTTTTTCTAAGTGTGCAATATAAATTCACAACCATGAAAATTAACTCTGAAAGTCTGAGAAATTCTGAAGAGCCATTTAAAAGCGTTTTCCCAGGAGGCCCTGAGGAAATAGCCCAGCACAAGAGGGGGGCCTGGCAGCAGGGCTGTTTTGATAACCTTCAGCAAAAGAGACCTGAGAATATTAACCATTACTGGAGGCTGCAGAGGAAGAAATTGCTGTTGCCCTCCCTGCTGCTTTTCCAGCTTGGATGGAGCCATGAAGATGTGGCATATCATGGCGTGGTGGGGATGGGAATGGGAGTATCCCTAAGTTATTGTAACACAGGGGAAAATTACTTTTAAAAATAAACATTCGGGATGCCTAAAGGTTCAGCTACCAGGTGGGTTTGCTCCCAGGCTGCAGCAACACAGCAGGGCTGGGTGCCCTGGTGCATGTCCTGCACTGCTGCTGTCAGCAGCAAAATTTCAGATGCTTCTTTCTGCTACTCTGGATGGGAACAAGAGACCTGAAAAAGAAGAAAAATAGTAAAAACAAAGAAGTTCCTCCAAGCCAGCTGGCACAGAGCTCAGAATAAACACCTGAGGTTGGTGTCAGCAGCTTTGCAAGACCCCATCCCTTGCATGCCAGTGGGTCCAGAGCTGTCCCTGACCTGGCAGAGGCCAAACCAGAGGGCAACCAGTTTTGTTTGGCTCATGGGAGAACATGGCACAGCCAGCTGTCATAATAACAAATGGTTTGGAAAGAGCCTTTCTTCAAACAAACAAAAAACAGTGTAAAAAAGCATCGTGCCATTCCCTCAGTTAAGTTTCATGCAACTCGATCCCAGTTTCTGTCAAGTGATGTCTGTTTATACGTAACCACCTTGGACAGGCTTTTAAATGTGATTTATACGTAGTTTGTTCCCTTTTTTTTTTAGGTAAGAAAGGTGCATTGTCTGCAGTGCAAGTACATTTCAATGTGGGGTAAAAAAACAAATTGAAAAATAAAATCAAATCATTTTAAAACAAATAACAAAGAAGTTAAAGGTGAGTAGAGAAAAAAGCAGTTTCTGGATTGGAAATTTCACAATCTCACTTTCCATAGACAATTAGAGGGGAAACTAATTACAGGGTTTGCATAATGTGACAAAACCCAGAGCTCTGCTGAGCAATAGTCCCAGCAGCCACATTGCTAATGCACCCAAACAGATGTCAGAACAGCTCAGGGCTTTTTGGAGGGTGAAGGAAGATCCATCTTGACCACACAAAGTGCTCTGCACAGTCCCAGGCCTGGAGACTGACCACTGCAGTAACACTTCAAAAAAAATTAAGTATACTGGATTATCTTTATATATATACACATACAGAATAATTCACTGGTTAATTTGAAGCAATTCAAAGATCAAATAATTTGAATTATTAAAATGAACACTGGCGTATTTTAAATTATTAATTTCATTAATACCAATTATTAAAAAAGTTATTAAGTACACATACTTAACTTTTTATAGATAATTGCAGCTGCACAAAATGAAATGCAATTCTCAGTCTTGAGCAATGCCCTGGCCAGTATATGAGGTATTTGCCATGCTGGCTGCAGAGATGGCCATCAGAAACATGGAGGCAAGGCTGGGACACCCAGAGGGGTCTGAAGGGGGAATTCCAACAGCTCCCCAAACCAAAGGAGAAGGGCAGGAGGCAACAAACGCAGGTGAGAGCCCAGGGTATGGCAGGAACAAGCACAGCACAGGGCCAGGGACTCCACAGGGCAGGCTGAGTGTGCAGGCTGTGGGAGCTCCAGGACATCACCTCTAAAGCTCCCTTCTTTCTGCCCACTGAGATGGACAAGTGCATCAAACCCAACCAATACCAGGCGGGGGGATGAAATGCTCTGGAAAGTTACCATCCCATGGGAACTGGTGTGCTACAGGGACTTACCTTCCAGCACCCACCAAAATACTCAGTGAATTCTGGAAGTACAGTGGGTCCCAGCACGTTTTCTTGTGCGGCAGTGCCCTGACATAGAGACTGCCATGGGTCACTGGCCACCAGGAGGTCCAGCTGGCTATTGAGGGCACTGCCAGATTTGTTGCTCAAAAACTAGTAGGAGTGCTCACAAAACAGCTTGGGCTATTTGAAGAGGGATGGATGAGCTCCCAGTGGGACTCACAGGTACCAGGCAGCCAAATCCTCCTGCAAACAGCACCAAGGAGAGACTAGAAACAAGAAGAAAGAACTTAAGTTCAACCAAGTTGGCAGAAAACCACTTCCACAGATAAAGGCAAAAAATAATGCCAGTCCTCTGCCTATAAAGTGCATCCTGTACCATTGCAAGGCTACCCAGCAGGAGGCACTGGGACACCAGTAACCCAGTGCACCAACAGCCCAGCCCCACAGCCCAGGGTCATTACACACAGACAGGAGCAACAGGCAAGAGAAGGCCAGACAAGGGCAGGGTGACTGGGACATAGGGGTTACACAGGTGAGCCACTCTCAAGGTTTACTCACCCCAACAGCTGTATCCAGGGTATTTCTTTTGTTTTGTTTAAAAACATTAAATAGGAGGTTCACGCTGACGTTGCACAAGGCTAATGAAACACAGTTAACTATAAAAAGGAAATAATCTGATAAACCTGGGGCAGGAAAGTCCTTGGCAGCCACTGCATCTCAGGTTTCACTGGGTTTTTTTCAGCAGGAGTGTGTTTGGGAAAACATCTGCTGGTTTCCATGGCCGTGTGCTGGAGCTGCTGGCCCCAGGTGCAGGGAGACACCTTCTGCAAACAACCCCAGGGAGCCTGGAGGAGCAGGGGGTGCTGCTGGAATGCCCCAGGATCAGACCTAGAATCCAGCTGGCAGCTCCAGGGACACACACCAGTGCCAGCTCCACTGCCCCCATGCCTGGGGTCTGCACAGGGGCAAAGTGGCACAGTATGTTTATGTCACAACTTAAACTTCTGCCATTTTGTTTTAAGGGAAAAAAACATTTTAGAGGGAAAAAACCATGAATGGCACTGAGGTTATGCCCAAATTTTCATTGCTACCTGCATGGCCTGTGTGCTCTCCAGTCTACCTGAAGCTGCTATGGTGTAGTTTCAGTTTGAGCT
This sequence comes from Campylorhamphus procurvoides, assembly GCA_013396655.1. Lineage (NCBI taxonomy): Eukaryota > Metazoa > Chordata > Aves > Passeriformes > Dendrocolaptidae > Campylorhamphus > Campylorhamphus procurvoides. The sequence goes on along the minus strand of WBMV01016873.1, from coordinate 70,275 downwards.
TTACTGACTACATATGAAAGGAATCCAATGTTGTTTTTAACATGCACATTTTAATGAAGCAAACATTTCTATTTAATAAGTTATAAGATACAATTTTACAATCCTGCATTTTTATTCCAGTTTATTTCGTTTTAAATTCCTAGTTTACAATGTACTGAGCATTTCACATTAAGGCACAAAAAAAAGCACAGTAAAAAAAACCCCCCAACTTTATTTTCCCAATGACTGTGCTGGAGAGTAGTGCATCAACATGTAACTACAGAACCATAAGCATGAACTTCTCCCGAGGGACAGTGACATTTCAACAGGTTTTAAACAAATCCTACCTTCTCCTAGTTGCAGAGTTAGAGCTCATTAGGAGAGTTTACTAAAGCCCCAGCAGCTGACAGCAATTCAGATATGCACTTGGAAAGTAGCATGGAGTAATCCGGGACAAACAGACAAGTTATAAGGAAGTTTCCACTCCCTGACCCTCAGCAGCAGCAACGCCTGTTGCAGCACGAAGGGGATTTCAGGAGCTGAATGTGCTTCGGGCATGTCCTTGGACTGAGATACAATAAAACACCTTGCACCAAACATGGGTTTGTTCATCGGTATTATTGCTATTACTTGTATTGCTATTACTGGTAAGTTCGCACACCCTCCCTCCCTCCCCACACCCCAGTGCAGCCGTGGGGCCCATCCCAGGCTGGCTGCTTTGCACCATCTCAGCTACTCCTGTGGCCTCCAGGGAAACTGCTGGTCATCATCCCAACACACCACGGTGCTCTGTCCTGCAGCAACTGCGGGTCACACAGTGAGAGCTATCCCTGGCCTGGCAAATTTAGGGGATTTACTTAACCCAGCCAATCCTGGGGCTTGTTCTTAAATCAAAGAGTGTGAGGAGTTACCTGTACAGTTATGGAAACATCACCAGAATCCCAAGCTAATTAAAAACTGCACTGCTAACATCATGGACAAAAAGCTACCTGTCTAGAGTTACAAAGCATTAATATAGAAAAGCTGAAAGCTTTCAGGAAGTCGATTTCAATCTGCTTTTGGTTGCTATAAAAGATAAACTTTTTCTAAATGTAAACCACTAGCAGAGCATTTTCAGAAACATTTTAAATTTGAGTGGTAAAGCCACTTATAGTAGCTTTTTATAATGTTAAGCGTTAAAATTGATCAAGTATACAAAGGCACCTATTATAGTACCAGTTTTACCTCATTTCTTTACAGAAAAGAATTTGAACTGGGGACAGCCCAAGTCATATTCCATAACTAAAATGTAAAGTCTCCAGTCAAATAAAATCAGTAGTTAAGATACCCAATTACAAAGACAAATTCCAGTTTTCAATTAACATCTAAAGTCTTTAAAGTCCGCAAGGGAAGTTAGTGTCTAGTCATCCACATGATTCTCCAAACATTAAAAGTGACCCGGACAGTACTGCAAAGGTACAATTTGAGGAGGTTATTAAATAGATTGACATTAGGTTGGTAAGTAGGATAGAAGTGAAATGCTTGTAAAAAATAGTTACAGAGTGTACATCTGACTGCATTGAAATGTGAGCCGTGTGTATCTAGATACTGCATTTTGCAACAGGACTGCACCCAGTACAACTCTACATCTGAACTGCACATGCAGAGACCGACTGACGCTCAGCGGGTTTATGGAACGGTGACATGGAAGGGACTCCCAGGGATGTGCTCGTCACCCCATTTCACTGCCAGAACATAGTCACCCCTCTCCCTGACGACGTAAGTGACATTGTACTGATGGCTGCCCAAATGCTTGATGGACACCTCTTCGCATGGTATTGTAGGTCCATGGACACCAACTAACAGCATGTTGGAACCTACAGCAAAATAACAGACATGTTAGCATTCCTGAGCTTAAATAACCCAGCACGGGTATCCCATAATATACTGACTCCGTAACACAAGGATTTTGTTATTTTGATTCAAAGTGGTCATCTGTACAGCTCAGCTAATTTGGCATAAGAAGGAATTTTATTTTATAAAGCTTTCAACCTCAGAGAGGCAAGGGCTTATTTGTGTATTTTGCCAGATCTGATAGGGGACCACTATCTAACTTGAGCACAGGAGATATCGGTGCTGCTTGTGAAAATGAGCCAGTGCTGCTTTACAAGTACTACATCAGAAGTTAATAGCAGGGGCCAGTCAACACAGCTGGCTTGTAATCCACCCTCCACAGAGCTCCTGGATGATGATGATGATGATCAGTGCTCGAGGCAAATGGGAACACCATGCATTTCATGCTACAATGCACCACAAGGGTTGCTTAAGTTCAACAACCTGTTTGTTCTCATGCCATAACCCTGTGGCTCTTTCAGGTGCACCTGGCTCAGAGGAAGCCATTTGGAGAGGAATTGGTATCTTTACAGCCTCTCTATTAGGCCTGACTTGGTAAGTACAGTGTAATATTTACAGTTTTTCTTTAGAACCAGATCAACACCTCAAGCTCTGAATTTTAACTCTGCAAGTTGGTTTAAGGGAAAAAAAAAACCCAGCTAAACCACCCACCCTGAACATCCAAGCTGGTTCCTGCATCCATACCTGCTTTGCTGCAGTCCACAGAGAAGGAACTTTTCTGACCCACAAAAGCCTTTGAGAGTCCTGCTCCCCGGGAAACCACTTTGCTGGCATCCGAGGTGGATTTGGGAATGGCGCTATAGCAAGTTTCAGTCGATGACCTCGTCACCGACTCCACCAGGATGGAAGAAGTTTCGTTGGCACTGCCTGGGCTAACCAGTCGCTGTCCTGGAAACAGAGAAGATTTCTGACATTCAGATTCACCCCATCTGAAAGGCATTCCCATGGAGGTTTCGAAACCCTCCTAATGACTAGCATGCATTCTGCATCCAAAATGCATTTTTGGAGAGGAGCAATTTCCTAGTTGGGTTTTTAAACTGACATCTTCTAGCACTGCTGGCAACAATCCCATCCCAGAGCCCTCAAGTGGTTGAAGGACCACAGGAACTTCAGGATTCATTAAGCAAAGCTGGCTGCTTGAGAAGAGTTAATTGTGCTCCAATCACCAAATGCCAAAAATTAAACTCAAGTTGGCAGAAAAGCAGGTGCAATTTTGCAATAATCCATTTTGAAAGCAGAGCGTGTCCCAGCCTGGGGGAATGCAGTCCCTGTCACCCTCTCCCAGGAACATCCCCATGCCTTGGGCACCAGGAGAGGGTTCACTAGCTGAGGGGCAGCAGTAGAAATGAGCTCCAGTCTGTGCTTAAACACAGTGCTGAGGAGAGAACAAGCTTCCTAAGCCAGGCTTCCTCACATCACCTAAAAGCCTCCCAGATGTTACCAATCTTTGGTTAGGTAACACCTGCACCAAGATGAGACCAAGAAAAGCACCACATATGCTACAGGCAAGCAGGTTTCAGGCTTTGCGGGCAAAATGGGTAAATCAGTCATATTTCCCTACTGCAAATGCAACACCCTGGCACTAGATCACAATATAACATTCCCCCATGAAGCTATTCTATGGCCCACCACCGAGTCAAGCTGGCAAGCTCCATGACTACTGCTCTTGTAGCTGCTCCTGAGACCCCTCATCTAGGCTCTGGAGGTGATGGGGAGAGACATTTTGCATCTCATGTTTTTGGGCATCTAGACCAGAATGCCACACTGTCTCAGGGGGACATATTTGCTGAATGACACGAACCGCTTCAGGCACGCAGTAAATACTGGTTAGCTTTTTACCTGTAACCTTTGCCTTGAAGGGGCTGCCCACTATGTGGTTAGGTCCACCATATTTAACTCCAATTAAATAGTTTCCTGGAGCCATGGGTGTGTACATGACTTTGTAACCTTCTGGAGTTTCCTGGCAGTCCATTTTCACCTTTGATGGCCCTTCAATTGTAACAGAGAGGGTACCTGGACCAGCCTGGGTCGTGTTAATGAAAAATTCCGACTGCAGTCCTAGAAAGACGTAGCACAGTGAGACACACTCTTCCTCACACCAGATGTCACACATGCAGCCTCAGTCATTAAACAGGAAGGGGTAACTGGGCACAAGACCAGGCTGCCCAAGGCTGCAGGCAGGGAGGGACACCACATCCCCCTGCCCCACATCCTTGCACAGCCCTAGCCAGGGGCTCTGCAACCCTGCCAGTCTCCTCAGCTTCATCCTGCTCCCTTCTCTGCTTGGGTTATGTGACTGTGTGGGAGAAAGGATCATGAGAGCCCTTCAGGGCTGAGATGGATGCAATTCAGCATCAAAAAACTGTCTTAGAGAGAAAACAAGAGCCTTTCTCGTGGGTGCCAGAGCCCACACCAACACAGCTCCAGCATGGCTAAGTTCAGGAGGGCTCAGAGCCCTCTCATTGCCTGGACCACAAATCAGCAGTGAGGAGCCCACAAGAAAGCAGGAGAGACAAGGGGCAGGAGATCTGGAGGAGATGGGTGTTTGAACTGCTTGGCAACAGCACTCCAAGCAGTTTGTGGAAACAAAAGCTTGTTTAATTACAGCATCTGGTTAACACAGCTGAATTACTGCTGCTAATACTAAGCCAATGACACGATGGCAACGACACAAGAAAAAAAGTAAGTAAGGCTTTCAGCCTCCAAATAATTTACTGTCAAACTCTGGCTTAAAATATTTATGATCTTTGGGTTGTTGCATGAGACACTGCTGAGAAGGAATAAAGTGCTTGGGCTCACTCAAAACCAGGACAGCCATGGGAAAGTTTACTGCTGCTGCAACAGAAGCATGCAGACGTGGGAATAAACTAGGGAGAAGTTTCTAGCCTCTCCACACAAGAGGCTGCTGTGTCGCAATGCTGGACTAGCCCAGCTCCCACAGAGGATTGTGCCACCTTCCAGTGTTCCAGCAGCCCACGCCCCTGGCACCACCTGCCCGGGAGGGTCAGGCATCAATGGGCAATGCCCCACTCAGCTGGAGGGAGGGAGGTTAAAGCCCAAAACCAGCAAGCTTCCCAGCTTCTTGCTAAGACTTCTTGCTCCAGAGTCACTGCTTTTTCCCTGTGCCCCAGATGAAGGCTCGCATTGTTGGAGGCTGCAGGCACACAGCCCTCCCGGGGGATAGTTCAGGTGCTCAGCCACCGGCTATTGAAACCCCTACACTGGGCCATTGTTTGGAAACGCTGCTCAGCAGCTCCCAGGGCACCGGGCCTTTGGCAGCAGCCTGGATTCAACAATGGGGCACAGAGTAACTCTGCTGAAGTTAAACAGTCTGTTTAGATTTAAAACAGCCCCAAGCACCTTTATAGATGGAGAAAAATTCTGCTGTCCCTGATGCATCAGTGGCTAGTATTAATGAGTGCTTTTGTTTCCACCTATTAAAGCAGCACAGGCTATATCTTAATTTTATGCTGTGTATCCACATGTTTCCAAAACCAGCTGCTTGGTTTCTCCAGAACACCAGAAGCTTTAACTGAATAACTGCAGTATTTTTTTCCCCAGGGAGACAAAAGGTAATGAAATGGAATCCACAAGACACAGCAGTAGATGGGATAAGAGGAACTAGCTATTCCCTTGCATAACAAAATGAAAGAAAAATAATCAGTTTTACTCTGCCATTCACCTGTGTGTGTGGCCTGAGCAAGCACACAATTAAATAAATCAATGTGCATATCCTGGAATGTTTTCATAGTTTCTTACTAAGGCCACAAATCATAGAAATGAAAAAACAAACCCTAAACTCTACATTCTTGAGTTGAGAACTATCAGATGAGGCAGGCAAAGCAGACACTGAGGTGTCAGATTTCCAAGAGAGTGTTCACACTGCACCTCAAGCACACAACCAACAGAACAAACCACTGTTCTCCCCAGGGTTTACACATCGTACTACATTTAACTTGATTTACACATTGTACTACATTTATCTTGAAACTTCTTAGAGCTACAAGCACTGAAGGAAAGGTAACGGGGTACACCTTTGTACCCATTTAATTAACAGGGGCACACAAGTTAAACAAGATTCCTTCAACTAGACAGCCAACCCAGACATCATATTCGTGCATGGAATGGAGCCAGAGCATCTCCAGAGCTCTGAGGGACCACCGAGGTGGAGCTCAGCTATCCAGCAGAGTTCTAGCCCAGCTGCTAACCAGCAGTTCAAGTAACTGCGTGCTGCAGCTGCTGATTTGCAGCAGTTTTAAGCTTGTTAAGGCTCAGTATAGCCTGCAGACTTATAAGTGATGGTTATAAGACATGAGGAGCATGCCAGAAAGCAAAATTAGCCTGTGCTCAGGTCAGCAGGGAATGTGGGTTAGTTCAGCTGCCTTAGCAGGGAAAGTCATGTAAAAATACACCTAGGAACAGCTTCTGTGTGTGCCTCAAAGCCAAAGAGGTGTGTGCCAGAGCTGTGAGAGAAGGGTTACCCGTGGTGCCGCTCTCCAGGCCAGACCCATAGGCTGTGACGAGCGTGGGATTGCCCGCCTGGCCGGGCTCCCCCACGCGCACCTTGAAGGGGCTGCCCACCACGTGGCTCCCGTTGAACTTCACGTCGATGGAGTGGATGCCGTTCTCGTGGGGGATGAACCGAACGGCGTACTTATCTGCAAGAGACCAGGGGCTCTTCTGACATACCACAGATAACAATCAAACAATGAACCAGCAATTAAACCCAACCAGTCAGCAACCCCAGCTTCTGTAATGCTTTGACATATTTTGGTCCCAGGTTTAGTGAACGCAGCTACACAAGCTGCCAAGCTCATATTGAAGTAGGAAAATGCTGTATTTATTGCAGGAGGTGTTACAAGTTGGATTTTCACCTTGTTTACTAGAACCTGATCTCAGCTGTCATCTAGTCTGCAGGCTAGGATTATTTGCCTCCCTTGTGCACTAAACATGACAACTGAATCACAGTCCAACCTGTCAGCAGCTGAGAGAGCAGTGCAGAGAAGAAAAGCAGCTGGTCAGATCAAGCTAAATCTTACCAGCAAGCCAAGCGTGCTGCTGACACCACAGACACGGCACCTTTATCTAATGAAGTCATTTAGCAATTTGCTGATATTTAACATTTTTGATTGCATGTTAACTCAGAGAGGAGGGACTGATCTCCCCCAGCTGGACAGCTGCTGTCTGTCCAAAGCACAGACCATAACTCATACAGACTTCGAGTAAAAAAGAAAAGCTCATTGCTGAAACAGGTGTTGAGCTTTCTGTAGTGTTTGCTTATAGTCAGCTTCCTTGACATTTCATATGAAGGAGTGAGTGAGAGTTAAAAATAAACTGTTAGTCAAAGATGGAAACATAGCTTTAGAAAATAAACTTCTTCCCTGGTTAAATTCAACTCCCACATTATATTTCATTTACGACTAATATCACTGTACTTCCACTGGCAAGCCAAGACTCAAATATCTGTATCTTACAGAGCTTGGGGGTCAGTCAGTTCATTGGCTATCTAGGAAAAGCATGAAAAAAACCCTGACTGAACAGCTCCTCACATCAAGAAATCATTTTCTAAGCAAGGTGCTCATCCCTTGGGTGCACTGCTCATAAGCCAAAGGAACCAAATTCCCTTGCTGTGGGACAGCAAGTGTTTTGGAGGTCACATGGTTTGTTATGACCACTGTAAAGCTGTGCTTACCTGGCTCCAGCTCAGACACATGGCACTCTTCGACAGCTCCGGAGGGGCTGTGGACTTTAGCATCGATCTTGCCCTTTGCCCCGTTCAGCCTTATAGCAAAGGATGCTGGCTGATTAACTTTTAATCCAGACTCCTGAGAATGCAACAGTCAGATTATCAAATTAAAACGTCTTGTTTCAGACAGCACATGATTTGTGGCAGGGGAAACAACCACCTCAGCGTGAGGTTTTTTTCATATTTCAACAAAAGGCAAAGTTGTGACTTGCACTAACTCTCAAACCAGCTCTCTCCCTCTTAAGGAGTGGCTGATTCAGGAGTCATCCACATTGGCTAGGCTGACTTTTCCCATGGTAACATGCATTTTTGGAAGCCAAATGGCTCTGCCACATCAAGAGAGGCAGGTTTACAAGACTAGTCACCTGTTATCACTGAGCTCAGTCCTCAGTGTTCAAGCACTTGATTTAAAGGATGTTTAAGCTATAGCTCCATTTTCAGTCCATTCACTCATTCCAGATTCATTCAGAGACAAGCCCCTGATAATCCCGTTGTCTGAGAGTAATATGCATGTTTATATTTGCCACAAGAGGCTGCCTTTTGAACGCCACCACAAGATGTCTTAAACATGAGAAAGTAATTTAAAACACAAAACCAGATGTTGCAGTGCTGTCAGGTCATCGGTGGAAGTCGAGGCAGCTCCACATCCAATGGTCCTCAACCAGCACAGCACACACAGCTAATCCAGCAGTAATATCTCATGTTTAACATACTTTACCTGATTTTGTTTTCAACTAAATCCTGAAGAGGGAAATAAATGCAACTGAGTAGAACTGAGGTACAATGAATAACAAAGTCCCTGATGTGGGTTTAGTGGAGGCTGATGCTGCACAATGCACTCCTGTTACCAAATACTCAGCTTTATCTGCCTCTCCAGGATTTAACTGAAGTGAGTATTCCTGTCAAAGAGTCTTTAAATGAAACACAAGGCAAACATCAATACCACAGTGACTAATTAACGCCCTTGTAACTCCTGGTTAGAAGAGATACTATCAGATCAGGCTGTCATGGTTCATTTACACAGCCGAGGTGAAGTCCTGCAGCCCAGGCAAACTCCTGGGAACCACAGCAGGGACTTAGCCCAAAAAAAAGCCTCAGCTGAACTACTAATCACCACTCAGGGAGGACTGAGGTACAGTATATTTAGATAGAGATTCTCAGTCTTGCATCCAAGTTTCTGGCTTTGGAGATTTTAGTCAGGCCTTTAATGTTACTTGTATTTTAATGCCTGTAACCACACACACACACAAATGACATGGTGAGGTTAGCAGAGGAGCCCAGACCAGCTACAAAGCTGTGATTCACTCTGAGATTCACTACCGTTCATGAATCATGGGAGCTGAGACTGTGTGGTTCCATAACATCAACCAGAGCAAATCTGCACCCCAGCCTTACAGCAGGGCCCCTTCCATCTGCCCAGCCAGGCTGCAGTGATGTCCCAGCCACATAGCCATATGCTGCCTCACCCATGGAAACCCAGCTTTTCATCCATCTGCCAACCAAGGAACTCAGTGACAGCATGATCACTGGTGGTTCACGTTTCAGTTCTCCTAGTTAATGGGGTGGGAAACACTTTTTAACTCCTCTGGTGCTATTTCTGGAACCTCTTATTCCTAATTCCCAAGTGTTATCACCTGTAATACACTCAGTTGAGCCTTCTGCCTTTGAATTCTGGCTCGCCAGAGCTGGGCCAGCTGCCAAAAACCTCTCTGGCTGCAAGCTGAACTTGAAAACAAGTACCAAGGCTTTTACTAAGAAGAAAGGACAACCATTTTGGTCTTGGAGAACAAGGACGAAATCAGTCTGTGTGGTAAGTTGTAGAGATGTTTCCTTATGTCTCACCTGAAGACTAGTGACAGTGAGCCTGCGAGCATCATCAGAGGGGGCGATGATGGGGACCAGGTAGGGGCTTTCAGGAATGTGCTCATCGTTGAACTTTATGGACACCTCATAGTTGCCTGCAAGGAGAAAAGAAGCAGTGAGTGTTCTTACTTTCTTTGAAAGTCACATTCAATGCTGTTTCTGTATGATTTGGTCTCAGTATATACCTGGCTCTTGGACTATATATGATGCACCACATGAGCCATCTTTATGATCATCAAATGTGATTTCTGCTTTGCTTGGGCCTTCTACAGCAATGGACAGTCCTCCAGCTCCAGCTTCCCGTGTCCATATACTGAACTCAGCTGTTGAAGCACACAAGGGCACAAGAGTAAGTTTGCTGCTGCTGGGTTGCAGCTTCTTCCTAACAGACTGCAGCATCTCATACTTAAGTGTATCATCACTGTCCTGTCATCCTGGGAGATACTGCTTAGCAGCTTCTCCAGAACGCTCCTATTAGCCTTGAATTAGCCTATCAGCCCTGTACGACACACCTTATAACCTCAAGTTCATCCCTTAAGAGCAGTCAGTTTCCAAGATGTGGATTTCCAGACTTTTCCATCCATCCATGTTTCTCCTCTGACCACCCATGGCTTGAGGCAATCCCACGGTGTTACACCAAACTCTGCTCAAACTCTCAGAGAAGGGGGCAACAGAAACCAAAATGTTGCACACAGTGGACATGGACACTGGAGCCCAGTGAGAGCAAAGGACTCACCTGGGACACCTGTCTCTCCACGCTCCAGCCCTGGGCCTCCAGCTGTCACTTTATGGGCTCCTCCCTCGCCCAGTGGCCCCACAGTGAACTGGAAGGGGCTGCCTGGCACCGGCTGCCCTCTGTATTTGACATCCACAGTGTGGACTCCCATTTCTTGTGGCACAAAGCGGACACAGTAGGTGTTTTTGTCAGCCTCTACAATTTCAGCACTGAAGTTTCTCCCAGAAGGACTAGTTACCTGGGCTTCCATATCTCTACAATCAATTTCTAGCAAGAAGAGAATAAAAAAATGGAGGTTAGAAAGTGACAAAGGGTTTTGGTGTTCTGTTTTTGGACGCAGGACCTGAGCTCAAGTGATTACACAGCACAAGTGACAGAAGAAGCACGTAGGTGCCCATTTGTATGCTCAGCCAGGTGCGTGCTGCTGAGCAGCAAGCCTGGCCAGTTACAGCTTCCCAGGCTCTACAGAGACAAATGAAGTGGCTGAAAAAGTGCAGCCAGCTAAGCCTGGCCTACATGATTCACAGTTTCCAGACAGCAGTACAAACATTTAACAGGCTCCATGATGATCTGAAACCCCTGGAGCCCGGATGAGCTGTGCAGCCCATTCTCCAGCCTGCTGTACACAGAATAAATTAAATTAAGGCCTCCCTGGTGTTTATTTCTCCATATGCTGATCATAGTTATCCTTATTTTTAACCATTCAGAGAGACACATTACCAGTGTTTCCTCCCTAAACCATCTTAATATAAGGATGTCTTTACAACACTGAAGTTGGTATTTCCACTGCTTCAGGTACACTCATGCTACACAAGTGCAAGTTGTGGTTTTGGGGATAAGGATGTTGCTGCTTACCTGGGATTTTTAGGTTCAGATCACATACACTTCCTACTGTTGCAACAGAGGGAGCCCGTCGTGTTCGGGTGATGCTCTCCTTAACTCTTCCTTCACCACTTATCTTGACACTGAATGGGCTGCCTGTAAGTACACAGCAAGTCATTCCTCCTCTGCTCATCACACACTGCATGGTGGGGAGAAGTGAAAGCTTCCTCTGGCTTGTAGGGGATCATAGGGGAAGTTTTATAGCCAGCTAATAGTCAGGTCCAAGTGAAATTCACCCACGGAGCCAGAACAGTTTCTGATGCTTGCTGTTTGTGGAGCACCTACTCGAATCTTTGGGACTTGGTGCAAGTCAGAGCATACAGCCCACCCACAGCTCCAGTGCACTGGTTAGCTAGGTAAGACTTTTGTTGTACTAACCAAAGATTTGCCAACACTTCTGCTTACCTGGAATATGTTCATCTGCAAATTTAGTGGACACAATGTACACACCAGGTACAGTTGGAAAATAGGACACTTTGCAAGTTCCATCTTCTAGATCTTCAGTTTGGATCTCTACCTTGCTGGGCCCTTCGACTGCCAGTGAGATTCCACCATAACCTACAATATAGGTAAGTTAGCCTCAGATTTTCATAGCTCTACTCTAAACATGACATTAAATAGTCCAAACCCATAGCTGGTTGGTAGGTTTGCATCATAATGGGCACATGGGAGCTGCATGATGCCTTAATGACATTTCTGTACTCCTAATTAGCCAGATACTGAAGGCACAGCACGTATTCAGCTCCTCAAATCCTCTGACCATATCCCTTTTATTTTGTTAATGTTGAAAAGTTATCTTCAAAGCTAAAAAGGCTCCACAGTAAACCAATAGGGAAATATCTTCATTTCCTTCTTGCTGTACCAGATGATACTAGGACCAGCACCATCAACTGAAAAACTTTCATCAGTGCCCCATTGACAGTCCCTGTTGGCTGTACCAGAAGACACCAGCCAGGACCATGAAAAGCATATTCTAAGTTAACAGTGTTGTCTGTAGTTACTGACTGACAATCATGCCAATGCATCTTTAATACACTATTTGCAGCTTGTGCTGTGGTTGCTGCATGCTGAGGGAGGCAATGCTCTCATGCAGAGTGGGTACGTATCTCACAGCATCTCACAGACCCTCTGCCATGGAACTAACCTGCATCTCTTGTGTCTACAATGAAGTCACACATTTCAAAGGTTCGTCCTTCTACCAAGCCACGCCCAAACACCCTGGCCCGTCTGGCATCCCCGATCTCAGACTGGACCACCATGATTGTTACAGGGCTGTTTGGTACATGGCTCCCATTCTTCTTGATGCTAACCAGATGTTCTCCTACTTCCCGTGGAATGAATGAGATACCTGCAAAGCAGAGAAATGTGACTGGTTTATTCAGTTCTTATTCATGTTCTACTTGCTCTAAATGTCTTAATCACACCAAGAAATGAAATACTGGAAGAGCACTCGCTTCACACGCGTTTAAGTGTTGCTTTCAAGTGGACCACAAAGCCATTCACAAATGCTGACAAAAAACACTTCAACTGCAACCTGACAAGTCACATGCAAGCTAAGACAAAGTCATTCTTCACACTCTTCTGTCTTTGGGCAACCATACCAAACACTATCAACCACTTGGTTTGACAACATTCTTCTGAGAAGGAGCAGAGAAATCAGTGATTTTACACAGAAAAGCAAATTGGAGTAAAGGCCACCATACTAATCTCGCAGAGCTTACCAATGTGGTTATTGGGCAGCCTCTTCAGAAGACAAGGCTCATCACGACCAGATGGGGCTTTAATGCTGGCTGTTAGGAGACTGAGATCAGTCTCATTGATGTCCAACATGAAGTCAGCAGCAGAACCAAGCTTAACCTGAGACCGTCTTCTGTTATCATCTGAATACAAAAAGAGAAAAGTCACAAAACATCACAAGATTAAGTGCAGAAAAAGTCAGAGGACTTCAAGTTCCTGCCACAAACCAGGTCCCCCAAGCTGTCAGAGGTTAAATTTTTAACATGAAGAACTTTCAGAAGTCTCAGCTTTATACCTGTGATCTTGGCTGTGAATGGACTGCCTGGAATGTGTTTGTCATTGTACTTGACCAGGATGCTGTAGTTCCCAGGCAGAGTAGGCAGGTATGTGACTGTGCACGTCCCGTCTTTGTTATCAATGCAGCTGATCTCTGCTTTTGAAGGTCCTTCAATAGCCAAGTCCAGCCCACCTAGGAAACAAGGAGAGCAGCACTTTTGTAAATCTTTGTGAACATCAAGTCCAAGGACTTGGTCCAGTGAAAAAGATCCAGTACTTGGTACTTAAAATGCAGCTTAGATGCATGTTTTCGAAGGACAGCAGCAAAAACAGCTCAGGCCAATCCACTAAGGCCACAGCTCTGCTCAGTCTGTTAAGACTTACCTAACACTGATTCCACACCCAATCATTAGCCACTAGATTTAAGATGCCTTCAGCTTATGTTTAATTAAAGAAACCCTTTGCACCCCATGCCACAGGATACATAGACTGCTCTTGGGAAGCAGTAATAAAACAGTTTTTACTGCAAGTTACATTGTGATATATGCACAAGTCATTTATATCACATCAGAGATTGATAGTTTGACACATGAATTCAAATTAACACCTATGTGCAGTTCCTAGTTTAGGGTAGGATGGGGTTAAGGAATAGACTTACCCTCTCCTGCATCTTCTGTGACAATGGTGAAAGTTGCTGGTTTATTGGCAACCCCATAAATGAGGCCAGGCCCATATGCAGACACACTGCCACTGTTGGGGTAGTTCACATAGAACTGCAGAGGGCTCTCTAAAGGAAAAAGAAACAACAAAAAGAGGCACTTTTAAGGATGAGTGGCCTAGACCACAAGGACTGATACCCATGCTCTTCAATGCCCTTCTGACTACTTGGTATCTGAAAAATTTTTATGTGACTGTAATGCACTTAAAAACCAAATAAGCCTCCCCTTCCATCCTCAAAAGATACTTCTTCACAATTTGTTCCACATTCAGTCATGAAAAAAGTGTTACTCGAATTACCAGAAATAAGCTTCAATGATGTTGTAAAAGGTCTTGCTCACTGCGAGTTTATTTTTAGCACATTAAATCAGAACATGACTCAGAAGCAGGCTTTCAGTTCAGGCAGAGATTCTGAATTTTGGTAGCTCAGAATTAGGAACTAGCACAGCACATTGTCTGACTCAATGAACCTGAACCAGCAGATTTGAAGGGTATCCAAAAACGTGTTTGCCAGCCTCAGATTAGCTAAGCTGGTGCACAAGAACAAAAAGTACAGTCACCAACAGCCAATAATGGTTTCAAAAGAAGGCACAAATAGCTCTTCAGTCCAAAGCTAGATTTTGCAGCTGAGACAGCAGTGAGTTTGATTCATGACAGACTTTAAGAAGACAACATCGTTCTTCTGTCCCAGTGCAGGGTAATGGTCTTACTGAACCAATACATCCAACAGTTCGGCACTTATGGAGAGCCTATAACCATACAAGTGCTGAAGAGACTGAAGTAGCACCATCCATCAAACTTCCTGCTTCAGCCAAAGTTACCCTGTGTTTCTGAACACCAGCAGAACCAGCAGCCTTGCTCAGACAGTGCTGAAGGTACTTTGTCTCATGTCTACACATCTTTCTACAGATCTGCCCCTTTCCCCCCGGCCCCACAGAGATGGCATGTCCAGAGAACCACAGGGCAGCTGCAGCCTCCAGGCAAGGCAGAGCTTCCTCTGGGGAGCTGGTGAAGCAAGGACAAAAGAGAAAGAGAATGAAAGGCAGTGCTTTCAGTTTGTTAAGAAGCAGCCAGGAAGAAAAAGATTACAGCACAGTGTGCATATGCGTTTTATTTTATTGCAATGAGATGGAAAGAGTAACTATAGTGTTTTAGGCACTCAGTCCTCCCCACAGATTGGAGATTTTTTGCCAATGCAGTTTTAAGGATAAACACACACTGTAACTACTAGTTTTGCTGAGCACCATGGCAGTAAATTTCAACCTAAAAAAAATGGGAGTTTTAGAAAATTGTATGTTTCTTCTTCATAATAAAATGCCACAAAAGCTAGTTCCCAAAACCGAAATCCATTTTAAGCCTGGCTGGTACTATTAAACCACAGTGGAAGCTCAGATGTGCCGGCACTTACTCCTTTGCTTTAGTTCTCTCTGGACTGCTTGCAGGGGAAGTGCTGCTGAATAGTAAGACAACCCCAGCAGTTCTTACCACAGTGTGTCTAACTCAGCTACAGAACCTCACCAGGGAGCAGATGCATCAGCAGGACCCTGCACTCGGATTTGCATTGCCTGCTTTGTCAGACTCACCTGGGATGTGCTTTCCCATGTATTTTATGTGCATTTCATGCAGCCCGACCTCCGTAGGAGCATATTTCACTGTTACTGTGCCGTCTTTGTTATCCACGATATCTGGCGTATCCGTCTTTCCAGAGGGCATGTGTACCTCACCTACAAAAGGCCACCATGGGAGTTACAGAAGGAGAAGCTGCCTGCTTCCCCTCTCCCACCCACAGAGAATTGTCTAGCCATTTCAAACAAGCATTTTAAATTGTTAAAGGCCTTACCCACAGGCACAAATAGGAGACTAATGGGAACACTAACCAGACATGTTTTCTACTTAAGCTACATGAATACAATGCAGTGGTAGACATCTGGCAAACAGTCCTGTGACCTTACAAACTCTACAGGCAGGGCTGTTTGCTGCAGCACTGAGCTTTCCACAACAAGCCTCAGAAAAGGCATTGAACAATCTCATAGCAAGATGCTCTGTTTCCTGCTGCTCTTTGGAAAAGGAAAGATCAACTGTTCCTTCAGACTGGGACAGGGCAGGGTTTGGGTGGGACTGCTGAGCTAGAGGGTAGAGGGGACACAGCCTTTGTGTGCAGGAGTTTAGTGCAACCAGGGTGCTACTGGGGTGATGCTCAGCTGCCAGACCTGTTTTAGAGGGGTCGCCTGTTTTGGAGAAGGTATATAACAGGATTGCAGGATTAACTGTTTTGCAGCATCTGCATGAAATAATGGAGCTTAAGGATGCATGTAGCTGCTCTAGAAGGGAAAAAGCAGCAACAGGCCCCACAGTGCAATAGCTCACAGCCTAGCACTGACGACCACTGCAGCACTAGCAATCCCCTCACTTAACTCAAACCATTGGCAGGGCGTATCCTACTCATCCTCAGCGGGTGCCACTTGATGTGAAATTAAACAACTAGGCTGCTGGCAGGATACAAAACCTCCCCCACACACTGTGGTCTAGACCACCCAGACTCTTAGCTGCAAATGGATAAACACAGTAACAAAAAGCATAAACCCCTCCTTAAGAGGCACTCCAGGTACCTGTTATTTCTCCTTTCCTTACAGCAAAAGGGATAACCAAATCAAAGGGCCTGAATCCCATGCCATTCATGTCTCCAACTGGGACATAAGCTTCTTCTGTAACCTAAAGGAAGCAAAAAGATGGGTCACTTCAAAAAGCATGGCAGAGCCGAATGAGCACCGAGCAACTCCACTGTGAGCACAAGCAGGAGAGAGTGTGCGGTGATTATTGCAGCCAGCCAAGGACTGGGCTCAACCAGAGCAGTGTCCGGCCAAGCTCTCCTTCACAACACCACACTGCAGAGCAGAGCAAATCAAACACGGCGTGGGTGGAAGACATGCTGGAAAAAAGTTAGATATATAAATGGAACACAAAGGGATGGAAGACAATGTAGCACACACAAGACCCAAAGTGGCTCCATCTGAAAGGATTTAGTTGCTTAAGGCCTGGAAGAGAAAGTGATTTTTATACGGGGTAGCGTGATTGCAACACAAAATGGACAAAAGAAACAAGTTTCACAATGTGACTCTGAACTCAAGACACTGTGATTTTACTGGGAAAACAAAGCAATGCACTCAGGTTGCTTTTGCCAACAGTAGACATTTCAGAAGTGGAAGCTTTGGGTGCAATGATCCTCTTCGTGTTTAAATGAGAGTTTATTTGGAGACTCCCTTCAAGCAGCAAAGAAAAAACAAGGTCTGGATCCCAAGAACAATTGATGAAACAGAAAGAATGAACACAATGACCAGATCAAGCAGTCCCAAGAAGCAGGCTGTCATCTGAAATGGAACACAGATGGGGGAAAAGCAGCTGAAAAATGTAAAAATTGTGTACCCAAGGGCGGAATCCAGGAGGGGAAGTGCCCACTGGCTCCTGTGACCGTGCAGCGACATCATCTGCATCTACAGCCTGGGCAGGGGTAGAGGCAGGTTAGGTGTTATTAGATGTTATTCTGGCATGGAGGCATTCCCACCTTTCACAGTTCAGAACACAGAGCTCCTTCTAGTTCAACATCTTCCTCCCACTGTGTAGCCCTCCCAGTCTCCTCACCACAGCAAAGACCTGGATCCAGTCAGGGAAATTGGGAAATGGCTCTTATCTGCAGGCATTGAGCACTGGGGGAAGCCACCAGTGGCACAGCAAAGGGACAAGGCCAGTATGTGCCACTGTTGGGTGCTCGAGAGGGAAGCTGGAAGCTGTGGCTGAACAATGGCAGAACTGAGTATCAAAGTTGTTTTTTTATGGGACTGATGCAGGGAGGGAAGGGAAAGGTTTAGATCTAAGATGCAAGTCCCTGAGCGCTGCACAGCACGGCTTGCCAGCTGGGAGGCAGGGGAGCTGGCTGCCGTGGGAAGGCTGCTCCAGCTCATGCACTTTGGGTGAATGACCCAGCCCACATCCAGCCATAGCTGCAAAGCTATTCTTCTGATTCATAGCTGGGACAGCGTCGTCAAGACATCCAGTGTGTTTTCCCCTGGCGCAGCGGCTCTTCTCACCAGGCATGCCAAGAGGATGACTTGCAAATTCCCATCCTCCCCATTAGCCCAACAGGAGTGGCTGGGGCTGACACCCACGCTCCCCTGGCAGCAACCCTGGGCTCAGCCACCCCAGCCCATCCTGCCCGTTCACGGCACTGCAAACCCCCCTAATGAAACAACCCACTGGAAACTTCCGCGTGGAAAGACTCCACTAAGAAAACCAATGTAAAACAGAAATGCTGCTGTTCCAGTGCTCTCTGTCCCCAGCTGAGACACCCAAGTCAAACACATACTGTATCAGTCAGCTAGGAAGTGGGAATTTTGGCTGGCTGGGAACAGGCTCCCTGACCTCAGGAGGCATTTCCTGTGGTGAGCTTTGAGCAGCAACCAAGGGAGTTGCTTTTCTCAAGGAAATCTTCAGACACCCATAGCGATCTGCCAGGGTGACAGGTAGGAAAAGCCAGTGTGCCTGGGCCCCAAGGACTCGAGAGCTCCATCCAGACTCAGCACAAGTACAGTCCTGGGGTTTCATGGACCAAGATACACTGGAGGCTGCTTTGGCTGAGATTACAAGATCAGGAATTGTTTTGCCAACATGGAGAGCTGTTCATCACATGAAGGACTTCTGTGAGCCCCGAGAGGCACCTACTCTGCTTCTCAGGGGGCTGGGGCTTTGTTTGCTAAATGTGCTGGCGTACTGCACACTGGAGGGAAGATAATTAAAAAGAGGGAGAATTTGGCTATAAGAGTTTAACTAGCACTTGCAAATCATTTTAAAGTGTGAGCCAACAGTCTGTTTCCCTGGGATCTGTCAGCAGAGCATTTCTTATTTTGGGGTCAACTTAATGAAGAGGGAGAGATAGGGAAGGCAGAGCACTGTATCTGACAATGGCTAAAGTAATTAGTTGTAGAAGCTGATTACAACCACCCTTACATCATTTAGAAAAAGAACTACATGGTCAGGAAATTAAAAACAAATTTCTTCAGAGAAGCCAAGTCTTCGTCCTCTGATGGCTTCTATCCCGCTTCACTTAACCATATTGCCTGCTCAAAATAAGCTCTGCAAGTAACAAGGATTCATTAGTTCCTGCTAGCCTAATAAATGCCTGAACAAACATTTTCACACAGAGTTAACCTATTGCTAAATAAAACATGGCAGCAGGAATCCAAGTGGGAGGTACTTCTGGAGCAGGGCTGGCTTACCATGACAGTGAAAGGACTGTTGGGAATGTCCACCCCACCAAAGCGGACATAAATCACATAGGTTCCTGGTTTGGCAGCAGTGTAGAAGATATCGTAAGTCCCATCCTCATTTTCAACAACATCTGCTTCAGCTTCTGTCCCATCTGGCGTGAGGACGGTGCACGTCACTTTTCCCTTCCCTGCTGATTTGGCGTCTACCACAAAACCAACCTCCTCACCAGTCTTCACAGTGGGTGCAATTCCAGGACCTACAAGGCAATTTTCATTACAGAAAGTGTTCACAGTACAGTTTTCCCAGGAAGGCTGCCTGCAAGGCGCCTGGGGAGCATGGCACCAAGACACTGGTCCCAGAAACCCACAGATGTGGTTTTGGAAGCAGATGTACAACAAGGGACAATTGTAAAATTGGTCAGCACAGCAGTATGCAAGAGCTGGCTACCAGCTTTCCTTCTCCTCTGCAATCAGAGAGGTTGGATGAGAACAGAGGGGAAAAAGGCTAAGTTTGAAGAAAACCATGCCTTAACCCATACTCTTATCATGATATTCCTTCATACAGAGCCAAAGGCACTTTCTTCTGCCCAGCCAGGATCTTGGCTGCACTGCTTTAACATAAACCTCCCTGTGTAAGCAGCTATAAAAGGGCACACATTTCCTCCACCATTACCCACAAATGACTTCCCACTGTTCTGCCACACATCCCAAAAAAAGAAAACCGTGCAACAATGCCTAAATTGCAGCAATCAGATCCAGCTTGAAGAACACAGTGTTTAAATGAGAACTATTATGCCTTATTTGCAATATGTACTGAACACTCCTGCTTCTGATCAGTACTTGTTACGAGGTAAAATGGCTTGTTTTTAAGTGGCAATGAACCTGCTGATTTAACACCTTGGCACTATTCCAGTATCTACTCCTACAGTGATTGTATTTCAGCTTTACAGTGCAGAATCAGAAGCACTTCTTGGAAAGGGGGAATTTTAGCTGGCATCTGACAGTAATCTCTACCTCAGTTACTTTGAATAGGTAGTGACTTGAGTTACTTGGAAGAGTATCAGATTCGCCCATTAAGGCATCTTTTAAACAATTTTCAAGCAAAAGGGATCTCTCTCTTTTTTGTGTCAGGAATGTATTTCTGTTTAAGATAACTAGAAGGCAGCCACCTCTTTCTGGAAAGCCATCAGATGCCCGGGGCCAGCACAATGCCCAGACACTCTCACAGGTCTGCAACAACAAATGAAGTTTCCCCTGTTCAATCTGGCCTTGACTAGTTTATCTCTTTATTCCAAAATCAGTGGTACTCTTGCAACTACTTCCTGTCACTTCTGCTCCCTGCCACAGCCTCCTGGGAGGTGGTACCGTGTCACAGTGACCAGCCCAAAGCCATGTGGTGAACACCCATCCTGAGAACAGGTAAGGGACAAAACTAAGTGTGCTTCTGCAGCAACAAATTTGGAGTCCTTCCCTTACACCAAGGCATTGATTTTTGAGGCAATGATTTTTTGAGTCATAGCAATGTCTTATCTTAAGGATCCACCCTTCCAGTCAGCCCTCCCAAAAGCCTGTTCAGACCCTGGCTAGACTGAAAAGCAGCAGAAACCTCCACTGATAGGACCCAGCCTGAACAGGACTTGCTAGCACAGAAGCACATGGCCAGCTCTTTCCATCCTCAGAATTAATTCTGTTCCTGCTTGGAATGAAAAGCTTCTTGCAACACTCACAGTGCAAGGAGCATGATACAGTGGACACACACAGATGTGTTATTTTTAAATCAACCTCACTGCAGTTCTCAGCAGAATTTATCTATGCCAAAATAAGCATCAGACTTCAGTTGCATCTGGCTGTTTATGACAGCTCAGGCAGTCTGGCAGATTTTTCTAGAGGCTGCAAGAGATTCCTGCTCACCCGCAGGGCAGACACTTCTTTGTCTTTAGGAAAAACCCTTCTTATAAGAGCAGTCAGATCACAGAAGTCTCTAGCATGTCTTCTACACCCACTACATCAACTGTACCATGCTCTGAAGGCTACTTTACACCAGCACACAAAACAGCAACAGACAGGGACCAAACACTCACCTGTGGCCAAACACTTGCTGGCATCCCCAGCTGGAGATGCCCGGATCCGATAGGGAGAGGATGGGATATCATCTCCACCATACTTAACACCAATTGTATAGCGGCCTGTTTTGTCAGGGACATAAGTGACTGTATAAGTGCCATCCTTGTTGTCATGAACATCCACTCTCTTGGGTTTGCCCTCTTGGTCCTGAGGAATGCAAACCAGAAAATTTAGGCACTGTGAAAACTATTGGTTTTGAATTCCCTTAGTAGGGCAACAGTTATGTATTTAGATAGTCTCAAATGGATACTGAACTCAGCTTTTTGAGGTTTAAATATATTTCTCTCAAAGACTAGTACCAGCAATAGACTACTAGGGGCAGAAAGGTATCAGACCACTATAAAACAATCAGTGCTATCACCAACTACCCTTTGTTTGAAATATTTATAAGATACAGCAAGATATTTTAATGAACTTTAAATTAACTGCAAGAAATTTCAGGTTTCACTGTCATATGACTGCTAGAAATGAAGAACATTTCCCAGGTCCCTGAGGCACAGAGGAGGAGCCAGCCTGTGCAGCTCTGCCCTGAGTAAGCACTGGGTATCCTTGGGTAGCTGCTCCCTGAAAGGTCTGAGGGCAGGGGGAAGCATTGCTGGAGTCTGCTGTCAACCCTCCTGCATGAGGCAGCCACCCGCTGACACTGCCAAGTCTACATTTAAAAGCAGATCTGTGCAGCCTCTTCAACTATCATTTCTCATCAGCTGCAAAGCACAAAGCATTTTATAAAGTCTCCCAAGCCTGCTGACAAGGAACCACATGTTGACTCCATTTTGTATTTTATGACTTAACACTACCTGGAGTACAGTATAAGCTCCAAAGGACTTGAGATTTCAGGTACAGCACAAAAGAGCTTAATTTCAGGATGGCTTGTGAAACGTTTGACATTCTACAGCTCAGAACAAGGAAACAAATATTGCCAGGAGGATCACCTATGTACTTCCACCACGCAGGGCTTGTGGAACTTGATTTTCAAAGCCACAGCCAGGCTGGGAGCTCTGATAAGCATTTTGGATCCTCTAAGGCCAC
This sequence comes from Campylorhamphus procurvoides, assembly GCA_013396655.1. Classification (NCBI taxonomy): domain Eukaryota; kingdom Metazoa; phylum Chordata; class Aves; order Passeriformes; family Dendrocolaptidae; genus Campylorhamphus; species Campylorhamphus procurvoides. Next base: position 48,032 of record WBMV01016873.1, on the reverse strand, counting down.
ACATGCTTGCCAGAATAATGGCAACTGCTTTGCTGCATCTAAGCAGATATTGAGACAGGACAGGAGCAAGAATGCAGAAGGGCAAGTACAACAAGCCATGCCATGACCCAGGCATGCCAGAGCTGAGCTATGTGCTTTATGGTCCACTAACCAGAGAGCTTTTTGCTGAGGCCACAGAGTCCAGGCACCAGAAACTTCAGGAAGAGCAAGAACAAAGCCAAATAAACACATTCCTGGAGTATCTCCTTAAGCAGATTATGACTTCTGGCAACCTTGAGGAAGACTTGTGTGTTAATTTATCATAATGCTCAAGAATGGATGTTATCTCATGGCCTTGCTGAACTACACTGCTAGAGGCACGTCTCCATTTCAATTGTCAGTACTTTCATATCTTACAAGAAACTGTTTATCTCATTTGGGGCATTAGTAGAGTGTAAGGTTAAATGAGCCAAACAGAGCACGGCTGATGATTTTAAGACAAAAGTTTCATAAAAGCAATCTCAAGAGCTTCACAAATGCAGAGTGCAAGACTTTCCTGTACCAGACCTCTGGGTCCAGCCAGGAGCCCAATCTCCAGGACACTGGATATGCCAGGGTAAAGCTATGGACACTTCTAATGGGGGAGACTCCTGCCCACCTAGAACAACATGTTTCCAGTCCTGCTTGGTTCTGTAGTTACTTACAGTGATCTGCACAGCCAGAAGTCCCTGCCCAGCATCCTTAGCATCCACAGCAAACTCCACAGGCAGGCTGGCTAGAATGCCATAGGAACTGAGACCTGGTCCACTCGCTGTCACTTTACTGGCGTCGTATGTAGGAAGCACCTTCACCTTGAAGGGACTTAAAGAGAAACCCATTATTGCCCCTCCTCCCCAGTCAATGGCTGGCAGCTGCTGCAGTACACACTGAGGTGTGGATACACCTCCCTGATGGTGTCTGCTGTAGGTGCAGCAGGCTCAAGCCCTGAAGCTGTGCAAGGAGCTGCATTGGTTAAGTAGAAAGGACCACAGCTAGTCCTTAAATGGTGCTCACATGTTGGGAGAGCACAACTGGATCGTTAAATCTTCCATTCACCAAAGCTTATCTCGTCACCTTACCTTCGAGGAATCTCTTCATCGGCATATTTGACAGAGATCATGTAGGGTCCCTCCTGCATAGGGGTGTACAGCACTGTGTGGGTGCCATCTCCATTGTCCACCACATTAACTGGTCCCACAACTCCTAAAAAGGCAACATACAATTTTCTCAGCTGCACTATCAAAACCCAGTTCCTCACCAGCCATTTGCCACACAAAGCTCCAAGATGCGCTGCTCATTTACAGTTTGCAACAAGCTAAATTTGATTTTTTTTATTTTTTGAATGAAGGCAACAGGCATGGATCAGTGACCAGTTTCCCTTATTTTGTATTCAAAGCCATTGACTTGAGATAGAGCTGTTATCCCCTGCCCTCTGGGCTCCCATCTTCTTGCTGTAAACAAAAGCTAGTATGAAAATACTGGAGAAAGATCTGCCTTTCCGTACAGTCCACATCAAGAGCAATTGCTAAAAGTGTGTGGAAGATCTTTCAAGGCAGAAAATGAGTAATAGTTTTAATTGCCTGAACTATCATTTATGAAATTACATACTGTTACTAGGATTCACTGCACAGAATTGAGCCCTAAAGCCAGTTGGTGTGTAGCATTCGCCAGTGGAGTCTTTCACAATCAGGAGTTTGGAAAGGCAGGCTCACTGCCTAGGCAGGACTGCCCTGTAAGCTGCCAGTCCTAAGAAAGCAGGATCTATTATTTCAATTTGCACTAAGCTACATCTACAACAGATTATGTGATATACCAGTTCAGATCAACACACAAAGCAGTCTACAACTACAAGTTGGCTTTAAAACACAGGACGGATTAGTAGTAAAGCAAGCACAAAAGAAACCTATATAGTTGCCATGCAAAGCCTAAAAGCAACACCGTTGGTTCCCACTCCCTCTTCCAGATGATTCTTGCTGTTGCCAATCGGATTTCCAAGAGCCAAAATTGCCAGTAATTAGTGAGAGCTCAAACCTTTCTCAGTGTCACCCTGTGGGCCACCTTTAAAGAAATCCGAAATTGCTTTCAGTGGGGAGCGCCATCCCCGGGAATCGGCCTCATCCGCTAGAATTAAAGAAGTGTTACCTGAGGGGCACCTGCACAGGGGGACCTGACACTCCAGTGGGCAAGCAGCTCTCTCCTCCTAGCGAGGTGAGCCTTGCAGCCAACAGGGACTCACTGCCAAGATCCTGTGCCACTGGGACACAGCTTTCTAGGTTAATGCAAACATCATTAACGCTGTCACTTGAGTGTCTTTTTGCTCTCTGGGCACCACTGAGCAGTTCCATCATGATTCAGAGACTTCTGCAACCCAGTGACACAGGTTTCCCAAGTCACTGTTTGCATGTTAGACTTTGGATTTATTTTTTGATGTCTAAAACTAAGCCACAACTGTTCACTGGTGATGGTTACTCACATCAGTTCTCCTAGCTTGGAAGATTAGGCTAAAGCCATCAAAGGCACTGTGCAAAGCAGCACTGCCGAGGATACAACTCTCCTTTCCCAGCATGACACATGGGTCAGCTGTCACAGGGCACACAGACGAACAGGAACAAAGGGAAATGTTCATTCAAGTGGCAAGCAGGGCCACGTTACCTACCCAAAACGCAGAGAAGGGGGCACAGCCAAATGGAGTACTTCAGTTCTTACCTCTGGGTCCTGTCACCACCACCTCCAGGGGTGCTACTCCTGCCTTGCTGGCATCTACAGTGAAGGACTGTGGGATTTTGGCTCGAACAGCTGTTCCCAGACCCGGTCCTGCTATCTTCACCTTACTGGGATCCACAACATCCTTCACAGGAACCTTGAAAGGACTGCCTGGAAGTTGAAACAGTAAGTGTTAAACACCAGAGTTAACAGTTACAGAGAACAAACTAAAAAAGGTCTTTTTTCCCCTACTTTTCCTTGGGTTCTTTTGTTACTATCACTCAGCCACAGGCATGAATGACAATTGCACAGCCTCCACACTACTCCTTTGCCTCTGCAAAAGCCAGAAGCATCATGATGGTGCTTCTATATTTTCACTGTCTATTCAACAATTCAGTTGTGATCCATCTACTCCTCACACCTCAGGAAAACAAACAAACATGAAAGAAACCAGAAGTGCAAATGAAGCATCATGTAGGCATGTTTCTTTCATATTTTGCCAAGTTCAATATGTCAACAAAGAGAATGTGACTAATGAAAAACATCCATTCCAAAGCATGGATGACGGGTAAACATCTGGTTTAGGGAACAGTTATGGTGCTTTCTGCAGTGACCAAAACCTGCAGTGCTTAATATAACCCCCATAACAGGCTCACCCATTACACCCTCTTACTGCACAACAGGATCTTGAAGGCATCCAAATACCAAAGGGTTATCTTCATGACCTGAAGTATTACACACCACTTGTGAATAATACCAGTTATTTGTCAAGGGTTAGTGTCCCTTTCCCTGTCCCACTCATGTGTAACCCCTTGAGCAAATTGAGCCACTGATTTTTCTGCCTGAATTCCCAGGAAAAGCAGAAAGTCAAAGCATCAACATCCCACAGCATGAGGGAGATGCAGCCAACACACCAAACCCTCAGTTCAGCTTCTTCCCTCTTGTGAAAGCCACTGAGCAAGAGCTCTTACCAGGAATATGCTCTCCCCCATACGTGATGTTAACATCATAATCTCCTGGAACGTAAGGAACGTACTCGGCACTGCAACTTCCATCTTTGTTATCTTTACAGCTAATTTTAGATTCTGAAGGTCCCTCAACAGTTATTCCAAGGCCACCAATTCCTGCCCCTCTGCAAGACAGAAACACATATTGTTAGAATTACCTGCTTCTAACAGCAGCTCTGTAGCCTTCACATGCTCTGGCTGCATTTTCATCCTTTTTGGAAACACAGTAACCCGACTCCTGATGTCCAGCCTTCAGCATGTGCTAGCATGGAAGGTTGTTCAGCGCTACATCATTCACATTTTCCTAGAGTTTAATCCTCAACAATTATCAGCCCTTAATGTCTAACACCTGCAGAGCAGAGTGCTCAGTAGATGATGAGGTAGTACACATAGCCATCAGATGGACACAGCTTGGCCTTTTTATGAACATTTGTACTGAGTTCAGCATCCTGTATCCCACACACCACCACAATACCCCCTCCCCCAGATATTCCTTCGAGATCAAATAGGCCCAGTCACCTGGTGACAACTGAAAAGGCATTTGGCTGATTTGTGAAAGCTTCTGTGAGTCCAGGTCCTTCTGCCTTCACACGGGATGGATGGCAGCCCTCTGTCACATTCACTCTGAAGGGACTGTTTGGCACAGGTACACTATCATATGTTACACTGACTGTGTGTGGACCTGTTAAGAGGAGGAAAACATGTCCTAAATTCTCTAAACATACTCACCACTTAACATCACTTCTACAAGATGATACAAACCTAAATGTCAGTATATGGGTAAGAGTTTCCTCCTGCGTTTCACAAGACTTCACTAGTGTTTCATAACTAGAGATGCTGTCTACACATTTCTTGTGAACTAAAGTTACCATAAAAGCCAGTTCTTTAAGTTAAAATAGAGCTACTTCCTGCAGAATTAGTTCCTCCACTGATAAAACTCTTGTTAAGATGCCAACAAGTTACTGGCAGACCTCAGCAGTTTGCCAAATGAAAGTAGCAGAAGAGCTGCTTGCTCTCAGTTTTCCCCTTCCAAGTTTAAAAAACCCCAAACCCAGAGGTTACCCTTTTCAAACGGCGTGTACTCTACTGAGTATGTTCCATCAGCATTGTCTTGGATGAGACAGTCTGTGGGGGAGCCGGATGGGCTCGTGATCTGAGCCCTGATGTGGTCACCACCAGCCTTCGTTAGGGGTCGAGCATCCACAGTGAACTCAGTTGTAGCTTCTCGGAAGACATCTGCAGAAAATGTTTTCAAGAGTCACTTGAAGAACTGCACATAGTTCCAACAACAAAACATTTAGTGAAGCAGCATGATAAACAACTTGTTTGGGAACATAATGAGACTCCCTAGTCCTTCCCAGGGTCGCCATGGAAACACACAAGGCTTTTACAGCTTTCAAGGCTCAGAATACTCATAAACAACCACAAGTCCTACAAACTCTGGTAACAACAGTTATTCTCACCTTTTCCTTCCACTCCTGGGCCGAATACTTTAACTCTGCTTGTGTCCACAGCTGGCTCCACTTTGACCCGGGCTGGGAATTTAGGTACTTGCTCTCCTCCATATTTCATCTTGATTGTGTACATGCCAGCTGAGAGTGGCACATACGTAACGACATAGGTCCCGTCCTTGTTATCATCGATCTGGACCTCGGCTTTGGAACCCGTATCTGACACCATGTCCACCCTCAGGTTCCCAGGACCTGCTTCTGTGCAGTCGACGTTCAGCAGCCCTGCCTCACCTACTTTACCACGCTCCAGCCCTGGGCCTGTGGCAATGACCTTAGAGACATCAAATGGCATTTCTATGTCTGCCTTAAAGGGAGAACCAGGAATGTGGACTTCTTCAAAGAGGATGTTTACAAAATACTCTCCAGGCTTCATGGGCAGGTAGGAGACAGAGCAGGTTCCATCGCCATTGTCCGAGCACTCAATTTTAGCTTCACATGGCCCTTCCACTGTCAAACCCAAACCTCCAGTTCCTGCCCCTTTGGTATCTATTGTGAATTGGGCTGGTTTTCCAACGAGGCCGCCTCGAAGACCCGGACCATGAGCTTTTACCTAGAAGAGAATATGTAGTAGAGCTAAACTGTCTTTTCCCTGTTATTGCCAGAAGACTGCCTAGTTATGCTTGTTTGTGTGTGGGACCTGATTAACAAGCTCTTAAAAATACACAGAAAGCAATATTCCCTTTGTCACTCATTCCAGTTTTACTGTGGAGCTCGTACCGTCCTCCAAAGAGGTTTCTAGGCAAGGATATTTATACTATCCCCATAGCTGTTTTTATATAGCTATGGGATAGAAAAGGTGGAAATGTTAAAATATTTGATGGCTATACACATCTTTCTCTTGAAATGTATTTCCTTAGAAAAAAACATCTTAATACAGTAGAGATATTTATCAGGCCAACTTCCATTAAATTAAGGAGCAATACTTATATTTGCCACATTAGGCTTGCAATATTCTTGATTAATTCAATGTTTTTATTCAAATACAGTCTTGCAGGAATGACTTCAATGAGTCGTGCAGGCTGCAAAAGGACTGACTGAGCACTCTGAGTAAGGAGGAAGGGTGTTTCTGGGTCTGGTCTGGCCAAAATCAAGCCAAGTGTCATGCAATAGCCTACAATTCAGTTTTTGGGTATCAGTTGCTGTCACAGCCCTAAACCATTCCCTTACCTTGGAGGGGTCTGGAGGCAGCGTGGCCTCCACGGTGTAGGGGCTCCCTGGGATTGGGTTGCCATCATAACTCACATCCACCACATACAGTCCTTCTTCCCGTGGGATGTATTTTGCAGTGCTGCACTCCTTACCCAGAACTGGTTCCACCAGACATGGCACAGCTTTTCTCAAAGGACTGGAAATAGTAACATCCAGTTTACCTTGCCCACCAGCTCCTTTGGTATCAATTACAAATTCCTGATCCTTCCCTACTTCCACTCCTGAAAAAGACAAAACCCATATTACATTACTTACTTCACATCAGACAGTGGTCCAAGAAATCTCCCATGCACACACCACTGAGGGAGCAGGCACTGGCAGAGCCCTGCACAGTCTGCATCCCTCCACAGTCAAAAAAAATCCTCCCAAACAAAAGAAAATACACAAATACTTTGACTAATTGGAGCTACAAAGCTACAGGGCAGAAGAAGCCTGTAAGAAGTAGTCTGACAGTATCAGAGGCTCATTTCAGGAAAGCAACAATGTTTCACTGCCTTAAGTTTTTCCACTTTCGGAAAACAAAAAGACTGTATGAATGACACTGTGCACTGTAGCAGTTTCATACATTTGAACAAACAGCCATCCAGCCCTGAGGAAAACAGATTTCATCAGTGGGGGCTCAGCCTGGTGAAGAGTCCAGCTCTGTTTCACCAGAAAGGATCAAACCCCAACATGTGTTTTGTCCACATTGTTATGTAATCTTTGGGAAACAAACAAACAATCTCAAATTAAATTCAGTCCTCAAGAGGATCAGCTAAGTCAGAGTGGCCAAGCTATCAAGTTGGAGCTGGTCAATTCCCAACTGTAGCAAGTTTAAAGGAAGATTGCGTTGCCCACTCCTTTTCCAGCAGGACACACTGGCAATCACCCAGATCCAGGGGACACTTCAGAGGCAGACTATGGGGCTTCCAGCCCACTGGTACTTACTGTTTTCGAGTCCATTGACTTTAACTTTGCTTAGGTCTAGTGGAGCAGCAACACCCACAGTGAAAGGGCTTTTAGGGATAGGATCACCACCGTAAGTTACTGAAACCTTCATTGGACCCTAGTTGGAGAATTTACAAGTTAGCTCAGTTCCTCACTTTGTACAGAAACACTAACATTTGAACTGTACATAACCACTTCACCCCATCCATTTTGGCTGGCCACAGCCAAACTTACTGGTTTGTGGACACTGAAGCTCTCACCCCACTGCACCCCTTCAAAGTATTAAATAGTTTTTATTTAATACAGGAAGAGAGAAAGAGACAAGTCTTTCCAGTATTTAATTAGATTATATTCAAGCAGCCTGGCAGAGGATCCAGTTCAGGCTGACTCCCACCCTCCCAATGCTCAGACCCAACAGCTGAATGAATGTCCCAGTGCTCCAGACCAGGTATCCCCTTCCACTGCACGGAGAGGCCTGGCCAAAGCCAAGACTGCAAAGAGACTGTATTATTACAGCATCTGAAATACCAGGGATTTAAGCTCTACAAGTCAGAAAGATTAATGCTCTTGTGTATTTTGGCTGGAATACTGCACAGCCATGGCAAACTCCAGCCCACGATGTGTGCTTCTTTTATTCTCTCCTACCGCACTCCATACTTTAGCTATATTCACTGTTTGCTTATTTTTCATTCTTGGCCGGTTTGGCTCCCAAGTGAAATAATCATGGATGTTTCATGCAAGCTAGTGAATAGCTTCCATGATTATTCTTGGTTGTTTTTAGAAAACACGCACATGGGTAGCTGTAGCAACACCACAAGATAGATAAGGCCGAATAAACAGCATTAAACCAAGGCTCCTCTGTGGTGACGCAGCCCCTCAGGAATTTAACTACCTAGGCTGTCCTTCCCCTGCTCCAAAGAGTCCAGAGCCTCATTCACAAGCTATTGCTTAGGAACCTGAGAAAGACAGGGTCCAGGAATGACCTATGTGCTCACAACCTGGAGAGACAACAAGGCTACTCTAATTACTGAGCAGTCTATTTTCATCTCCTTTGTTTAACCATTGCTTTCCTGCCACTGCTAACTGCGAGCATCTCCTGGAAGTCCACAGCTCCACTATGACCCAAGGCACTTCTCTAGATGGAAGACCCAAAGGGGGAAACCTGGTTTGGGCATCCTGGCTTGTTTCACCACTGCTTTTCAGGTGAAACAGCAGTCTGGTACTGCTCACAAACACATGCATGGAGCACAGATGACTGTTCCCCGTTGCATACCAACCTTGACTGAACAAGCCAAAGCCTCTCCAAACAGGCATACCAGCCACATCCTGAGCTCATGCAACTGCTTTATCCAAAAACAAACGCCAGCTCTATGGTACTTCCAAGAACACTAATCCAGCACTATCAGCTAAATAATACTGCAGTCCTCTTTATCAGTCCACTTTTACACAGCTCCATTCAAGGAAGCTGGTGCAGATGACTGAATAGTTCTTTTGGCTGTTCAGCAGAACGAGAGCAGCAAAGCACTTTCATCTCGGCACAGCAGCACCTACATCCTCAGAAGTACACAAGATCTGAGCATTCTGGTGTTTACTGGCCCTTTACTGCATTACAGCAACATGAGCTGTTCACTCTTGTACTGCTGCATGAGTCAAACCTACCTGCTGTATGGGAGTGTACCTAACAGTGTGGGAATAGTCATAGTTGTCAATGATATCCAGATCTACCACTGCCTCTCCTGGCACTGGGCTGCTGAACTGCACATCCAGCGGCGCCTTTCCAGCTCCCTTGGTGAACACTGTGAAGTGTGTTGGCTTGCCATTCTCCACACCTGAAGAAAAATGTTAATTCTAATTTATGCAGAGCTTGCACACAAAAACTCTTCTCAAGAAGCATTCAGTACCAATAAAGCCCAGTCAAACAAATGCCAAGGGGAAAGCGTTATTTCCAATAGCCTGGCACCCCACCCCACCCCACTGTACCCAGGACTGCATTGCTGCATCCCAGCAACTCTCAGCCAGGCAGTGGCTACCCTGCCACAGCCCCTCATGGTCCCAGTGCTGGCCACACTACAGAAACCCAGCTCTCACCAGTTTTGTTCAGTCCAGGTCCTTCAGCTTTCACTTTGCTGGCATCATGCGAAGGGTCCACTTTAACTCTGAATGGGCTGGCAGGAATTTCCTGCAACAGAAACACAGCACTAATAAATAGGTCACTCTTCAGTAGCCAAAGTTAGACAAATAATAATTTTAAGATAATTTTGCTCTAATTCCAGCATCATTTTGAGTAAAATTTTGCCTCATTTAAACACCTGCCTTACTGAGTAGTATCATTCTAATTCTAGGGTAAAGTTAACAGCTCTCCCCTTTTTATTTTTAAGGAAAACGTTTTCCTCCATTTTTCTTGGAGAGTCACTTATGTTTTTCATCCTTTAGAAAGCAGCTTTGCCCCACAACTGAGACCATACTCAGCATGTCAGTGTGACAGATCACACACTTGAACTACAGTGTCCCCAGCCAATCCCTTTCATTTGTGTACATCCAAGTATTAGAATAGAATTCTCAGGTTTTTTCATACTGTTGTAGAAACAGTGACCAGAGAAGGTGGATGTGAGCTGATGTGGATGGAGCCAGCTGTGAACTGGTGCATGCTTGGTGATCAAAGAGCAGATAAACAGGCTCTGGAAACATTAGGCTGCAAAACGAGGATCACAAACCTCTCCAGCAAAAAGCACTTTAATGGTGTAGCGTCCTGCAGCAGGCGGGGCGTATTTCACTGTGAACGTATCGTTAGCGTTGTGGATGATGTCGAAATCTATGTCCTCTTCCTCATCGCTGACCACACGAGCATCACACTTAATTCCAACACTGACATCACCTAGGAAAAAGCAAATGGAGATTTTTCTACTGGGCAGCACAGGCATTGTCATCCAAGCAGCCAAACCATTCCTGTTATCAGGAGCTGCTCAAGTCACCATGTTAACTGATGTAACAGGTTGGATCACAATTCACTGCAATGTTCTGCTTCCCAAGGTTTTTCCACTACACAAGAAAAACCAGCACGGAACACTACATAACCCCCCACTTTGATGATCTGTGGTTCTGATACCACAGCAACAGTCCAGCTTGCCTTTACCTTCTCCTGCATCTGTGCAGTCCACAGTGAAGTGGGTTGGCTCGTTTGCTTTCAGGCCAGTTCTCTCCACGCCAGGTCCAAACACTTTCACTTTCTGAGGATGACTCCCTTGACCTATAAGGACCTACACAGATTCACAAGGGTCAGAATCACACATCTGTGTCATGCTCAAGATCACAGTCATTTCAGAGCACTGCTTGAACAGAGGCTACAGGAAAACAGGACTAAATGAATTGCCCTGAATCCCCCAGGCTGCAGCAGGGCTGATAGGAGACCTCCAACACATAAGCTTGCAAAACCAGAAAGATTTACTCAAGTGGATATATTCCTAAAACACAGAGCAGAGGGGCACACCTCCTTGAAGTTCAGAGAAGGGTTTTATCATCCTAGTTGTACTAACAAGTAGTTGCGAGCACAAATATCTTACTTGGCTGGAACTAAGTACTATTCATCTCTGTACTTACCCTAAATGGGCTATTGGGCACATTGGCTCCTCCCCAGACAACAGAAATTGTATGTTTGATTGGTTTAACTGGCACATAGGAACAGGCAAACACACCATCAGGCTTGCTCTTTATCTGGATATCAATAGGGTTTCCTTCTCCATCCTAAAAAGCAATAATATAAACAGAAGGTTCAGGTACTTCAAAAACGTTTGCACAGTTTGAACAGCCCATGACCATTCCAAAATACATCAGGGTTTGTTTTTCTTCCAGAACTGCAGTTCAGAAACACTGAAAAAACATGCAATTTACACTCTGGCAGGTCTTCTTCATCTAACACTTGCTCATTCATTACACCATCCTACGACACATAGGAAATTCACAGGCTCAGAGACACTTCAGTACTTCCAAATGACAACTCCAGGAAATTACACCTTGCTTTGCTGAGGAGACTAAGTAAGGAAGCAAAGCCATGTTTTTCATACACCACAGAGAAGTCACCTTGTCTTGAGTTAGGTTGTTGCCTGACTACATTACACAGATCAAAGCACAGAGCTTTGAGTGAATTACACATGCTCAGACTTAAGTGGTATTTAAGTGAGTAGAAATACTTAAGGCATTTCTCTCAACAATATTAAAGCCCTTTTGTTGAAGTTTCATATAGCTGCCTTTGGCTTTTTACCTGTGCATACATCTTCAGAGGTGCTTTCCCAGCGTCCTTGGTTTCAACTGTGAACTCAGCAGGATTGTTCACTATACAACCAGTCCTCTCCAGTCCCGGGCCATAAGCCTTCACCTAAAATAGCACCTCAAGACTGTTAGTTTGCAGTTCAGAAAGAGAAGCAAAACTAAGTGATTCATTTATAAAGACCTGCCCCCTCCACAAACCCCATGAAGCTCAGGATACTACTTTGGCAGATTTCCACTACATTAAATCAAAACCATACCGGTGTTATTAGAAAAAGCTGGGTGATATCTGGCTGGAGCTTGGCAAATTCAGAGCTTTAAGCAGAGGCAGCTTAAGAGTCAAGTCTGCTACTAGAATCCTTCAGAAACACCCCTACTGTAGTTACATCAAAGACATGCCATGCAATGAATGAACTCTCATACACCACCTTATCTGAGTTGAAGTCTCCTGAAGCTGGTCGGATGAAGGCCATGTAAGGGCTGTCTTTTATGTCCTCATCATCACACATGATGTGCACAGCATATTCACCAGGCTCTTTGGGCCAATACTTCACATCACATGAGCCATCGTTCTTGTCATCACACTCAATTTTAGCCTGAGAAGGGCCTTCTATGGCAAAGCCTGAAAAATGAATAAGTAGGTTCCTTATGTTATGTTTGGGGTGGCTGCTAAACACTACTTCCACAGACGGCTTTCTGTCAGCCATAACTACACCTGATCTCCCCATCACCCTTCTTCAGCACTATGGGAGATAATCCACCATCCATCATTCCTTTTTGGACCTCGTCCCACAAAACCACAGATTAACACTCCCCCTTAATACACGCTCCTGTCTCTGGGACTTCCCTTGGTACTCTGATAGATGTTTGTGTTTAGACCATCTTACAGATGTGGGGTTTTTTTACCATTGGGAAAGCCATTGTTTCTCATGAGTTCTTTGCTACCGTTGCAATACACAAATATTTCAGAATAAACTAAGTAAAGTAACATACCAAGAGAACCAACTTCTGTGCCAATGGACTCGACCACAAAGTCAGCTGATTTGCCCACAATTCCCTCGTGCAGTCCTGGCCCCCAGGCTCGCACTTTCTGAGGACCTGCTTCATGACCCACTTGAACTTCAAAGGGGCTACAAGATAAAAGCAGAGCATGGTATTAGAAATGAGGACAAATACAGCATCTGCGTTTTTCCCCAGGCATTTTGATGAGGCCCCACATTGAATTTTCCAAATTAATAGATGCTACCATGTGGTGGCATGGTGCCCAGCAGTGTCTTTCTAGCAGAGAGGTCATCCAACCCACCACATGCTTAAATCTTGCACCACAAACCCTGAGTGTCAAACACTTGGCGTGCTCTGCTTGCTGTAGCCCTGGACACTAAAATAACAAATCCCATCAAAACTCACAGCGAAGTTCAGGCTGCACAATCCACCAAGTGTTATTAGTTTTTGTATTCACGATTTTGGGTTTAGAAAGACTGGTGCAAATCACCCTTAGAGCTTTCTCAATATAAGCAGCTCCAGCCCTAAAACAGGCTGTAGATAAACTGTTAAAACAACCATTTGCCACTAACTTGTCCCACTCCAGTTTTTTCAAAGCTCAGCATTGCTTTAAATGCTCATCAACTACATAACCCACTGAAGGGCACAAAAATGCCCCAAAAACTACTTCTAACTCACCTTTTTGGGATGTTGTGCCCACCCCATGTAATCGTGACAACATACTTCCCTGGGGTAGCTGGATAATATTCAAATGCATATACACCATCCATAAAGCCTTTTTGTTTCACCAACTCCTCCAAGCCCTCTGTTGAAAGATCAGTTCAGCATTAAACTTAACAGCTCCCATCCTGCTTTCAATTACTCAGACAAGTTCATGTTTTCTAGTATTTATTTTAGCTTGCAAGAATAAATTTCTTCCATCAGAAAAAAAAAAGGTCAGGTTATAAGGGAAGTTAGTTCTAGCTGCCCTCTAGGACAAAGACAGCAAACACTTCCAGAAGAAATACAGCAGAAAGTATTTTAAGTTACCAGACTTAATAGGTTCCCTTGTGTTTTATTTTCTTAGTCTGCAGTATGATGCATGTCATATGTTAAAACAAAAAAGCTTAACATTTGTCAGACTTTGTAACCACAAATATGCAGAGAATGCCTACTTTTCATTTTCTTCAAGATGAAGAATTTAGGGAGAAAAGCTTAATACACTAAAATTTACATCGATACGTCTGTTGCTTTTTTTCCCCCCAACCGCACAAAGCCACACAGTCAGAGCTCTGTGCTGTGGAGGAGGTGAAGGCAATACAATGCACCTTTTAATGCCTTCCCAGCCGGGGGGAGGTGACTGGGGGAAGGTGGCTGGGTCTCGAGTCCCGCAGCTCCCCAGCAGCAGCACAGCCACTGCTGCTGGCAGCCTCACCAGCCAGCAGCCACTGTGCTCCCATCATGCCAGCCTGCCAGGCAGAGAGCCACATCCAGAGCTCTGGACACACCAAAGGACCTGGGGATGGATCCTGGCAGAGGGTCTCTCAGCCTACAGGTTCCCTTTCCTCCTCTGCTCATGTGCCCAAGCAGCCAGTGCCACCAGGAATGCCCCTCTGAGCCATTCCCAGCTTTATGAGAGCACAATTCCCACCCTGCCAGAGACTATGGAGCATGACTTCCTTCCACAAATCAGATGAAGATGCAATGCATACCCATAAAGCTTGGAGGCCATGGCAGGCAGATGCATGGATTTTCTCAGTTTTGCAAACTGATGCATGAAAATGGAAAGAACTAAAGCCAGATGTTATCTTACCCAGCCCTGCAGGTTACAACCTTCACATTAGACACAAAGTACCAGGAAACCCTTCTGAAATATGGCTGTTTATGTTCCATCAAAACACCATCTCCTTACTGCTCTTCCTTTTCCCAGGTTTTGATTCCCCCCCCAAGTTTTGATTCCCAGGTTTTTTGATTCCAAAACACATCCACAGGACAATTCACCCCAAGACTCACTTGGTCCCTTTATAGTGACTGCGAGGTCTCCACTCCCTGCTGCTCTGGTATCCACCTTGAAGTCAGCCGTCTCCCTCATGCGGACGCCCTTGGGCTGCAGACCTCGGCCAGTGGCACGGCATGCGTTGGGGTTGCAGGCTGCAAGGCAATTCCAGGCGTTAATTCTGTCTTTGATTCTCAACACACAGGCAGCCTAACCAGCCTGGAACAACCTTTAGTTTAACGTTGACTCAGGGCAACCACAGCTTAGCTTTCAGCACAAGCTTCAGGGTTATAGCATTAAGGCAGACAGACAGGAGTCTGCCAGTCCCTGTCTGTGCCTCATGGCTTTTGGGCAGTAGTGGTCAGTGCAGCCAGGGAACTCTGACCCCCTACAAGGGCTGGTTTTCAGAAATATAACAAACACTGAAGCCCTGTTGTTTTCCAATTCGATGCCAGTTATCAGTACAAGACTTTTACACAGCTATCACTTATAGATAATTCACCAGACATAACCTTCCTGACACCTTTTGTGTTGAGGCACACTGCCGTGTGGGGTGAAGGTTCCCTCTGCAGATAAGCCCCACTGAACAGTAGTATTGTGCTGGTCCTTCAGAAGCACATGACTGGGATAACTGCTAGTAGCAAGGCTGAGTTTTGCATGTTTTTCATCAAGAGATGTCACATCGAAATCCCTCTGCTTGTCACAGCTCACACTTTCAAAGAAGTAAAGCCACCAGGCCCTCTGCAGACTGAAGCAGCCATGGGTAGGGGCAGGAGGTCACACATGCCTTAGGCTTATGCTTGGTTCCTTTACTCCAAGCACTTCTCCAGGCCTGCAGAGTGGCTACAGAAATAAGTAGAACACACTTATGAACAGCTTTCCTTACACAATCCCAGCTGTCATGAGGTCTTCAACACCAGAGACCCGAAGGGTTTGAAGAGACTTACAGATAACCACAGCTTCTTAGCACTGTAAACTGCACATGCATTTTCCCAAAACACACCGTGCTTACAGCAGGAGCACAAGTCTGTCAAGCAGCTCCTTGGGTTTCCCCTCATTACAACAGCTCACCCCTGCAGCAGCCAACACTGCTCCGTGTCCTACACGGGATGGTGTGAGTGAGGATCGTGTGCCATCTGCTAGCCCTGAGAGCTCAGTGGGAACACAGGAGCGTGGCCGACGTGGAGTGGGAAGAGCTTGCAAAGAGCTTACACAGCTGCGTCAGGCAGCTTGTGGTTAAGCCAGTTTCACTGACTGGGTCACACACCGTGCTTCAGTTTGCTTGCAACTTTCCTCCCCAACCCCAACAAAACCAAAAGCCCTTTTGGCTGGGATAAGCTGCAGGCTAGAAGCTCACAAAAAGCAAACATGACAGAGCATCCTGCACACCTCTTACCAACTATGAAGCCATTAGCAGTGAAGTCCAAAATTCCACAAATGGAGGGTAGCTCAGGAGAGATGAGCAGAGATCTAAAAGCGTAGGAGCACGTAAGGATGGAACAGAAAGCAAGTTAGGTGTCAGTTAAGGAGGAAAACAGTATATATAGTCATTTGAGGAACAAAGGCGGAAAACAGCAAGGTGCTGCATAGCTGCATAAATCACTAAAAAAAAAATACAAAGGGCAGCTTAACATTTGGAAGTCTAAGCAGAAAGGAAACTAGCAACAAAAGCCATATTACTGTTAGAGAGCATTGGTTTATCCTGTGAATACCTGGTGACCCACTGAATCAGGACCAAGGTGTTGAACAGTATAGAGTATGTACAAAGCAAGATTCAAGCATATTCTGTGATCATATCCAAGGACAAAAATGGCCCTCTATGTTTAGATGCCTTTTTAAAAAACATACCCTCTCCAACAAGAACAGTGCAAGGAGTTTTGGGAATTGCCTCCCCAGCAAAAGTCACTTTGACAATGTGAGGACCAGCTTGAACAGGTTTGTAGGTGCAACGGTAGACTTGGTTGCCTTTGTCTTCTACTACAACTTCAGCAAGGCTTCTCCCTTGAGGATCCTCTACTTCCACGTTCACATCACCCACACCAGCACCTGCAAAGGAAACAAGCCCACCTGAGCCTTGGCTTCCCCACAACAACAGGCACTGTTTTGGACCATAGCCAGGCACCCTCTGCTGCCATTTCTAGGCACAGTCTATGAAGCTGTGTCCAGCTTTTGCCAAGAGCAACCAAACATTAGAGTAGGGAGGGGGCAAGACAGGATGGTGGCATCTCCATGAAGCCAAACTGACAAGGGGCCTGCTACTCCAGCCACAGGGTTTCACAACAATACTATGGTACTGGATATACATACAGCCTGGTTATCTTATGGCTGCCATGCTGTAACACCTCTTTTCCAGTCAGTTCAATCTCTCAAGCTTTGAAGTGGTTTAGATTAAGAGATGGACTATGTGCATGCTGGACAAGGAACCTTCTCTACTGGACATTCACTTTTGTTCAGACACCTGCTCTTCTCACATTTTATTCAACTCGTCATACAACAAGAACAGTTTTCTATATACTTTCAGAGGCCAGACATGTCTTTACATGATTCAGACCACTCCCTCTCCCAATTAGAGGCTGAACATAATACTTCCCCTCACTATAACCACATTTAATTTTATTCCTAAACTCCCTGAGGCAGAAGGCAATGTAAAATATGCTACTCAGCATATTTCAGTGTTTAAATGCTACAAGTAACTGCCCTAAGTAGTTTCACATTGTTCTAAATGAATTAGCATTTGTAGCATCTTATTGACTCGTCCCTCTAGGCTACAGCATTGGCCTAATTGCACAAAGCAAGTAACGTGATGGAGATGCCCTAATGAAGATAGTAGCCCTCTAATAATTTATAACAGAGGTTGACATCAATTAATGATTGAACTCAAAGTAGCACTGCAGCAGGTTCTTTCTGTAGAGCTAAATACAGAACACACTGTGTGTTTACAGGTTGCTCACAGTTTATCCTTCACATTTATGTTCAACCTGTCACATTCCTATTTAAAATGAGCTGGGAGCAGAAACCAGCCAGGAACTTGCCTGCTGCCATCAAGCAAACTCACAGCAAACTTCTGGGTAAGGCTTAGCACCCTCCTGCCCCAGCTCAGCTCCACATGTCAAATATTTCATAGACAGCTGAAGCCTTCAGAGCTGCCTGGATGTTATTTTGCCTCCAAACTTGATGAGGCTACAAATCCACATCCACTTTTCAGTCTTTATTTCTCCAAGGCCTTAGGCACTGACATTTGAGGAAACAGCAGGATTTCTGTCCCACTTCATCCTGCTTACCTGCTGTGTAGAGGTCAAAGTAGGTGGACTTGTTGGCAATGTTCCCTGTTGCGTCCAGTCCCGGTCCCTTTGCTGTCACTTTGCTTGCGTCTCCCTGGGCTTTGTCGACATTCACTTCAAATGGGCTCTTTGAGATGTGCTGCCCAGCAAACAGGACTGAAACCTAGAGACAGAGAGCAGCAGGTCAGACAGACTGGGCAGAGGCAGAGCTCAGCGTCACCACTGTAAAACCACATGCAGGCTCAAACAGCTGCATTCTTAGCACAGAGAGTCTTTGCCTCAGAGGTGAAGGACCATCCATCCCACAGCCTTCATCCTCTCCATACAGTGTAACTGCTGGCCATCCCCTCAAAGTGCTACTCACAGAGTCAGCCACACCTGGGGATACTTGAATCAGAATGTGCCAATAAGAGGCAGGTCACCACCTAGCAATAAAGTGGCAGCAGAAGTTGCATTTATTTTTTCAGGCTGGCTGTGGGTACCGGCCACTCTGGCAAGTGTCAAAGCCACAGGATCACCCATTATAAACCTGCATTTATGGGTATCTGGGGACAGAGCCGAGTGGGGAACCTTCTCTTGAAAATGCCCACGGCGTACAGTACCATCAGCAAAGAAACAACCTGGTATTTTCCTCTGCATTTCTGTGACAACACACAAAACTGGCTTCAAGAGTTGCATGAAGTGACCACACATGAGAGGAGAGCCAGTTGTAGCACCTTGATACCCAAACACATGCACTTTCTCCCAACACACACTTCTTTCCCCTTTGAGAAGGGAGCAGCTCAAAAAGCCCAGATGGGAATTAGGATCACAGCAGTTTTCCTTCAGGATGCCCAGAGTGGCTATGACCTGTCAGTGAACAGGCAGCCCTCAGGGGCTCACATTAACGACGAGCAGAACAGCATGTTTAGCAAGAGAACACTGGTTATTGACACACAACCCACCTTGTGAGGTCCAGTAACCCTTGGAACATACTGGACTGAATAGGTCTTGTTTTTGTCACTGGATGGTGTTATCTTTGCCTAGGAGAGAAAACACATCCATCACTGAGCCGTGCCCACGCGTGCCAGCTGAACACTTTTCTGGGGAGCACTGCAAACTATTTCCAGAGTCAGCAATGTTAGAGACTTGCTGTGGGAGCAGGGATCCTTGCCACCTCCTCTTCTCATACGGAAAAATGCCCATTGGTTTTGTCTTTACATGAGAGGAAGCAAGCCACCCTCTCCCCACCCCAGCCCTTTCCCTTGCTGTTAATTGCTCTACTGGGGCAGGCCAAAACTGAGGAGACATTAAGTCCAATGTACAGCTGTATTTTTCTGGAATGTTGTAACATGATCAAGTGGAGCACTTGGATGAGAATTTCTATAAACATTAAAACCAGCATTTTAACTCAAAATGATTCATGATACCTAAATAGCTGCTTTAGCCATTCTTGCAGAATGAGTAAGGGCAGACAGTGATTTAGTGATGTGTGTTATCTAAAAGCAGGTCAGAGTGTACTTGGCCAGTCAAGCTAAAGCACTGCAACTACTGGACACTGGAGTTGTGTTGCTTAGTTGCAGATAGTGACATTTTTTCAAGTTCATCCAGTAAGGCAATTAGGAAAGGCTTGAGGCTTCTTGCACTTTTGATATATCGTATTTCGTAACTCCTTTTAAGATGACTTATCTGTTAAGACCTCACTTGTGAAAGATGAAGGTTACTGCAAAAACTTCAGCATGCAGACCAACTTTACTTTTCCATACAAAACATCTAACATACATACCTCCTCTCTGTTTCCCTCTGGATCCTCTATGAAGACCATCAGGTCACCCTGTCCAGCACTGATGGTGTCCACTGTGAAGATGGCAGGCTGCTTCACCATGTTCCCATGAGGCTCAATCCCTGTGAGTAAGACACAGAACAGTGCATAAGATGTTGCCACAAAACTCAAAAGACAGTTTGGAGGTGACCAAAAGGCTGTTCAACCCATTCTCCCACATAAGCCCCCAGCACCAGCTTCCCCAAGCCACTGCATGACACCTCCTCACCCACTGCCCTGAACACCATGTTCACAATAAGGTAATACAAGCATTTTTAAAAACTGATTGAACTATTGGCACTCAGCTCATCCCAGGATCTCTGATGGAGTCAGGAACCCTGCTGGTATCTGGATTCAGATGAAAGCAAGTTATCTTGACACATACTGCGGGTCACCCCCACTGCTGGTGAGTGCCTATCTGATGCCAACAGTGAGTGGTGTACCTGCATTAGCTGCTCTTTAGGAGTTGCTCTACTTGACACAGTTAAATGCTGAAATGTGCTGCACCACAGGAAGGGTGACTAGGGAGGCAGGAAAGAAATTTTGGAAAGCATTTTGGTAAAGGCATTACCCTAGAGCCAAGGGTATAGGACTTACTTAACAGGACAATTTTTACCTGTACTGTTCCATATTACTTCATTTTCAGAACCCAACACTACAGACACTGCTCAGATTTACTATTCTTTGAAAGATGCTCAGACTACTTTGTCCGAGTGAACACTGTGCAAACGGCATGCAGGAATCTCTTCAAACCATGAAAATCCTGCTGTTCAGTGAGGCTTCCACTTAACTTTTGATCAGTTTCCTTATTGCTCAGTACAGGGCCTGCTACTGCACGCATCTACCAGCATGGTTTCATCATTTCCCTGTACATAGTCCCAGGTCATGACATCTGTCATGCTGGTGTCAGACTGAGTGGGTGGAAGAACTTCCCAAAATTGCTGGTTCCAGACTAGCCCAAACACATATACCCTTCCTTTCAAGGGAATTTCTCCTTGGCTTATTCATAAAACCGTGGGCACTACTGCTCCATAGCACAATTAGTGGAAAGTGCAACGTCTGATAGATTATAAAGGAAGTGGTTGTGAACAACAGAATTCCTGAACTTGTTTATCCTCAGAAAACAATAACTTGAGAGCAATGCAAGGAAGATCATGTTTTTACTAGGAAATCTGAGCATTCTGATAAGGTGTTAACAATTGACATATTCATTCTTTCAAACTAAGCCCTAGATTATCATCTAGCCTAAACAGCTATAAATTCGATCTTCAGTCTTAGAAAGCCTTACAGCTGAAACAGCTATAAATTTGCTCTTCAGTCAAAATATCTTTACACCACATGCACTAGGGTATGGTGTTCATTCAAGTTATGTATCCCTCCTCCTGAGAGTACAGGCAGGATTGCTTATCCTACAGAAACAGCTTCAGCCAGGACAGCATTAGTCACAACACTTTCTTAGCCAACATTTCATCTTCTAGATTTTACTCTTCTATCAGAGGTCTGCTTTGACTGGTTAAATGAGCACTCATAGTGCATCACTGATGCTCTGCATGACTCTGTATATCCCCTCTGTGGGTTCATTTCACATCAGGTCTACACAGAGCTGCCCTCCACGCAAACCAAACCACTGCAGTGTCCAGGGTGATGTGCTACAGCTAAGACTCTTGTTGAGACATTATGAGCAGCTTACATGGAAAAACAGTAATAAAAGAAGACTGACCCACTTTACATTTTACAGTCACCTTCTCTGGAAGCATGAAAATCTGTTCCTCATCCATCCAAAGGCTCTGCCCAGCTGGGTAGTGAGCCCCTTGCTTCTGGAGTCACTCTTCTGGTCTGACATACGTTAGCAGTCAGAATGGCAAATTTTATTTAGTGACTGTTTTGGCAATTGATTTCAGAAAAACATCAATCTTTCACGAAGAGCCACTCACCCTTCATAATCTCCATTACAATGGCTCCAAAGCATTGCATGCATCAGTAAAATAGAGCAATTTTTTTGAAAGAATAAGAATGTATCTAAAGCCAGACTTGACAGAACGAGGCAGGTTGATCAGTCATTTACACATTTTGGGGCTGAAAAATGGTTCTGTGTATTGTGGTTTGCTATGGAAGCCATCAACAAAGGACATAAACCCCAAGTAGGATAAGTGCTAGGTTAAGAGAGACACAGAAGGCATGAGGGGTTTCCTCTTTAAAGGAGTGCTTTATCACACTGCTGGATCACTGACAGTCAGCAGCAATAGTGCTAGCTTGAATTTCACACCCAGGTTGTTTTAGCCCCATATCTTGCTACTTCTTCCAGCTGTGGACGGGAGGCTGGCAGCTTGCAGAACAGGTTCAGAGACTTTGGGGAATTTACATGTTAGAACTAGGAGTGTCTTTTGGACTATATCCATGTATTTCTGAAACCAGGCACCACACCAAGAGTATACAAGTGAAACTTTGAAGTCAGTTACAGTAGGTCTGGAGTTCAACATAAGCAGAAAGCCCCACCCAGCTTTCTGAAGAGTTACATGCTCCATATAGCTTCAGCTCACCAAGCCCTTACCTCTGCCATAAGCCCTTGCTTTCTTTGGATTCAGCTTGGGTTTTAAAGGAGCTCCTGGTTTCAGCTTGGCTTTGGGGAACTGAGACAGGTAAGTCATCACAGAATGTTCATCCACATCAGGGTGGATAATTTCTTCAGGGGTAATAACCTGAAAGACAGTGCAATTAAGTATATTGTACCAGTGCTTGGTTACTGCATGTCAACACAGAAACAGAGCCATGACACAGTCTGAGATTTCAAAACTCCCACATGCTAATGTGATTTCTTACATTTATTTTCCCTTTGATACACACAACATCATTTATTATCTCACAGCAAGAAAATCAAGAAGCTCATTATAGCCCCAGTGTGGCTTGGGGGCTTTTTGTGCTTTGATTATTAGGGGTTCTCAGGAGACTGCAACAAGCTTAACAGTATCAAGGCAAGACAACTGTAGTAATGTTCCCCCAAAAAAGCGACATGGGGATAATTCATACTGGAAAAATTAATAATTCATAATCCAGTATGCTACAGCTCTGAACTGCAGTGCTTGCTAAGTACAACTTGTGACCAGCCTCTTCTGCTTCCACAACACAAGCTGCTCTGACAGCTTCAGAGACTTCAGCAATTCCGTCCCACTTCATCAGCATGAAAATAGTCCAGTTTGTAAAGATATTGTTTTCTGTTTGAACATCATCTTTGAGGTGATTTGCTATGCCAGCAAGTTTTTCTTCTGTGGGATTGAAAACAAACTGACTCCATGGGCTAACAGAACAGGCACTACCACACAGGCACGTCCCCCTACACCATGTGCTGCAACAGCAGCTGTCTGCAGCACAGATATCCACACCAAATCTTACAACCAGAGCTCTGAAATGTGATAGTGTGTTTCATTACAGTTCACCCTTTCTCAGGCAATTTCACAAGTTAACTGAAACTTTTTAAAATGTCCAAGCAGCTTCACCTGCTTTCCTCACTTTAAACTCAAGCCAGTCACAAGGACAAAGCCAGCCATGTGCTCCCACAGGCAGCCCATGTCTTGGTGGCCTTACCTGTGGCACTCCCAGCCAGTCATCTGCCTGCTGCATGGCTTCCCGAGCATTGTCAACAGGTTTCTTCGGGTCCCAGGTCTCCCAGTCAGGGCACAAGCCTGCAAGCACATTGCATTTGTTAGGTGCTATCTGCAAAGGAGCTTCCCTAGCTGAAGAGACCAAGTACAAACTCCACAGCCACTTGTACTACAATGTTACGTAGAAAGACATTCAGAGCTTTGCAGAAGTAACCAAAACAAGGCAAGCATATGCTGCTCACTGAAACTCCTCTGAGATGAAAATCAGCATAGGGTCATAGAATGGTTTAGGTTGCAAGGGACCTTTAAAGGTCGGCTAGACCAATCCCATGCAATGAGCAGCAACTCTTTAACAGAGCCCTATCCAGCCTGACCTCAAACATTTCCAGGGGTGGGGGCATCTACCACCTCTCTGGGTAATCTGTGCAAGACACACTCTAAATTCAGCATAAATACATTTAGGCATCTTTTATTTTTCATTGGCTCTCGTGCAGCAAATTTGGTAAAGAAAATTTCAACTGCTTGCCACAACATCCCACATTGCATTAGATGAGCACCAGCAATCACACCAGCAAGGCTGTTTTACAAGAAGGTGAGGAAACTGGCCCTATTTCACACTTCATGACATTATTTGCCTTAAGCAGCTCAGCCTCAGCTTGCTAAACACTGAAGTTTCAGGTAGTGTGCAGCTTACAGTTGCTCCGTGCTCCCTCTGCAATCCTATTTCAGGAGGACACATGAAGCCTCCCTCTGCACCCTGAAGTTGAAAGGTTGTTGGCACTTGCTGTGGGAACAAGCCTTTCTTCCACTTAGGAGCCAGCATTTGTGCCTTTGTCCCCTGCACCCACTACAAAGCTCAGACGTGGTGCCTCCCATAATGCAATCACACATTCTGCTTCAAGCCAGAATTTCTCTTGGCCAAGTCATTTACAACTTGCTTCCCACAGCTGGCCTCTCTGGACTTGGGTTTTCTTGAAAGCCTCATTCCTCTCCAGCTCTGCAGTGAAAACCTCCTTTCATAGGAAGGGCAGCCACAAGGACAACAAGTAAGGAAAACACTGACCATGAGAGGAAAGGACTTACCTGGAGCACAGCTGTCAACAAGAGCACCCAGTGCTTTGCCATCCTGCCAGTTCTGATTGAAGTTTGTGATTGGCAAGTAAGGAATTTTGTTCTGGATCCAGCCCAGCAGCCTCTGCTTAGGGGTCTGCTTCTTTGCATCATCATCACCTTCATCCTCCCACACTGGCATAGAAATGGAGTAGTGGAGGATAAGGGTCCATATCAGGCCAAGAATCAGCTTCAAGTTTCCATCAACTATGGCTTTACTATCTGGAACATAAAAGACATATAACTGATTATTTGCCATCCTAAAGGAAAGAGGTTTGTTTTTAAAACAGTGTGTCTGCACTCATGCCCAGATAATCAAGGACAAGAGACCTGACCCAGGCCACTGCAGGCACTTGTTCAGGCAGAGACACCATTCTTCACACGCTGTATTAGATGGGAGGGGGAGGGAAGAGAAGAGTCACAGGACTGCTCTACAGTTGCCTTGAGAGATCAGTGCTCTCTTAGAGTAGTATGACTTGCCCTTCAGCTTTACAATCGTAGCTTAGGAAAACTGGCAGTTTAAGATCTCTGGATGGTAAGTGCCACTTGGTATTTTGTAATGGCATTTCTACCTTACAAAAAAGGCCAAACATGGGATGGAGTTCACAAGAACAGCATCCCAATAGGGGTGAAATAGCCCAAGGCATACCTGAAAGCACCATTTAGGAAACAGCATTTATGTACAGAAACATGTCTCCCCACACTCACTAACAATTTGCATTAAAAATAGTAGGGGAAAAAAAAGTGCTATATAATGAAGACAAGCAAAACCAGAGTTTGGAATTAAAACAAAGGCCAGCTATATCGAGACCTGTGTATAATTGGCAAAGTGGGCAGTGGAGGTCCACAGAGGATCCTCTGCACCATCACATTCCTGCTTGCAAAAGAAGTCATCCATTCACGCTACAAATTCAGAGTTACAGGAAAGAAAAGCCAGCTCTGGCTTTTCCATGGCACATTCCAGCCTAGCAAAAATTTATCACCACAGTGATCATGCTGAAGCTCTCCTTTAAGACACAACATGGAGCTAAGTTTAAGGCTGTTGGGTATCAAGATCAGATTTTCACAAGCAGCTGTCTGCAGGGGCAGGATACTTTTCTGCATCTGTTTGGCCCTGTGAAGTGACCACTACACTGTTTTGCAAATAGTTGTCCAAATTACTTTGGCTTTAATGAATCACAGATTGGATGCCCTCCCTCCCTTTGAGCTTGTAGTTGCTACTCAGGTTGTATTACACTTGTAACGGCTCCAGTTTTCCCAAGCTCACCCAGACCAGAACTCTTCTGCAACATCTTGGGATGCCCTTAGCTTGACAGTTCCTTTCATACACAGCAGCATGTTATAACACAGCATTTTCCTGTTCTTTGCTCCATTTCAGTGAAAATTGTTATAGAAATCCCTTTTTGGTCACCAGAAGTTACAAGTGACCTGGAAGCTTTTGTCTGTTCTCCAGCTCCTGGAGCAGATGCTGAAGTAAAGACCACAACAGCTGTATAAACTCACTTTCGTGCCACCAGAATAATTGCACAGGGATATTAGAGAGTTCCAGCTAGAAAAGTAAAATTCTTCAGTAGTTGGACTGCATCTTCCAGTTCAAATCCAGACCATTAACAGGCAGAATCCTCCAAGGTGCCCAACACCCACTGGGCATCTTACCTGCTCCTCTTTAGGTACAGAGATCACAGCAGCAACCCAGTACCATCTTATCAATACAAAAAGATCTACTGACTTTCACAACAAGTGATTATACAGAATAGTGACCAAGAACACTACGCACCAGGGTGTTCCCTTTAACCCAATGCTCAGGCAAAGCAGTTAATATTTACATGGTTTCACAACAGGGTGGTATGTCCTGAACAGATAATACTGTAACTTCAGACCTTCAATGGTGTTTGGACTCACTGGATAGTTAGTGTCTGGTTTCTATCCAGATTTTAGTTGTAGTCAAAACTGATGTTAAAAAAATCCAATAATCTTACAGGATTATGGTATGGGTCTGTCACTTGACTGCACATCCTATCCGAGAGACACAATAGATAGCTATGAGGTGATTAAGCCCTGCTGGGTTTTAATTACAGGGTCCAAGGTAAAAGTCTACATCACGTAAGCAGTGTGTCTCCTAGTGACAACTAAAAGTTCTTGCTGTCACCCACTTCTGTCTCCTTTCCAGCTCAGCTGCAAATTGCTCAGTGGTGGGAAGATGCTTCCCTACACCAGCCTGTCAGTGGAAGCCCCCACTGCCCACCTGCAGCCCCTCCATCCCACCCCATGCCACCTGCTCACACTGCCATGCTGGCCATACCACTACCCACCACATCCCTGCACCAGAAACACCTCCAAGCTTCAGTTTCTGATTTATATTGACATCAGCATTTTTACTAGAGGGACACAGAGATAAAGTAGTATGCTACAGGAAAACTCATTTCAGAAAGCTACTCATCACCCTCCCCATAGGCATGGCTGGGCTGTGGTCCTTGACCTGGGAAAAAGCAGCCTGTACACAAGATAGCTTCCCACTGAGAACAAGAATATCCCATCTCATCAGCCTCGTCCAGAGAGGCCGGGCACAGCGCTGCTGCCCTGATGACAGGAAAAGGTCACCGCAGGAATGGGACGGCTCTTCCTCTCTGGGGCCGGTGCCATCGCCACGACTGCACTTTGTTAGCAACTTAGCAAGCTCTCACAGCCTCCCGGCTTCCTGACAGGCATAGGGATCTCATGACGTAATTTTTTCCAAGCCTGCTTGTAAGAGGGCTTGTCTGCTTTCATTTGGGGTGGGGAGGAGGGAGGGAGAACTCATGGGCAGGACAGGAGACCTTATCAGCACCCAGCAGAGCTGCCCACATGCTCTTCCCGCAGGGAACCTGCTCCCAGTTACAGGGGACCTCACCAGCAGCTCAGCGCTGGAACACAATCTCTATCACCACATATAAAAAGGCCCTCCGTGTTCTAGAGAGGACCAAAGTCCAGCTCAAAGCAGGTTTGGCTTCCGAGCACTGCCATAAATCTCAGCTCCACCTGAGCATTCAGCCTCCCCAGAAAAGCCTCTGTTTTGGTGCTGCCTTTTTAATTAACTAACTAAAAGTATTCAGTGCATTCTCCTCAAGGTCTCCTGGGCTTTAAGATGTAAGTGTATATCCAGAAAGATACACATCTGTTCATAAGTCCTGCACAGGGAGCACAGAGCTGGCCTTGAGAATGCTCCCAGTACAACCAAATTTGCAGGCATCCCCCACCAGCTCTGATTGCACACTGCCAGTGTAATACTGCCAAGGTGTGGGCACAGTGGGGAAACAAAATGTGTTTCCAGTGACACTTAAGACCAACAATCATTACTAAAGGCATTGCTGTGTACTTCAGCTCAGCTGCCTTTCCACTGAATTCCCCAACATTTCCTGGTCTGCTTCAAGACACTTTCTGGCCATCCCAGGCTAGAAAATGGATTACATAAAATGTAGATTTGCACCACTGCTTTCTTACTATGAAAATTACTTTTAGGTATACTTATTACTCACACAATCAATACTTTACAGAGCCTTCAAAGCCGTGTTTCTCAGTTGTTCCTCTGGAGCTCATACTGAATTTACAACATAGAGATGCACACTTGTGGCCAGCGCTTCAGAGCCATAGGGAACAGCCCAGCCCCTTGACAATTCATCCCTACCACTCCCAGCTGCATCTGGCTTTCAGCTTCAATGAGTTAGGTGGATGGGAACAAATTGCCTGCTTTCAGCTGAACACACGAGAGCGTGTTTACTCTGAGTTTCCGCAGATTAAAGGAGCCCTCTGCACAGAGGAGACAGCCGCTGGTCCCCGCCTTCCCGGGGCTCGGAGGAACTGAGCTGTCACAGCTCATCCGCCAAGATAATTTAATGGGGCCGAACCTACTCTTTACACCATCATTGGTAGACAGCTTCAATGTAACCTTTTTTGGAGAAAGTGTGGTCATCTGCATAATTTGCTTTATTCACGTCACAGTGCTTGTGTTAACATCTGCGAGATGCACTTACAAGCGTGCCAGAGCGCACTGTTCCCCCGTTCCCAGTAGGAGATGTGTGCTTTGGAGATCAAAGTCCCTGCCCCGCTGACTCATACCTGCTGACAGACATTGGACTTCTACTTTCAAAGGACACCTTTTTACTGGAAATCCGGGCATGAAGTAGGAACCCATGCCACAGGACCTCTTGCCTGCCTCAGATCTGTACTTGGGAGGTCTTTGGCTCAACTGGAAACAGATAACTTTAGAGATGCTGTCTAGAAGAGTCAGTGGGTGAAGGGATTGAAGAGGTCTTTTTGTGCTATTCTTTTCTCTTTTTGGTGTGGTTTGTTGGGTTTTTTCATTAAAACTAAGATTTTGGGAGCATTACATGCAAGTCCTCCTGACACACTGCTGTGGACTCCAAAATTTTGAATGCTGTAAGGTGACCACTTTCAAACAATCTGCAAGTCTTCATGGCTAGACATGCTCTCCTGAACCAGCAAGAAGTAAGAAAAAGCAGCTCAAGTTTGAATTTAACACAAACCTTCGCTCCCACCTACACTGTTTAACACACATTTTAGCTTCATCTCTCCAACTGCAACTTGCTGTCCTCCTCATGAAGTACCAGATGGCAGTCCAAGGTCAACAAAATAGCAGCAGCCACCACACCAGAGGCAGCCCCCGTTCAGCTGCAGGCAGGCAGGAGCCTCTGCAGGGA
Source organism: Campylorhamphus procurvoides (assembly GCA_013396655.1). Taxonomy (NCBI): domain Eukaryota; kingdom Metazoa; phylum Chordata; class Aves; order Passeriformes; family Dendrocolaptidae; genus Campylorhamphus; species Campylorhamphus procurvoides. The sequence continues at coordinate 18,929 of WBMV01016873.1, read as the reverse complement.
GGGGATGCTCTCAGCCCACTGCTGAGGTCCTGCTGTCAGGATACAGCTCGATATGACCTACATGCTGACTGCTGGGAAAAACCTGCCAGCCAAACTTAAGCTGCTCTGCAGACTCAATGCTAGTATTGAACAAGCAAGCACTCACTCTTCCTTTAAAAAAAAAAAAAGGCAGCCTATATATAGCCTACATGAAGTTTTATGGAGAAGTATCCTGCTTTCTAGTCAGCTATTAGGATTTAAGTGGCTGCCTGGTAGGGTGAAGAGGAAAACAGACTGAACCAGAGCTCATTTTCTTCCCCCATCACACCTCTGAGTCTAGATTGTAATTCTTACCCTTTTATTATCCTATTAACTAAGTGGCACCCAGCCAAAAAATTTGATCATGGTAATTCCATAGGCCAGCAATACACACCACCAGCCTCAGTCCTGAACAAGAACCAAGTTTAAACTGCTCAAACTGATTTATAATTGTTGCTCTACACTAAATATTAATACGATATGTTACACTTGGACTGTTAAAATCACACTCCTCAAAGCACAAAGAAAGATGTTTAAAGTGCCACAACTTCAGCCAGCAGTATGACTAGTCTGAGCCAGCAATGTGACTATTTTGAGACAAATGTGTGTCAATTTTTATGGCTTGGGCCTCAAAAAGCTTCCCAAAAATCTTCCCAACCCACCAAGTGGAAAACCGCCAATGCTGGGTCCTCTGCATTTGTGCTTGCAGCTACCCCAGGAGCAAGTGCCAGAACTGAAACCTGGCCTTGGTTTGAAGCTTGCTCATTCATTTACTCCAGTAGAGATCCCTAAACTCTACCTGGAGCACACGGCTTGAACTATGTGACCTTCAGTAATTCTATAATTCTACAATTCAAAAAAATCCCAAACAAAACAAACAAAAAAAACCAAAAACCACACAAACAAAAAAACCCAAAACAAGCCCAATGTTACAAACAAGTTTGTGACTAGTATCTTTTGCTCATGTACATGTCTGCTCTGCACTCAGATTAAGCACTACTGAACTATGGCAATGCTCCTTAAACTCTGCCCTACAGCAGAGCTGCAAGTCATTCTCTGTAGGACAATTAGTGGAAACAAGATAAGCTACCGAAGCAGACAGCTTCCTTACTAAGTTGAGCTAGTCATACAGACTGTGGAACCTTGCAAAACAAATGAAAGACTGAAAAAGCAACTTCTGAGTAGTGATTTTTTTTATTTTTTAAAATAGTTTCTTAGATGACGCTGCAGTCAACACAACTTGTTCATTGTCTCAGCCAAGTCATCTCAGAAGCTTTGCTCTTGATTTTCACACATGGAAGTTAAACTACAACCAGCATGGATCCTTGCATTCAGCTTCTCTAGAAAGAGGTCATCCTCTTCATTTTTTGTTTTCCATATTTAAATGTTTGTTCTATGTTGAGAACCAAGATACATGGTCCTGAATACAAAACAAAGGAGTAATATCACCAGCAGCCCTTACTTCTTATTTCCAGACATGGAAGCAACTTTGTGATGAAATTTGTGTACTGTACAATTATGGATCATTTATGTAGAGACTGTAAGAACTTTAAAACTTGGTGTCTAAGTTTCTAAGCATTTCCCTACCTCTAATTATTCTCATTATAGTCATGTATATAGTTAAATAACTACAGCAGGCAGTGGACAGAAAAATTAGGGACTCATTAGGGCTTTATCTTCTGGAACAAAGAAAACTACACGTTGAACAGAGCTCTCCAAAAGCCTTGCTCCACACCGTGTGCATGACAAACAGAAGTATGCAGATGAGGTGGAGCTGAGCAAGCTGCCTAAAGAAATTCTTTGCTGAAGCATACAGTATGAGTTCACAGGCTTACTGTGCCTGCTAAAGACATTAGTGACATCCTCTGTAGGGATAATATGTCTTTAAATCAATTACAGTGGTTCCTCTGTGCTTTGAGAACATACTGCAACCATTTCCTCCAGTGACCCTTAAGCCCAGGCCCACCTCCCAGCTCCTCCGGGCTCAGCACATCGCTTGCTGCTCAGCCACGTGCAGCCCTCACCCCACAGCAGCACAGCTGGGCTCAGAGCTGGCACCAGGCTGGTGGAACTCAGCCGGTTCTGTGGATTCCCAGCAGTGCCCTGCCAGCAGCAACATGCTCCAGCCCCACTGCATGTCTCCTCAGCAGTGTTAGCAGGTCGTGCTATGACCCCTGGGAGGGCTGTTCCTCAGCATCCAGCTTGCCTGCATAGCCGTGGGCTTTCAGCTCCCCCACACCCAGCTCAGCTTCAGTGACCAGCCTCAGGGAGCTCGGCACCTGAGGAAGTGTATCTTCAGGAAGCCTAAGTGATACACCATGTACACTTGGAGACCCACTAAGCTTTTTACAAGGCAGGTTTTCCAGAGGAGGAATGACTTTTCACTGGAGGGTTGTAAGAATAGTAACCGAGTGCTGATCTGGGCACCGACAGGAGGATGGAAAAAAGAACCTTGGGTTTTTATTTTTTTTACAAGGGGACAGAAACCATTTTCCTCCATGCTTACCACAGTGTCTGGTTATTTAAAAAAAAAAAAAAGAAAAAAGATTCCTTTGTGAGACACATCTTAGGATTTGAGATAGTGAACAATTTTTACAACTCAGATGTTTTTAAACTACTCAAATAGGTTTTACTTTAACCGGATTTGAAACCAATCATGGTGGAGAACTTCAGGCCACTGTTGCATCCATCACCCTGTACTGTCTACTGGTGCATGTTAGGACTCTGGAAAGGATCTCATGAGGTAGAACTGGCAACTGAAAAAATAAGTTCAAATCCAGTCCTTTTAGTATAGGTTTGGCATGAAAAAAAAATATTCTACAGACTTTTAATACAGTAAAGAATAAAAATAATCAAACCAGTGGAGCTCACAGAAGCAAAATACAGATTAAAATAGCTCTGCCCAGCTTCTTAATAGGCACCCAGAGACCACTCATGTCTTAGAAAGAGATGCAGAAGAGAAAGGTATAACATGAAGCACGTTTAAGCCAGCAATATAACAGCAACAGCAACTAACCCAGCTTCTCCAAGAGAAACTCAAATCACCCAGGGGGACTGGAAAAAGAAGTCAAGAATTTTAAAATTAGGAATTGTTAGGATGGGTGGGGAAAAAGTCAAACTGTGGGTGGCTTATGATCAAATTCCTCGACACTTTCAGTCTGAACACACGTAGGGTTTCTGCTGCCTTAAGAGTCATATACCAAGTTACGATATGAGAAGGCAAATGTGTTACTCTCACATTCAGGAAGAGCCGCGGGCAGGTGTTAGAGCACATCCAACCCCTGCCAGGAGTGGTCCTAGCGAGCATCTCCCCCAGGAGTGAGCACCAGGAGGGCTCGCACTGCCTGCGTGCTGCTGGGGCGGGAGGAGCAGCGAGCAGGGATGCAACACAAGAATAAAAGCTCCCATTCACCATAGCTATTTCAGACTCAGCTGCTCCCTGCCAGGCAGGTACCCCCTCACAGCTGCAGGACCGTGGCACAGATACCCAGCCGAGCTGGCATACAGGAATGCTGCGCTAATTATTCGAGGGGGAAAAAAAGCAAGGAGCCTGAATGTTCGGCCTTTGTACAGCAGCAAATTGCCATGAGTGCTGCTTTGTCCACAGCCAGAGAGCCTCTCGCCAGCCTGGCGGGGCAGCCTGCCAGCACACCGCCGCCACACTGACCCCAAAATCCGGCTCAGCTCCCGCGGAGCGCCCGCAGTTGCGGGGCTGGAGGCACCATCAGCATCATCCCCTGCCCCGCACCATCACCAACCATCCTCCCGGCCCCGCACCACCACCGCCACCAACCATCCTCCTGCGCCCCGCCAGCACCACCACCAACCATCCCCTGCCCCGCGGGCCCCGGGCCTGCCTCGGCACGACGCTGGCCGTGGCATCACTGCCAAAACCACCGACAATGAGCCCTGCGAGCGCAGTCCCTGCACCCAGCAAAGCGCATTCCCCGGTGCTGAGCTCATCCCGGCTCCCCCCGGTGCTGCTGCCCGCCCGGAGCGGCGGAGACACCGCGGCTCCCGCTCCCCTCTGCCCCGGGCAGGCACAGGGCTGATGCTCGACCCCCTCGACGGCAAAAATCCGCGATTCCAGGGGGCAGTGAGTGGCAGCTGGGCGGCAGGACAGCAGCCCGGCCATGCTTTGCTGTGCAAAGGGAACCCCCGAGCCCGCACGGGGCATTCCTGCTCCCCATGGGCTCAGGGTGATGAGAAGCCCCACCATCCTCCAGGACAGCATCGTGCCAAGACCGCCTGCATCAACCTCGTGGACAAGAGGTGGAAAGCCCCCGGAGAGCGCCTGGCAGCGTGGGATGGAGCTTTAAGAAAGGATAGCACCCACACAGACACACTCCCACAGCCCCAAGGTCAGAGCCTGAAGAAGGGAAGCCCCGGGAAGTCGTGAGGACAAGGTAACACAAGGCACTCAAGTGCTGATTAATCACCCAGGAATGAGTTGGGAAGGAAAGTCCCTGCGGTGGGGCTCGAACATGCCAGAAAGTGGATTTCTGTTAAATGATGGAGGGATGGAGTAGAAAAGCATCCTCCTGCCTTTGTCACAGTGCTGAGAAACACTTGGCTCAGCTCTTGATACCAACTGACTCAACACAAACTACACCTCCCTCCTCTGGGCATGAGACAGGAACGGGAGCGGAATGATCCTCCACCAGGTCTGTGCTCCCCAGTGGTCAGTACATTTACTGCTTCACCTTCCCATCAAAGTCGGCAGCTACACCTGACTCAGCAACACCACCGGCCAATTCACAAGAAACAAGTTTCACTTTAAGGAAGACATTAAAATTTTAGTCAAACGCACAATTGTCTAAGCCTCACATGAAAAACTTGTCCAGGAATCTGATCAACTCAAGGTTGTTATTTCATTCAGGCATGCAAACAAAAAAGTACCTCTTCACAACATATCATGGGCTTACAGAACTAGAAAGCCAAGCCTCGATCAGCAAGGCTGAACGGATAAAAACAACCGCAGAGTCAGAATTCTGCAAGTGACACAACAAAGCTGTGAATTGTCTCTGAAGCGTGAGGGTGCTGTAACCATCTCTGTAGGATTAAGGTAATCCTAAATCTCACAGGTTACTTCAGGTCTCATCAAGGTCAAAAACCTGTCTATTTCTCGCAAAGACCTCCCAGGGGCTGGCAGAGGCATTAGGTGACAAGCCATTAGTGTTGTGCTGTATCTCACATTACTGAAGGAAAGTTACCAAGTTTACAAGCAAAGGACAAAGTGAAGGTCCACCCTCAGGCACCAGAGTGCACTGGCTGAAGAGTTGCAAGAGATAAGGCTGGGAGGAGGGTGTAAAGAAAAGGAAAAAGAAAAGACACCTCAATGAGACCAAAGAAGCAACAAATAATCCAGAGGTTTCCAGACACCAGAGTGACTTCTGTGTTGCTAACAGCATGTTTACTCACACTGGGGGTAGGTCAAGATAGTTATATGAAACAGCATGTAAAATCCCACTGAGATAAATGAGCCCATTCAGATAGGACTGTCTAATATCTTCTGAGCAACAGACGCCAGGCACAAAAGCTGCAATGGATGGACTTTCTGAAGCCAAAACCAACACATTAGAAATTATCAGAAGTGATTGCTGTTTGGGGAAATCCTTGGCCACAACATACACTAAGATTCAGTTTTTCCATTTGAAACCAGAACTGCGGTAGTGACTGTGATTCACTGTGCACAGGGCTGTTTGAAGGAAATCCCCATTCATACAAGCCCTGCACAGCTCAACCCATCTCCACTCCCCACTGCAGCACGAAAGCACACGGGATTGAAGCACACTTTGTGGTCTGGGGTTGGTAACACATCAGAAAGCACCCTGCCAATTACTTTAGCTGTGCAAAAGATTTGTGGTTTGTCTCAGTTTTGGTAGTCTCTGATTCTGAGTACCTAACAGTACTGCTCTGTGCAGGCTTGTTTTGAAGTGTATAAGCCCAGGTACCATGTTTAGAGATGCCCTGTAGCCCTCTGCAGCTTAATGACAGTTACTCCAGAAGGTATCAGCTGGTCAGCTATCTCTGTCCAACCATTTCCCTGAGAAAAAACAGGAAAAGTAATTGAATGCTAATATGCAGGGCTGAGTTTGGCTGGGCTAGAGTTAATTTTCTTCACAGTAGCTGGTATGGGGACATGTTTTGGATTTGTGCTGAAAACCACATTGATAACACAGGGATGTTTTTGTTACTGCTGAGCAGCACTTAAGCAGAGTCAAGGTATTTTTTGCCTCTCAACCCACCAGCAAGTTGGCTAGGGGTTCACAAGAGGCTGGGAGGGGACAGCAGACCCCCACTGACACAAGGGATATCCCATACCATATGGAGTCACACTCAGCACAGAGCCAAGAGAAGGAAGGAGGGGATGTTTGGAGTGATGTTGCCTGTCTTCCCCAGTAACCATTATGTGTGATGGAACCCAGCTTTCCTGGTGATGGCTGAACACCTGCCTACCTGTGGAAAGTGGTGAATGAACACCTTGTTTCTTTCTTATTAAACTGTCTTCATCTCAACCCATGAGTTTTCTCACTTTTATTCTTCCAGTTCTCTCCCCTGTCCCACTGGAGGGGAGGGAGTGAGTGGCTCTGTGGAGTTGCTGCCTGGGTTTAAACCATGACAAGCTGCAATTGCAGCCCCACTGTAGATAGGAACAGCTGCTTTGGAGATACCCCTCCAACATCTGAGCCATTTTACCAGTTCATTTTGACATTCAGACATAGCACACACTCTTAACACAAACACAGAGCACCAGAAGCAGCCCTGCCCTCCCTAACACCAGCCATCATCCACCTCTGAGCTCCAGCCACTGCCACAGCATTGCCATGTGAGTGCCCATCAGGAGGGGGTGACACATCTGCACCAGCCAGACTGTTTTCTGCAGCTGCTCACCAAGTGAGGATGCTCAGGACACAGTCACCACAAACACGTGCACGGGCCAGGAAAGCATTACTGCTTTTTTAGGACCACTATGAAGGTGTCTTCATGTTTCTGCATGTAAGCCAGATTTAACGCCTCATAAGCTTTCACATACAGACATCTATTCTTCCCTCCACTGGAAACCATGACCATCCCTGTGCAAGAAGGAAGAAGAGCATTTTCTTCCCAGAATGTCAATTGTTAAATAGAAAAATAGCTGCTTCTTGAAGGAGGAAGCTTTCTTCTCTTCCTGGGGAAACAGTGAAGCTGTTTGAACACATTTTTGTATACTTGTGCAAACCAGCAGTAAACACACTTCCATCTGCAGATCAGACAAGGCTCGCCCCTGCACGGTGGCGATTTCAGCCCTGTGTGTTTAACATCCCACACACGACAGCGCTGTGTTTATACAGTTTCAGCTACAAGCCGCTAACATAAGGAATAGACGCTTGGCTGGAGGCCCAGGTAATTCATCCAACGGTGGCAGCCACTATCAGACAGTCCTCTTTTGAGAGGCGCTTTCATGAGCAGGAAAGCCGTGGTGAATCTGCAGAGGCACAGCCTGCACGGGTGGTCTCTTAAGCACCTTAAAGAGGACCATATGGGATTAATGGTACAGCTTGAGCACACATTAGCCCCAGCTGTGTGATGTGCTGTTCATGAGACCATGTACCCCCTCCTCCCACTCACTGCACAGCAAAGCTTTGCTTTCAATGTGTGTGTTTTGCATTGCCCTGAGTAGTCCAAGGGAACCTTCCCCCCATCTCACCCCAACTACCATGGGCTGGCTGGTCTTCACCCCTGGAGCTTACCCTCCTGCCCTGTGGGTCCTGTGCCATGCAAGGGCTCTCCTCAGTGGCCATCCCACCACTCTCCCCCCCTCCACAGGTTGCCCCTACTAAGAGGCAGAACCAGCTCTGCTTATGTGACACCATCAGCCTAATCCAACTTTGTTGGGGGCTGCTCACCCATAACACCCTCTGCCTGCTAACAGCATTTACAAACTAGCCAGCACTCGGGAGGGTTATCACCTTTCCTCTCCGGAGGCTGGACTTCAAATCTTCCAACTCAAAGTTTCACACAAGTCTTTCCAAGCTTCACAAGCTTGCAGCTCTCCCTAGTCTTCAGGGACAGCAACCACCACACACATGCTGACCAAGCAGGGTGCAGGCAATTACCCAAATCCTCACCAGATGCAAGATCTCATTTTTAATCTGCAGCCTCACATTGTTCACATTTGCAAGCCTATTGTATTTTGCATTTTTAACACAGCACAAAAAAATAAAAGCACTGGCTCTAAGGGCAATTTTTCTAAAGCTGGAATGGTTGCAGCAACATCTCAAGCTACAATGCTCTGCCTGATCTCCCATACCTCTTCCAGTTGCCTACCACGTTTGGTGCAGTGTTAAGCCACCTTGTTTATTATCAATTCCTCCATTTCACCACGAGAAGTGTTTAGTAGCACACTACTCCTTCCATCCAGGCAGAACAAGAGCTCCACAGGTGTTTATCTTACTCCTAGATGAAGACTGGGCTGCTTCTTTCAGCTTGTATATTTGAGCTGGAATACTCTTGCTGTCCAGGTAGTGCTTCAGAAGCCTGAGTTACTTATCTTACAGGTAGAGTAAGAAATATTCTGCAGCTTGTTAAAGCCTATATGTAAGTAATAAAGCTGGTTAATTAAAATATTTGAGCTTCCACTGCCTTAGACTGTGCTTTTGACCAATAGCTGCAGCACTTTGCGTGAAGAAGTTAATTTTTATTCTTTGCAATTAAAACTTGTCAAAGGGATATAGTTTCCTTCAGTTATTTATCTGTATCAGAAGAAGTATTTCTTTACTCTTTAAACACTGAACTCAGAGCTCGGATACAAAACCACGGCAAAAACTTGAAATGGATTTGTTGAAGTAGGGTTTTATGCCACTAACTTCAGGGGGCTTCCCAACTTGAGTCAAGTGCTGTTCAGCAGAGCTTTCCACCCAGGAAACCCCAGACATCTCTACTGTTTCTATGGCCTGAACTAGCATGTCCTCACTGAAGTCTGCTGCTCATGGTGCTTTCAGAGCAGAGAAAACCACCACCATGAGATAACCCTCACAGAGTATCTCCAAACTGCTTCCTGCCAGAAAGCTGTACATTGGGATATATTCAAGTGAGGATCCCGACAGCAGTGTGGTTAATTCTCTGGGACAAGGTCGTTGAAATACCCTTGTCCAGGAGTTCCACATGCTCCTATCCCTATAACTGCAGATGTCTGCAAGTCATTAGCATGCTCAGCAGTGCTCACTGAGCAGCCACAGATCATCCGGTGTGACAGTACCAAGGGCAGTGCTGAGCTGCCCCCCTGTACAGCAGCTGAGAGCTGAATGCAATCAGGCCTTCTTCACTCATGTCTTGGGGGAGAACCTGAACCACTGGAAGACTATCTCAGACTCTTCTAATTTTTTTGGATGCAAAAAACATAACTGGCTACCTGGCAGCTGCGCCTGTTACTGCACGGCTCTGGAGAGCCTCTGGGGACACTGCAGCTCAGGGCCATGGGAATCTTCAGGCACTCCTGGGTAGCCTGACATTGTGGCCTCTCAAGTAGGTACCTCACTTGGTCTTCAGTGACTTGATTGAGCTGGCAATCCTTGCTCTTGCTCAGCACTCAGGTCAGGCCAGGGAAGTACTGCTAGTACAGGAGCTGGTTTATCAGCATGCAGCCAACCTTTGCCAGCCAGGGTCTTCAACAACAGCTGTACTGGGTGGTGACAGGTCACCCTCCTCCCTTCAGCCACCCATGTGGATGTAGCTGTTCAGTTGTCCAGCATATATGCTGCTCATCCTCCGTTAAGAGCATCAAACTCACTTCAGCTAGCACAAGATAGCACAGGGCTATGTAATCATTAAGCACTGAGAGCATTAAGATGGCATCACTATAAAGGGTTCTTTGGTCCCAATTTAAAAGCCTCCATGTCTTTGTCCCAACTTCTGACAGCCACAGTGTCCGGCACTGCTGAGCTTGGGCTGTGGCTCTGGAAGTCCCTGCCCTTTCAAGTGTCACCACAAATTTTCCTGGCAGTCACCAGCCTAGTTTTTCTACTTCTTCACAGCTGAGTTTTTACCACATGCCTAAAAGAGTTACCAAAAGAACTAATCCTCAGAGACTACTAAAGCTGTTTCCATTTGACTTCTAATTAGATCATTGATCTTGTTCTAGCGGTTACATTAGCTATCGGATATTTGCATGCAACCACACTGTTAATCAACAGCCGGAACAAAGCTGAAACAACATGATTAGCATCCCCAGTCTTCCCACAGCCAGTATGTTAGGTCTGCTCAGACACCAGTTCTTCCCCCACAAAGGAATTTGATAACAAGCCATGTCTCAGCAAGTGACAGCTGGTCAGAAAGCCACAGCAACTGGAGTGACATCAGCAAACAGTAGTTCTGCACGAGCAACCTGGTGCTGGAGCAGGTTCAGAAGTGTCTGGGCTTCAGATTATTTGGGAGACTGACACGCAGAATTACTTTGAGTCTTGCAGAGAGAAGGAAACCCTGCAGAAATTCGCTGTCTAGCTGTGATGGTGAGGTAACACTTCATATCTTGCACCATCAAGACGACAGTTAGACACCAATTTTGTTTAGCAAGCCAGCGTTTCCTGTTCTGTAGCAAGGATCAAAAGCAGACAGATTAATCCAGGATTTGTGTCTCGCTCCATGACAGATACAAGGTGTATTAGTTAAACTGCCAGTTTCCAGCAAGGAAGATGCATCAGAGACAAATGCAGGACCCTACAAAGACTCCCCAGCCTGGGCTCTTTGCTCCCATGGTCCAACCCTGCTCCTACCACTCACTTTATAATAAAGGGAGAATCTGCATAAATGTTAAGTTCACCTCCAAGATGCACTTATTAGTGTTTTAGCACTGAGACCTAAACTAGTTCCAAGACCTGGCTTGCCAGTATTTGTCTATGGAAAGTCCACTAAAACTGCTGCACCTACTACTGCAAGGCTGTGAGAAAAGGGAATGTAAAACAGTTAATTACACCAATTAAAGGAAGCATAGATAGAGCATGTTAGTATCTAGCCAAGGGGAACAGTATTTCCTCTTCTGTGTTTGAATAACCTTCAGATGCACATATCATGGATGTTTGCTCAGCACAGCTCTGTATGCTGTGCCTTCTGCTGTAGGACTCCAGAGCAGGCTTTCAAAGCTGTGTACACAACATAGCTCACCAGTTGCCACCTACAGCTCATTTTGGGCCCACCAACCACGAGACTGCCCTTTCATATAGGCTCAGAAATACAGACACATACATTGTCTTCTCACAAGAGTGGCCACAGACTAATCAAAACCAGTAGGCAGCCCCAAGCACAGAGGGTAGGCCAAAATCGCCATGGGCTGCGAGCCATGGAGGAAAGCAGCCGCCAGCATCCTACTCCCAGGTCAGGCTGGGGCAGCCCCCAGCAAAGCCCAGCAGTTGGCATTTCAGAGCAGCTTTTAATAGCTCAGCCCAGAGCTCATCATGCAGATTTCAGCACAAAACTTGGGTGGAAGTGCACTAGTCATGGGCTAGCAGGAAGGGTGGCTCCACCACTTTCAGCTGCTGCTCTGCAGCAGAGCAGCCATGCAGAGGGATGTGGTCAGGGTTACAAATGCCTGCACCCCACCCAGGCAAGCAGGAGGCAGCAAGAGTCACCCCAGCAGTGTGGGGAGGGCAGAGGGCAGCTGACAACCTCTGCCTGGCTGCTCAGTACAGCACCCACTCTACGCCAGCGTCACCCACAGCAATGTGTCTGGAGACACTGGGACGTGCTGCTGCGCCAGCCCTTGCCCAATCTGTCCTTCTCAGCAGGCAGCCTGAGTGTCAGCATGGCAGCCTGTGCCCACCTCACCCTCAGAGGACCCATCATTTGGGAGCTGTGCTGCCACGCAGCCTGGCCAGCTCATGCTGGAGCAATTCAATGCACTGACAAATAAATGTGCCATGATTCATGGCATGGCCTGAAGCAAGGGAGAAGGAGCTGCAGCCCATGATGTCATTGCAGCCCACAGTCATTTTTGTGCTGTTACTGGGTAACATTGGCAGGAGAGTTCACACAACCTGCTGCTGCTGTTAGATGAAAACAGCTTATCCCTTTACAAGAAAGACCCCAGCCTGGGTGGACAAAGCTCTGCCACTACCAACTTACCAGACTGATCAGTAAAACTTAATGGAACATATCAGTGATCCAGAGACATTAACTCTGAAGGTATCTGCTGAATTTATGCTTTCATAAGAACAGTTAGAGACTGCCTTCCCTATTTATTGGTTCCTTCCCATTAGATTAGCAGCCTATTTCTGTGGGTTCCAAGGAACAGCAGAGGTCCATCCCCTCTCTGACTCAGGGGAAGAATCCCACTAGCAACCAGACAGTGCAGCTGTATGTGTGGCCACTTCTCAGACAGTTTAGAGATGTGGCTGCTTTCTTTCGACAGCAGCATCAGCAGGAGGTCCACACAACCCCAACCCATCCCACGGGGGGGAGACAGGACTCAGCCACTCCACCCTCTGCCCACCCTCAGGCAGCCCAGGGCATTGTCTGCTGGGTTACTCAGCACAGGGGAGGATGTGTCAGGCAACTCTTGCTTCCTCAGGAACTTGGGCAAAGCTTCATCTGGCTGCTGTTTGAAGTGGCCTAGCTTTTTCTCACTAACACAATAAAATTCCAGTTTATTCTTGCAGTGGTTTTATTACAGTTGCCATTTACTACCACAGTAGGAACTAGACATCACATATGTCTCACTACAGATGTTAGGCTTCAAGTGCTTACAGCAGAACAGTACTCACATGGGGAATTGCAATTCATCAGCTGAACCCAAGGCCCACCACAGTAGATCCAATCCTCACTATGACATATCAGATACTATATATACATCTTCAAAACTCAAAGTTAGTTGCAGGAGGGACAGAAAGTCAAGCTCACAGACAGATTAGGACCACATCAAAGCCCAGAGAACCATCTAGTTAAGACACAACATACATTTACTGCAAAGGTTTCATGTACAAAACTAGAATTTATCTCCTAATGATGACCTGGAAGAAAATCCTCCCTATTAGATCACAGGACACTGATTCCTTCTCAGAAGGAACACAAACAGGCAGATTGTATGCTACAGAAACTTTTGCCTTGCAGGGAAAAAATCTGCACCAAGTCCCCAGAAGCAAGACCTAGAGGAAAAACTTCCTAGAGCTTCATTGCATTAATTAATGCTTCATTTCATTAATCCAAATCAACAGGCAGAGCTCGCTGAGCCGACTGCACAGAACCTCAGACCTCAGTTGACAACTCTGAACCGGAGGTCAAGTTCTGAGAAGAGCAAGGGCAGCTCCACTCACCCCACCCAGTGGGTGTTTCAAGAGGGTGGGTGAGTATCCATTTCTACCACACACACAGAGCTACAGTAAACAAGAAAAGATACAGAAGCAGCTAACACAAGTTTTAAAGGTACAGTATTTTCATGAAAACTGCTACTCTTATTCCTCCAAACACCACCACCCTTAGCATGAATTCAATCTTGCAGGCTGTAGCAGACTGCTCACTTCTCCTTACAAGGTGGGTGGTGTCATGCCCCAGCCTTTTCTACATGTATTTTATTTTGCATTCCTCCCCAACAGCTAACATTCAGCTACACAGCATTTTTTTCCTCCATAAGAGACACACTTGGTATATCTGATTCTGTTTTTCTTGCCACATCCAAGCAGACTGCAGCTACCAACCCTCACCTATTTCCACCCACAAGCCCCTACAGGTTTCTCTACGGGAACCCTGGCTATCCAACCAACATCCAGAGTCAGGGCTAATGCCTTGTAAGCAAGAGCCACTGTGACAGGCTCTTCAGACACACTGGAACCAAGCACCAACAGTGCCAAAACCCAGGTCACTGAGCTCTGCCTCTCTTACAGCAATGACTTACAGGTCAGGTGCTATATGCATGAGCTGAGTACCATGCCAGGCAGTAAAGGAGGACAGATCCAGCCAATGCTGGTGGCAGGGACCTGGTGAGTGACACAGTACAGCAGAGCTTTGTTCACACTGCATTACCTGCATCGAGTGAGCTTGCTAAGCATGCATTCAAGGTCTAAACCTGGCAGACCCTTGTTCAGGGCCCAAACTAGCTGCACAGCAAAGTCTGTTTCTGAGGGGCAGAGAGAAAACAGAATTCCTCTGCAGCCTGGGGGATTCAGAGACCATTGTTTTACTTCCCATTGCTTGGAGCAGACACAGAACAATGCTGGCAACATAGCAGCACGGCCACACACAAGGCTAACCACCTTCTTAGATTCCAGTTGTAGGCTAGAAAAGAGTTATCCTAACCCATTTAGATTTAAACATCCCCATGTAAGTCAATACAGGACATGGCATTAGAATATGGAGCAGTTAGGACTTCAGTCCTTCTTGAATAGCTGGCACAGCATTCAGTGCCTTAAATGAGAAAGCTGTTTAGCACATTAGTCTAACCAGTCCCAAATAATTTTACTGAAGTTTGATCGCTTTACAAGTTTCCGCTCATATATAAAAGAATGCAAGAACAGTCTGTGTAAGCTACCTTAAAGTTTCCTGTAACTTGGAACTAACAGTTCAGGCAAAAGCACTTTTTCATTAGACCAGCAGTCCAACTATTGAAACAGAAGGTCCTGAGGAGACCAAGCACCCTCTGAAGCTGAAGCCACCTCCAGTCTCCAGCAGCGAGGTCCACTGTCAGGCTATCAAAAATTAGTTTCAAGGGGAAGGATTAAGTGTCACATTTCCAAGAAGCAGAAATCTGCTTCCAAGACAAACAATATTTTCCAGAAAACAACCTCCAGGGAAGTCACAGATAAGTGACAGACAAAACGCAAGTATATTTTGACTACCTTCTTATGATGTGTTAATAGAGCATCAAGTGAGACAAAAGGGCCCCTAAATGTACACAGGCTGAAAACAGAGTTTTCTTTTTTAAGTTTTCAAGCACCTAGCTCTAGGTGTCACAGGACAACACATTCATGAAGTTTTAGGAAAAAATAGTTTCCCTCTAGAAATATAGGGTTTGTTTTGTCACTCTTCAGTGTATCAACAGTCTAAGGAAGGAAGTTGGTTTTCAATTATTTTCCTAAAATTAGATTTCCATAAGGTATGCAGACTCACAGGTCAAGATATTTTCACCCCTAGTGCACACTGGAGGTCTGTGCTATAGACCACAGCGTGTGCATCAAGAACTTGGTCATTAACCAAAACCCCACCCGATACACAGGTTAGGCTTGGTCAGAGACAGCAATTCCAGAAGTACTCCTGCAGCTGGGACATGCCAAGACCACCAAAGTCTCCATGAGGCAAATATCATATATATATAATGCCATTCCCTCCTCATCCATCACCTTCCTGGCATAACTCAAGTCCATGCAGGCACTGCCTTGAGACTCAGGACTACAACAAAGACAAACCTGAAAACAAACCACACAGGTGTAGCCAAGTCCAGCACAAGGCACCAGTGCCATGGCAGGAGATCTGCCACTGCCCATCCATTTACTTGCATCACGACTTGACATCTTGCTGTTGCAAGGCAAGCCAGGTCAGCTCACTTAACCTGGTGAAAGTGTAACCTGGCAGAAAAATCACATTTTTCAGTTTGACCAATCTGGCTCTGGCAGCCAAGACTGCTGTTTTACCCAACAAGCCACCTTCCTCCACCAGTGACACAAGGCTGCTGGGCAAGCAGTAGCCATGAGAACACTGTCAACAGGCACTGAGCAGCATCGGAATACATACCTAGGATATACTGGCTGCAAGCAGGGACAACTTGGTACACAGCCCAAAACCGCCTGCCAGGCTTGAGACACCCAACTCCTCTGTTTCTAAGCTAAATCAGTTGACCCCTGTTGCCAGTTATCAAGGTTTATAGGGACAAGCTCAGTGCCAAATAAGCTTCAACCCCTCCCCTCCCTTCTCTGCTAAGCAATCTGTAGAGTCAATCAGCCCCTTCAGCCAAGAGCAAAGCCCTTGTGCTCTACATTCCTGGCATCCTACTCTCGGTGCCTGTCATGCTGCATGCCACTCAGCACCCAGGAATCTGCAATTATCTCAGTCTAGCAGACAAGGAAAAAAGCTAGACTTAATACTTGTTAACACTTGAGCAGCACAGCAGCCACCTCATGTTGAGCAGAAGGCTCCATGAAGTCACCTACCCTCACAGCAACTTTTTCAGAGCATTCAGTCCCATCTTTGCTGGATGGCACGAAGCACCGATGTGCTTCACAGCCTTTTTTACAGTAGATCACACATGCAGTCAGACTTGCACTGAAGTGAAGGCATTTCATGCCTAGAAGAAAAGCTTCCTGAAACTTCCAAAAGACACTGAGCAGAGACTAAACAAGGGGTAGCAGCAGCAGGAGAGGCTGGGCTGCTAATGTGCATCCAGAAAGGGTTGTGGTCAGACACTGTAAATTAAACTGAATTCTCTGTGTATAAGCAGATTTATTTTAAATGGACAAACACCAAATGCCAAAACCCTGCTACTGAAAAGGTTTTAAGTGTGGTTGTAGTACAGCAGCAGTAGCTGAGCCATAATACATGGCTTCCAAAATGTTCCTGGAAGTTAAATAATAACTGGAATAGGCCCTGCATCCATTTAGCAGAGGTCTGATGGCATTATTAATGCCAAAAATCCAGCAGGCGCAGCTGTCAGGTTTTCCCAGTTGATTTGGCTCAGAGCTGGCCCTAAACACCCCAGGCTCTAAAGACCAACCTGGTCATAAAAGTTCTCCACCTTAAGCCTTTACCGTTTTTTTTCACTTTAGCTTCAGGCCCTGCAATGGCCCTGGTTTTGTTCAGCAACACAAGACAGACTAAACAGTAGAAACAAAAAGAAAGTTTCAAGTTCTTCAGAACCTGCAGTGAGAAACACAGCAGGGGCAGGTAGAGACCCCAGCAGATGCTGAGCCTGCAGGAGGGGTGCCAAGGGCTTCAGCCCTTCAGGCCAGTGGAGCACTGCAAGGCTCACTTGAAACATCTTTTTTTGGAAAGGGCATCCAGGATGTTTTTTCAGGATTGGCCCAGTTCAGCCAGGACTGTACAGTAGGACTCCTGTGCTACCTCTTGGCTCCAGCTTGGGTGGCACACCATGGATGGGGCTGTGAATCCCTTCATGCAGAGGCTGGGATATGGCAAAGGCACTAGTAGTCAGAGTCATTTCATTCTATCTAAGCTTCAAGTTTTCCCAGGGTTTGTTTGGGGTTTCTTATTTGGTTTTTTTTGTTGTGTTTTTTTTTTAATAGCCAACACAATGCAAGTAAGCTGCAAAACAATGAGACACGTCTTAAATTATTACAGCCACGCTGCAGCTGAGTCTAATCCTGTAAGGGAGCTGTGTTGCTGCTGCTCCAGCGTTTCTAGAAAGGAAGTCACTGAAAGCCAGACCTGACTGGACTAGCCTTGATCTCCCAAACCCACAGCCCTCGGGAAGTCCCACAGACAAATAGGAAGGCAGTTGGAGCAACAACATTTTTCTAGGGCAAACAACACAATAAGAGAGGAGCGCTGGCCTGGCGTTGGTGTCGTGGCTGTAAAGAGCTAGTCCAGCAGCTGCAAGAAAGGTGAGCTCCGATGTTACCAAAAGCTCAGCCCAGGAGTCAGCAGCTGCAACTCGAACCCTACTGTGTGAGAAGGGAATTCGTCTCTAAGTAAACAATTAGCACCAACTCCATTCCCAGCTGCAAGTACATTAACTGTTCTGCCCTGGGAGGATAATCAGCCACTCGGGACCCACCGTATTCACTGCTACTTGTCCAAAGCTGTTCTTTCACGTTAGTAGAGTATCTAGCTACTCCACCAAGCCATGGGTTTCCAGAGATGGCTAGGTCTTCTCCCCCAAACTGGATAAGTTCCTATTTTCTTGCTATTGTTGCTAAAGCCTTTGAAGAGAAACAGCTTTCACCTTGGCCAAGAGTTTTAGACAACGGAGCAGAGCTGCACTCACCCAAATTCAGCTGTGCAATTCATCGAGGCCAGAGTCATCAGGAGGCAGTAATTAGAGTTATCTGGCAAAGAGCTAGAAAAGGCAGTCACATTCCTTCCCAAAGATCTCTCAGGCATTCAAATTACTGCTTTACAGACTACGTTGTGGCCACACCTGAGCTATTCCCAAAACGGTCACTGCATGCATTCCTTAGGGATCATGCGAAATCCGACGTGCATGCCAGCAACTTTCGTTTCCTGCACAAGCCACCAGTTACCTACCGATTACATGCTCCAGTATGGCATAGACAGGCAAATCTCATGCCAGCCAGGGTGGCAGTAGCTCAAAGCACCCACTGCCTGGGGTTAGCAGGGCTCCCTGTACATTTCCTACCATAACCTACCGCAGCCGAAAGATGGAGGAGAAAGTGCAACCCTGTTCTAAAGCTGTAACTGTGCTTAGGCAAGCATCAGTGCTAATCTGAACACTGGCATCATCTGCTGGGCTGTGGTGAGCAAGAAAAGTCTCCTCACTCTCCTCCACTCCCTGCAGCAGCAGCTCTCTCCGCACAGCCGTGGGAGTCTGGCTCCAGCACCCTGCCGAGCCCAGGTACGCCCAGCTAAAGCGGGCATCGCCCCAGTCGCACCTCCTGCCGGGCTGCTGGAGGGGCCAGTGCCTGGGGAAACGCTGCACAGGGAGAGAACGGGCTTTGGCAACAGCTTTCTGGAGGAAGGACCTGAAAGCAAAGCCTCACCTATGAAGTAGTGACCGAGAGAGACACGGAGGAGCACAGGAGCGCACTGCCAGCCCCGACAGCCGGGCTGGGGGGCAGCCCCACGGCACACACA
>WBMV01016872.1:22288-54187 GCA_013396655.1 Campylorhamphus procurvoides | reverse complement strand
CTTCCCAATATCTAATTTGAAGCCATTCCCCTTTCCCTAAACTCCCTGTAACACGGACCCCTCCATCCCTCTGTCCTGGCTCTGCTGCCTCCAGGGAATTTACACCTGGTTGGTGTCACACAGAAGCCTAAAATAGACCCTGGGACAAGTCTGGGCTGGACTGGGAATTTCTGTGTTCTGGACCAAGAAAGCAGCAGCCAGCACTGACATCACGAGGGGCTGGAACAGGGGAAGGGAGGGAAAAGGCGCAGGAGACCCGGCAGGGAAAAAAAAGATGAGTTTTCTTTCTTCTATTTAGGTAAATAATGAGAATATGCCAAAAAAAAAGAAAAAAAAAGGCAGTTTGTGAGGTGTGCCATCTGGTTTTGTAGAGTTTAACCCCTTCAAAGTAGCAGGGGGGGGTCTCATCTTCACTGCAATATGGTCACATAATTAATCAATTAATCAATTGGGTCCTCACTGGCAGCTTGAGGAACTGATTCTTGTCCTCTGTAGCCGAAAGAAAAAGAAACCAAACTCAACCTGGTTGATTTTTCAGGTAGAAAAATGAATAAAACAGTTTCAGAGAGGCCCCTGAGAAACAAGGTGGAGTAAATCCTTAATTCCATTTTATGTCATCGAATCTTGACAAAGGATCAGAACTTAATCTGAAAAATTGATCTAAAAATACCCCTGGAAAATGAAGCAGGAAAAGGTTTATGTGGAAAAGGCATCGAGAAAAGTACAAATTATTTCATGACATTTTCCACCTGAAGCTCTTTCAAATTTTGGCCCCAAATTATTGATCTGATGTTTTATTTGGGGCAACATCATTTTTAGACAGGACTATTTTGACCCTAAAATGCTCAGCTCAGTTCTCTTCATCCCCCCTGCCCTAAATTTTGGGGTCTTGGTTTAAATTTTGACCCCATATTAGAGATACGAGGTTTTATTTGGGGCAACACCATTTTTAGGACTATTTTGACCCTAAAATGCCCAGCTCAGTTCTTTTCATCCCTGCTGCCCAAAATTTCAGGGTCTTGGTTCAAATTTTGACCCCATATTAGAGATAGGGGGTTTTATTTGGGGTAACACCATTTTTAGACAGGACTATTTTGACCCTAAAATGCTCAGCCCAGTTCTCTTCATCCCCCCTGCCCTAAATTTCAGGGTCTTGGTTTAAATTTTGACCCCATATTATTAATCTGATGTTTTATTTGGGGCAACACCATTTTTAGACAGGACTATTTTGACCCTAAAATGCTCAGCCCAGTTCTCTTCATCCCCCCTGCCCCAAATTTCGGGCTCTTGCTTCCAAAGCAAAGGCCAGACCAGGTTTTGGTTTCAGGCTCGGCATAAATGACCCTAAAACCTCTCCAAGGTGTTCCCATGAATCTTTAAGCAGCTGAGATATCGTTTTTATTTTCGTTTCGCTCTCGCTTGGGACATTTCCAGACCTGGAAAAACTCGTTCCAGGTGAGAAACAAAAAAGGGTGTCTTTGTTGCCAGGAAAACACGAGTGTCAAAACCCACCCAGGAGTTTCAGAGGGGGCTTCATTGGGAGCCCTGAAGTCCCTGTTGAGGGATGACCTCGATTCCCACCATGCCCAGGGATGTCCCTCCAGTGGATTCTCCATGGGACACCCCCCGTGGGTCTCAGCTCCCTTCCCCGGGCTGGGAATGGGCACGTTGGGACAGCTGGAGATGCCATTTGTCACCTCCTCTGCACGGGAAGGGTTTTGCCCCGGGTGAAGACGTTCCCCTTGGGTTGGGCTCCGTGTTTTCCAGAGGATTCCAGTCCCTCTCCGCTTCCCCCGTTGAGCGAGTTCCGAGGCAGGTGTGGCCCCTGCCAGGAATTTCTTTGGCTGTGGGAAACTTGCACTGAGAAACAGTTTTTGGGGTTGCCTGTCCGGGCATGTCGGAGACCTGTCCCCAAAGTCCCAGGGAGGCTGCCCAAAGCAGGGCAGCACCCGGGGACAACCCCCTGGTGGCACCCAGAGCAAGCTCTGACACTGAGGAACAGCAGCCCATGGACTGGGGGAAATCAGGAGACCCATGAGCAAGGAGAGGATGGGAATTCTTACACGGTGTGGAGCCCAACCATGGCAGGCCCAAGACCTTACTGGTTTAGGGTCTTGCTCACCTGTTTCTCCTGTGGTGAGACAGTTCCTGCCAGTTCCCTCATCTCAAAGGGTAGAAGAACCCAAGAACTCAGTCTTCCCAGGATCACAACCTCCTTCCTCAGACCTGCTGGTGCCATCCAGGTGTCAAACATGAGAAGAAAACCTCTCCCAGGACCATCTTTCCCCAAGCCCAGCCCCTTTGCAGGGCTCAGGAAAGCTCTGGTTGTCCCAATCCAGAAGGTCCTGCCTCTGCATTACAGCTTGTGTGATATCCAGCTCACTCTTCCCAAACACAGATTCCTCCATCCCTCAGTTGGAAATGCCTGGATGTCCCAGAGCCTGAGTCACTTCCCAAAGGAGAAGGTGAGTCCATAATCCAGTCCCTTCTGTGGATTGCAAACATCTCACAACGAGGAGTGTTTGTACAGCACCAAACACAACGTGGCCATGATCCATGAGAACCATGGAATGGGCTGGGATGGAAGGGACCTTAAAGGCCACCTCATTCCAAAGCCCTGCCATGGGCAGGGACACCTTCCACTAAAAGAACCAGAACCTTCCAGGTGATCTTTGATGGAACCTCCAGACACTTCTGAAATAGAGAGGAAATNGGTGAGACAGTTCCTGCCAGTTCCCTCATCTCAAAGGGTAGAAGAACCCAAGAACTCAGTCTTCCCAGGATCACAACCTCCTTCCTCAGACCTGCTGGTGCCATCCAGGTGTCAAACATGAGAAGAAAGCCTCTCCCAGGACCATCTTTCCCCAAGCCCAGCCCCTGTGCAGGGCTCAGGAAAGCTCAACAGCTCTGGTTGTCCCAATCCAGAAGGTCCTGCTCTCTGCATTACAGCTTGTGTGATATCCAGCTCACTCTTCCCAAACACAGATTCCTCCATCCCTCAGTTGGAAATGCCTGGATGTCCCAGAGCCTGAGTCACTTCCCAAAGGAGAAGGTGAGTCCATAATCCAGTCCCTTCTGTGGATTGCAAACATCTCACAACGAGGAGTGTTTGTACAGCACCAAACACAACGTGGCCATGATCCATGAGAACCATGGAATGGGCTGGGATGGAAGGGACCTTAAAGGCCACCTCATTCCAAAGCCCTGCCATGGGCAGGGACACCTTCCACTAAAAGAACCAGAACCTTCCAGGTGATCTTTGATGGAACCTCCAGACCCTTCTGAAACAGAGAGGAAATGCTTAGTGATGTTCTTCCAGTGTCTGAAGGGGCCTACAAGGAGACCAGAGAGGGGCTCTTCACCAGGAA
The DNA here is from genome assembly GCA_013396655.1 of Campylorhamphus procurvoides. Classification (NCBI taxonomy): domain Eukaryota; kingdom Metazoa; phylum Chordata; class Aves; order Passeriformes; family Dendrocolaptidae; genus Campylorhamphus; species Campylorhamphus procurvoides. Next base: position 50,819 of record WBMV01016872.1, on the reverse strand, counting down.
TTAGGGATAGGACACAGGGAATGGCTTCAGACTGACAGAGAACAGGGTTTAGATGGGATATTGGAAAGAAATTCCTGGCTGGGAGGGTGGGCAGGCCCTGGCCCAGGTTGGGCAGAGAAGCTGTGGCTGCCCCTGGATCCCTGGGAGTGTCCAAGGCCAGGTTGGAGCCCCCTGGGCTGGTGGGAGGTGTCCCTGCCCATGGCTAGGGGGTGAAACAAGGTGAGCTTTGAAGTTCCCTCCATCCCAAATCATTCCATGATGACTTTAAGTCCTTTCAGCACCTGAAGCGCTGCCCTGACGACATCCCAGAACAACTACCCCAGATCATCTTGTCCACCCAGCAGTGGCCTCAGAAGCAGAGCTTCACTCTGACTCATGTGCAGACAAGGCTGCTCTGGCCAGGAATGTCACTTGGCCATGGCAAAGCATCGGGCCCCACAGGCATTTCTTTCTGTCTGCTCAAAGTGTGAGACAAATTATCCTCGAAATCCAACTCCACCGGGAAGCACCCACAGAGAAACGCTCAGCTGGTGGCCAAGTGTCCACCTGGTGTTAGAAGCACAACTCATCCTGAATCTCCAGCACGACATTGACCAAGGAGAGCTGAAATCTGGGTGATTTCTACAGCTGAGTTGGCCACAGGAGGACCTGGCACCCCTTTTCTACTCCTGGGGTTTACGAGATGGCTGAACGAGTTCCTCAGCCATTATTAGAGCTCCTTGGTTATGCAGAGCTGCTGCTTTGATGTCCTCAATTCCCTGCACTCAGCACCCCTGCCCTGATCCCAGGTGGAGCCCAGCGGTGCTTGGAGGTGGGTTTCTCACCCGAGGTTTCGCAATTACCTTCCTTTTGCAGCTTAAGCTCTTTTGAGCTCTCCACCAAGCCCGATTAACATCTCCAGCCCTTTGCTGTGCCCTGCCCCTCCCCAGGCCCAGAGGTGGAGCTTCTTCCCTGCATTAATTAGAGGTGCTTGACATGCAAGATGGTTCTAATCTTGGGGAGAACAGAGGGGATGTCATAGAAGGGAAACACCCTCTGCTACCAGAACAAGCTCCATGACCCGCCCTTGACCCCACAGAGCTGCAACAGATCCCTTGGAGTGGAAATTCCTAATAGATTCCCACCCAAAAAAAGCAAAGAGAATGATAGGATGGTTTGGATTAGAAAGGACCTTAAAGCCCATCTCATTCCACCTCCTGCCATGGGCAGGGACACCTTCCACCAGCGCAGGGTGCTCCAAGCTCCATCCAACCTGCCCTTGGACACTTCCAGGGATCCAGGGGCAGCCACAACTTCCATGGAGAACTTGATCCGATACCTCCCCACCCTCAGAGGGCAGAATCCCTTTTTCCAGAAACTCCTGTTATTATAGATTTTTCCTCCTGCTATTCCAACCCTCTGCATTGATACAGGGACACTGATCCAGAGGGGTGTCACAGATTTTACAGAGCCGAGCTCTCTGTTTTTTCAGGAAAAGCTCCATTTTTGTCTAAAGGTGGTGGAAAACACCTCCTGTGCCAAAGCCCTTACACTCCCAACTCCAGAGGCTGTTCCGTGGGTTTTCCCACGGCCATCCCGGCTGAAGAAGCGCTGGAGAACATCTGGGATCGCTGCGGGGGGAAGCGGAGCGGGGACTGTCCCAGCCCGAGCCGGGCGAAGGGACGGGGCCCCAGCGCTGTCCATGGTACCGAGAGCCGCGGGGGCTGCCCCGGGCTCGGCTCCCACAGCACGGGGAGAAGGGCCATGTCACCCTTTGGGAGAGCCCAGGCTCCCAAAATCTCCCCAGGTTAAATGCTTGGCTCTGAGCAGACTGTAATCGTGGAATCATGGAATGGGATGGGTTGGAAGGGACATTAAAGATCCATTCCAAACCCCTGCCATGGGCAGGGACACCTCCCACCAGCCCAGGGGGCTCCAACCTGCCCTTGGACACTCCCAGGGATCCAGGGGCAGCCACAGCTTCTCTGCCCCCCCTGTGCCAGGGCCTGCCCACCCTCCCAGCCACCAATTCCTTCCCAACCTCCCAGCCAGCCCTGCCCTCTGGCACTGGGAAGCCATTCCCTGTGTCCTGTCCCTCCATCCTTGTCCCCAGTCCCTCTCCAGCTCTCCTGGAGCCCCTTCAGGCACCAAAAGGGGCTCTCAGGTGTCCCTGGAGCCTTCTCTTCTCCAGGTGAACATCCTGTCTAATCTCTCACCAGAACCGACTCTGGGGGCCTTAAAAACCAAATACATTTGTGAAACAATCCAAAGCACAAAATTCATTGGAAACAAAGCCAGGACAGCTTGTTCTGTCAGGAAAATCTTGACCAAACTTCCACTTACTGACCACCCTGCCTACCTCCAGGGAGCTGTTTGTGGAATGATCCTGGAGCTCTGCAGAGTCTTTAGTTAAAAATGAGGGAAGACCTGAGCTGAGATTGAGCATCATGTCATGACAGCAGAGGTTGGTGAGCCCCCCAGGCCCTGCTGCAGCAGGAGAACTGGGGGAGAAGAGACAGCGTGTCCTGGCCCTCAAGGAAGGGCCACCAGGGATCAGGACTCGCCAGCCTTGCCTATCCCAGGTGAGCAAAGCTGGGATTCCACCACCACAAAGGAACAGACCAAAGGGAGATACCCAAGGAAAGGACAGGAGTAGACAAACATGACCTGAGGACACTTTCATTGTCCCTCTCTTCTGTGCCAATCCTATTTAGCACATGANATTTGTGAAACAATCCAAAGCACAAAATTCATTGCAAACAAAGCCAGGACAGCTTGTTCCATCAGGAAAATCTTGACCAAACTTCCATCTCCACTTACTGACCACCCTGCCCATGCACAGGGAGCTGAGATGTTTGGGAAATGCAGGAAGTGTCCCTGCCCATGGCAGGGGATTGAAACTGGCTGATCTTTAAGGTTCTTTCCACCCCAAACCATTCCATGATCCCATTCCACAGGTAAGAAACACTCACAAAGCAAGTCTATGGAGAGCTGGACATAACTCTCGATCTTCTGGGTCTTCAAATTCAATAAATTAGCCTTAAAAACCTCCCTTCTTTCCATTTGCCAAGGGCAGCACAATCATCCTCTCTGAGCAGCTCCCAGGAAGCTGCAAAGTGCTCCAACAACCAGATTCCAGAATCAGAATCCCAGGATGTGCTGAGCTGGAAGGGACCCCCAAGGACCATCCAGCCCAACCCTCAGCCCTGCACAGACACCCCCCCAACCCCACCCTGTGCCCCAGAGCATCATCCAACCCCTCCTGCAGCTCTGGCAGCCTTGGGGCCGTGCCCACTGCCCTGGGGAGCCTGGGCAGTGCCCACCACCCTCTGGGGGAAGAGCCTTTGGCTGAGATCCCCCCTGCCCCTGCCCTGGCCCAGCCCCAGCCCTGCCCTGGGGGCTGTTCAATGTGTTCCCAAAATTCTCCAGGGTCTGAGGAAGAGTGGCCATTGCTCTCCCCTATTTTCTGTCCACAACCTGTGTCCAGAACCTTTTCCAGCACATAATTTGCCCTCCAAAGCCTTCTTGAATCAAACCATAGATCTCCTAACTCAGATGTTGTTCCAGATGCTTCCCCACCTGCCTGTGGAGCTCAGGCTTTCCTAATTCCAGCCCCCAGGGAGGAAGGGGTGGAAAAGCAAAGAGATTTCCTTCCACAATCTCTTTAGTCAGGGTTGTTTCTCAGGTTACAGAGAAACAGAAAGCCACAGAATTCCACACCGCCACATCCGGGCTCAGGACTGGTTTCCAGTGATGAGGATGGACAGTTTTCCTTGGGCTGAATTCCTTGGGATTTTGGAACCTTCTCCTTTGCTCTCATCAAACAAAAACAACCCCAAACACCTCCCTTCCGTGGTTCAGTTAAACATTTAGAGGTGTTTCCCAGGAACCCACTGCACCCTGTGCTGTCACTGCAGGGTGAAGACCTCCAATTCTCTGAAAATCCCTTTTTCCTGATAACTAAACCCAAGATGAGTCCTCACTGCAGTTCCCAGGCATGGACATACCAATCCCACATGTGATCCATCAGAGGTTCTCAGGCATTGCCTTTCCCAGTAGCCACCAACAAGAATAAGGCTCCTAAAATCACAATGAACTCAGTTTCACCCCATTGCATTCCTTCTATTGTTCTCCAAATGAGTGTCCAGAATCCAGGTGACACTTTTCCAGGAGGTCTCCAACCCACAGCCACCGAGCTGAGCCAATTCTGTACAAATTCAGCAGATATTTGGACCCCTAATTGTCCAAAATTAAGTTCTCAGAAGATTGACAGCAAGAGACGAGACAATACTCTCTCAAAATCTGCAGGTTATGGTCATGAGCCACATATGGAGAAAGGATTTGCTGACATGTTTTTGACTCTTCCCAGGGTGGAAAAAGCTCAGGTCCTTAATTATGCCATAGATGACAAAATTAGGGATCGACATTCCTGATGGAAGTTCCTTAGAGAAGAGGGGAGCTGAAGAAAATGGTTGGAAAACACCTCCAAGATCATCCAACCTCTGACCAGTCCCCACCTTGTCAACCAGACCATAACCATGCCCTGTCCTCCCTTGGACATCTCCAGGGTGGAGATTCCACCACCTCCCTGGGCAGCCACACCAATGCCTGACCACCCTTTCCAGGGAGCAATTCCTCCAGGTTAAATTCCTTCTGATTAAGAAATTAGAGTGGAGGAGAAACCCTCCCTTTTCCTGTCTGGAAATTTCCTTTCAGATATTTGAAAATAAAAACCCCACATGGACACTTCTACACTTGGCAGAGAAACAACAACAGAGGAACTTTTGTTTACGAGTTTGCAGCTTTGTTTCCTTCTTTTAATAATAATAATTTCGTTATTCCTTTTCTCAGCAGCTGAACCACTTCAGCTCTGTGTTCTTTGACCTGCAGCACCTTCCTTGACTCCCTGCATTTAGGACAATGGTCAGGGACCAAATGTGCTCAGGGCACATCCCAGTGTGGCTTCTCCTTTGCCAGGGACACTTAAATTAGTGGTGGCCTTGGCAGGTCTGGGTTATTCCTTGGACTTGATGATCTTAGAGGGCTTTTCCAACCTAAATGATTCCATGATTCTGTGACCTAACCTGGTAAAGGAAGAAGATGTTCCATAAGTGGGATGTGCTGGGCTCCAGACATCCCACATCTCCTTTCCTCCACTTTGGAAAGGCACCAACCCAAGGCAGGGGTCGAGTTTAGTCCAACTGAGTCAACCTACAGAGTCACAGACTGGTTTGGGTTGGAAGGGACATTAAAACCCACCCAGTGCCACCCCTGCCATGGGCAGGGACACCTCCCACCAGCCCAGGGGGCTCCAACCTGGCCTTGGACACTCCCAGGGATCCAGGGGCAGCCACAGCTTCTCTGCCCACCCTGTGCCAGGGCCTGCCCACCCTCCCAGCCACCAATTCCTTCCCAATATCCCATCTAAAATCTCCCCTCTTTCACCTTGACCCCATTCCACCTTGTCCTGTTCCTGCTTTTGTAAACAGTCTCTCTCCCTTTTTTCTGTCACCCCTTCAGGTCCTGGAAGGCCACAATTAGATCATCCTCAATCCTTCTCCAGGCTGAACATCCCCAGCTGTCCCAGCCTTTCCTCCCAGCAGAGCTGCTCCACCTTAGTGCCTCCTCTGGACCTGCTCCAACATCTCCACGTCCTCCCTGTGCTGGGAACAGACCAACCCCATCCCAACAAACCATGGCAAACCTTCACTTCAAACCCACTAAGCTAAAACGAGCTCAAATGGCTTGAAACTGGCTAAAGAGAACACAAGCAAAGCCTCTGCACCGAGGGAAGTGTCCACGGTGTGTTTTCCACCTGTTTCCCTAAATTGGCACACGTTTCTCACGAAGCCACGGCCTCATTTCCTCAGCCCTGGGCAGATCCCACCACTCCTTGTGCTTTGTGTTTCCCCCTTTGTCAAACTCTGCCCCCGCCTTTGTGAAGTGCCCAGAGATTTATAGAGGAGGGAATAAATACGAATTATTTTACCTTGACATTCCCCAACACACACACACAAAAAAAAGTCCATTTCTCCCCTGTTTTACTGGCATTTTGTGCCTTAGCAGAAGCAAGAGTTTAGGGAACAATAAAGGCAAGGTTAAAGCGTTCTCAGCTCATTACCCATTTTCTCCATGTCTTTTCAGACGCAATTAAACCGAAGCACCCTGAAATTAACTGGTTTCCAGCCCTGAGTAACACTGGAAACATTTATTTCCTCCCCTCCGTGTCTAATTAGTGCCGTGCAGTCCAAAGGGAGCAAAACTCCAATTTGTAAGTGAAACTAGACGTATATTAAAAACACACTCTGCAATAATGCCCCGGTGCTTCTGTAATGCCTCCTGCCTTCAAAGGGCTCCGCGAGTATGATCTCATTAATTCTCACAGGTAGGTAATTTGGGGTTATTAGCCTTGTTTTACAGCCAGAGCTCACAGAGGTGGAAGTGATTTGCCCACAGGCACCGACTCAACGCTTGGGACTGAACTAGAACTTGGGAGAGCGGCGACGTAACCGGAGCTGGGGACCCTCCGCTCCTCCAGAGGGGACTTCAGAGCCTTGGAGGGTCAGGAGACGGCTCCTGGCGGGTTTAGGGTCTATAAAGGCTGTTAAAAAGCCAGAGGGGCACCTGGGGGTTGTGGGGGCACCGAGTTCAATGGGAGTCGTGCAAGAGCCTTTCCTCGCTCCCCGTCCCCAACGCCGGCGATATCAAAGCTTTCCTGTTTGGGATTAAACGGGGATTTTCCCCGCCAGCTTTTGGAGCACTTTGCTTTCCGAGGGGCCTCTCTGAAGGCTCCCTGCCTGTGGAGGCTGCCAGAGCTCTGCCCGGGCTAAATCAGCAGCAGGAACACTCTCCCACAGGGGGCTGCACAGCCAAATTCAGCTCTGACATCCAAGATTTCACTCTCACAGCCCGGCTCACCTGCTGTGTCACCCCGGGGGCACCACAGTCCACGGAAAACCTGGGTTTGCAGGGAAAATTCCCACCCCCGAAGCATCAGGGCTTGGGCAGAAGGGTGTCAGGTCATATGTGGCCAACATATTGTCCCTGCCTGGTGTCACCACCAGCTCCTGGTCTGGAGGTGTTCCCATCACATCCCACACCGGAGGGCACTGGCAGATGCCCAGAACAGGCAGGAGTGGGAGGCAAAACTCCTGCACTCCCCTCCCAATGAACAGCTGAAATACTTCTGAGCATTCCCTGGGTCTGGGAAACCCCATCCCAGCTCCTTCTGACCCTGGAAAACCCTCCAAACCCGGGAGGAGAGGGGCTCCCACTCCCCTTTTCCTGGAGAAACCGCTCAGCAGGGAGGAAAATAAAACCCCATCGAATCAAACCCTGAAGCTCCAGAGGGCAAGAGCGAGCATGACTGGGGAGCCCTGGGATCGGGGCACTCCCCTGGGAGTGGGCAGACCTGAATTCCAGTTTCCAGGGGTTGTTTCCTTTGAAAACACACAACAGGTCCTTGGAGCAGGAGCTGGATCTGTGGCCTCTCGGCTCCAGGGGAATTTTCCTTCTTGCTGACCCTCTGAATCCGCTGTTTCCCTGCTGAGAGGTGGAACAGCTTCCCAAAATACAGGGAAAAGGGTGCAAAGAGGCACCTGCCACCACATCACCCCAAGAGGAGGTCATTGGACCTTTCCTGATGGAAAAGGGACCTGAGCCCAGGTTCTCCCTGCCCTGACCACGTGTTGGGGCTGGAGAGGTGAGCTCCTGATGCAGGAGGAGAAGCCCAAACCCCTGGCAGCATTTTTTGGGATTAAAAAGGGTTTACAAACTCCACGTGCTGCCCATGCCTTCGAGTCCAGGGATGTGGTTCTGGAGAGCACGAGGCACCTCTGTGGGATTTGGGAGCACAGGGTTGACCCTGGAAGGGGGAAATAATCAAGCCTGTCACAACAACATCGAAATTAGGACAATTCCACCCTTTTGCAGGAGTTTTTGAAGTCCTCTACAGTGTCGTCCTGACCCGATAGATGTCTAGTTGTAACTGGTCCATGGGGAACACCGTGGGCAGTGGTGGGGATGTGGGACATATTCAACTTCTCCATCCCTCAGAAGATGGCAGGAGGAGGCTGTTGAAGTGAGGAGAAGGGTTTGGGCTACCCTAAACATCCCTTTGCACCTACAACCAGCAGGAGCTCCTTAAAATGTGTCCCGAGGCCCAGCAGGAACCCCTTCTCCTCCAGGGGTCCACAGACACTGGAACTTCTCAAGGTGGGCCCCTTATTTTGGGAATCCAGGGCCTCACTGAACACTGGAGAGCTCCAGAAAGGTGTGCAGGGTGTGGGGATGGAAAGCCAGGCTCAGTCTCACACACACCTCACGCCCACACAGCCTCCCTTCCAGATATTCCTTTCTCACACCCCCGGACGAACTCTGGCTCACACGGGGACACTATCACGGCATCGGCATCAATCCAGGACACCCTCACCTTGGCACTTTGGGACTCATTTAGGGTTCTTTGCGTTCCCACCTGGCATGGCTGGAGGTGGCATCAATCCAGGACACCCTCACCTTGCCACGTTGGCACTTTGGGACTCATTTAGGGATTTTGATTCCCACTTGGGATAGCTGGAGGTGGCATCAATCCAGGACACCCTCACTTTGCCACTTTGGGACTCATTTAGGGATTTTGATTCCCACTTGGGATAGCTGGAGGTGGCATCAATCCAGGACACCCTCACCTCGCCCACCTTGCCCCTTTGGGACTCATTTAGGGCTGTTTGATTCCCACCAGGGATGGCTGGAGGTGGCATCAACCCAGAACATCTCACCTTGCCCCTTTGGGACTCATTTAGGGCTCTTTGCATGCCCACCTGGCATGGCTGGAAGTGGCAGCAACCCAGGAAACCCTCAACTCACCCACCTTTCCCCTTTGGGACTCATTTAGGGCTGTTTGATTCCCACCAGGGATGGCTGGAGGTGGCATCAACCCAGGACACCCTCACCTTGCCACTTTTGGACTCATTTAGGGTTCTTTGTCTTCCCACCTGGCATGGCTGGAGGTGGCATCAACCCAGGACACCCTCACCTTGCCACTTTTGGACTCATTTAGGGTTCTTTGTCTTCCCACTTGGCATGGCTGGAGGTGGCATCAACCCAGAACATCTCACCTTGCCCCTTTGGCACTCATTTAGGGCTCTTTGCATTCCCACTTGGCATGGCTGGAGGCGGCATCAACCCAGGACACCCTCACCTCGCCCCTTTGGCACTCATTTAGGGCTCTTTGCATTCCCACCAGGGATGGCTGGAGGTGGCATCAACCCAGGACCAGCGCTCGTTCCCAAGTCCTCCCCCTCTCCCTGCCATGTGGACACACTTCTCCCCTTCTTCTGCCCAGCTGTGTGTTGGCTCAGTCCTCCCTTCTCAGCAGCTTCATCTCCCAGAAACCATCCAAGCAGCGTTTTGGGAGATCATGGAGGGGTTTCTGGAGGAATTTGGTAAGAGGAGTAAAATCTGTGAGGCAAAATGAGCAGACAAGGCATATGGTATAAGAGGAGGGGCAGGCCCTGATCTCTGCCCCTTGGGGACAGGGACAGCCCCCAGGGAAGGGCTGGAGCTGGGCCAGGGCAGGCTCAGGGGGGATCTCAGCCAAAGGCTCTTCCCCCAGAGGGTGGTGGGCACTGCCCAGGCTCCCCAGGGCAGTGGGCACGGCCCCAAGGCTGCCAGAGCTGCAGGAGGGGTTGGATGATGCTCTGGGGCACAGGGTGGGGTTGGTGGGGTGTCTGTGCAGGGCTGAGGGTTGGGCTGGATGGTCCTTGGGGGTCCCTTCCAGGTGTGGGGACACTTCTGTGCATGAGGTCACCACCCCTACATGGATGGCAAACATGTTTATCCATGAAAGTCACCCAAGTGCTCAATNCAAATGGGGGTCACGTGTGGCACTGCCCAAATTGGGGTCACATGTGGCACTGCCCAAATGGGGGTCACCATTGGCACTGCTCAAATGGGGGTTACCATTGGGACTGCCCAAATGGGGACCACATATGGCACTGCCCAGATGGAGGTCATGTGTGGCACTGCCCAAATGGGGGCCGTGTATGACACTGCCCAAATGGGGGCCATGTGTGGCANTGCCCAAATGGGGGTCACATATGACACTGCCCAAATGGGGACCACGTGTGGCACTGCCCAACCATTCAATCTGNACACTGCCCAAATGGGGGTCACATATGGCACTGCCCAACCATTCAGTCTCCACATCTGGCACCAGGCTCAGCTCCACCGTCCCTCCAGGGTGGTTTTGGAGTTGGAAGGTGGGAGAAGGGGTCACCACATCCCCAGCAGCCCCCTGGTGACATATCTCTACCCCACCTTGGTGCCAGCAGGAGGTGTCACCAGCCTCGTGGTGAGCAGGGCTGATGAGCTGCCCTGGCAGGAAGGCCAAGGGCAGGTTTTTGGCCAGATGGATTCCCTGGCCCAGCTCTCCACACAACCACACACAGAACTCTGCCAGGGAAAGGCTGGGGGATGACAAATTCAGCGAGGACAATCACCATCAACCCCTCTGCTGAAGAAAGGAGTCACATCCCAAAACCATCACACTGCTCTCCAACAGGAGTTAGGAACATCTCCGAACCACGGAGGAGGGATCTGACTGGAAATGGAGACACTTGGACTCAAAGATTTAGTTAATTTACAATAATTGCACAGCCCAAGGAGCCAGGACTGGTGGCAGGGAAGATCCCTCAGCCCATGATGGATGTCCATCCAAGGGCCTTTCCAACGTGCTCCGTTTCCACGTGGAAGAACATCAGAAACACACTTTCTTAAGCACCACTGGACACATTCCTTTCCAAAACACAAGGACAGAGCAGCTTGAGTCACCCAGACACGCAGGGAGGGAGCTGAAGGCTGAAAAAGGAACCCCAATATTCCCTCTAACGCTACAGGAGTTTGGAAAACAATGAGGAGATGCCACATGTGCCTTTTGTCACCCCCTGGCACCGCAGGGCACAGCTCGGCACAGCTCCTGGGATGCACTGCCTGGCACGGGATGAGTGTGGCCCCCCTGGCTCTTTTCTGAGCAGCTTCTCTGCCTCCCATATCCCAGCACTCCCCACCCATCCTGACTAAAATTTGGGGTTTAGCATCTCCCCCTCACACGAACAAAGTCACTCTCTCCCATCTTCCAGCGGCGCCGCTTCCTCAGAACCTCCCTCCGCCTCATTTTTGGGATGTTTCCCCCCCCGCGATGCTGTGGTTTGCCAGCGGCCCCTCCCCTGCCTGGCTAATTGATTTCTCAGGAGCCACAGCTGGCGCTTGGCACGGTGGATCCCCTCGGTCTGGGAGCCACAGAATTCCCCCCTCCATCTCCCTCCTCCTTTCCCAAGGAGGGGAAATGCCTTCCTGCTTCTAAAGCTCCTGCCCCAGCTGTGCTCCATGTGGGGAAGGAAACCACACACGAGATAAGAGATGCAGGAGACAAGGGCTGTGCCCAGGGAGGGGGGAGAGAGCTGCCCAAAGGTGCCAAGGCATGGAGCAACCCTGCCTGCTCCTCACCCTGCTCCTGGCACCACAAACCCAGCACCGTCAGGCTCCTCCATCCCTCTTCTTCCCCCAAAATCCCTCAAGGGGCATGTGCCCCATGCCCTGCCACCAAAGGCAGGTTCAGAGGAGCCCCCCAGAGCAGGAGGAAGGAGGGGTTGGAGGAGGCTGGGGTTGTTCTGCTGCTCAGGCATGTTCTCAGCCCACATCTGGTGATGCAGCTGGGCTGGAGGGGTTGTCCAACCACACCAGCTCAGGCCACAGCCTTGAGACAGTCCCTTGAGGTCCCTGCCAGCTCCAGGTGTCCACAGGACATCCAAATCAGCTCAGCAAACCCCTTTGCTCAGTTTCAGAGGAGCCACCCAGAGCAGGAGGAAGGAGGGGTTGGAGGAGGCTGGGGTTGTTCTGCTGCTCAGGCATGTTCTCAGCCCACATCTGGTGATGCAGCTGGGCTGGAGGGGTTGTCCAACCACACCAGCTCAGGCCACAGCCTTGAGACAGTCCCTTGAGGTCCCTGCCAGCTCCAGGTGTCCACAGGACATCCAAATCAGCTCAGCAAACCCCTTTGCTCAGTTTCAGAGGAGCCACCCAGAGCAGGAGGAAGGAGGGGTTTGGGGAGGCTGGGGTTGTTCTGCTGCTCAGGCATGTTCTCAGCCCACATCTGGTGATGCAGCTGGGCTGGAAGGGGTTGTCCAACCACACCAGCTCAGGTCACAGCTTTGGGACAGTCCCTTGAGGTCCCTGCCAGCTCCAGGTGTCCACAGGAACATCCAAATCAGCTCAGCAAACCCCTTTGCCCCTGGATCATGGACCTCCAGCCCTCCCCACCACATGAACCTGTTGCTGCCTCTGTGGGGTGGCCTGGTGTCCTATGAGGTGGAACCAGGCACAGATGGGAGGGCTGTGGATCCACATTCTGCTCCCTATGCCCTGCACACATGAGGTTCTCCCAGATTTGGAGCTCTCCATCCTCCTCAGCCACCTAAGCCTTGGAGACACCTCCCCAAACCCTCACAGTCAGCTCTCAACACACCCCTCGGCTGGATCAGGCACTTGGTATTTAAACCAGAGGAAATAAAAGGAATTCATTCTATCAGGGAACCACGAGGGGCTGAGAAGAAACCCAAAAGTTCTACACGGGGTGACTTTGCAGCAGGGCAAAGGTATTCCTGCCAATCTTATCTGCAGAGGCTCCTGGGGGAGGTTCTGGGGAGGAATAAATAACTCTGGATGTGTGAGTCAGAGATGGGCAGGGTTCCAATCCTGCTGCTTCCCACTGTGCCAGGCACTTCACCTTTTCATGGCTGACATTCCCTGAGCCATCCCTGCCCTGGCACAGCAGAGGCACCTCCAGCCCTCCTTATTTGCACTGTTGACTGAAGGGAAAAAAAAATAAAATCTATTTTTTAGAATGAGGGGAGGACAAATGTTGAGTGTTTCCTCATCATTTAATTCGTGACCAGATTTCTATCAAGACTGTGATCTTGAAATAAAATCATGGAATTAGAGAATAGTTTGGGTTGGAAGGGACCTTAAAGGCCATCTGGTTCCACCCTCTGCCATGGGCAGGGACACCTTCCACAGACCAGGTTGCCCAAATCTAAAACCTGATCTTTTCCAGGTCTAAAACCTGATCTTTCCTTTCTGAAAAGTCCCTTCACAGGGCAGAGTTTATCTCAGCAGACAAAAGTCACGCTCACAGAGCAAACTTGGCTCAGCAAAGCTGTGATGGTGTCAGGGTGCTGTTCCATGCTGGGATGGACCTGCCAAGCCCCACCACTCGTTCCCTGCTGGCAGCAAATGAAGCCACGGGACAGGCCAGGTGGGTCATAGAGGGTTCACACCTGCTGTGCCAGGCAGAGTGTTGGCATCACATACCCCGTGCCAGGAGCAATGTATGGACCACATGGACATCACACAATCCCAGGATCCCTGAGGTTGGCAAAGCCCTGCCAGCCCCCAGAGCCCACTCTGTGCCCGATGCCCACCTTGTCACTGAGTGCCACGGCCAGTCCTGCCTTGGGCACCTCCAGGGCTGGGCACTCCAACCCTCCCTGGGCAGCCCCTGCCAAGGCCTGACCACCCTTTCCAGGCACAAATTCCTCCTCCTGTCCCCCCTGACCCTCCCTCTGCTCCTGTCCCTGTTCCCTGGGAGCAGAGCGCGACCCCCCCCAGCTCCCCCCTCCTGGCAGGGACTTGCAGAGAGCAAATCCATCCACCCCCTCCCAGACTAAGAGCTCATTCTCGTGAAGACAATAACCCAAAAAAGAAGAGAAGATCTGTTGATTAGGCAGAGACTGTTTTCGTAGCCAGAGCCCTCCCTTCAACCAGTAAAATTAGTTTTACATCTGAGGAGTGACATGGGAAAGAAATCAAATGAAGCTCCTCTCGGTGACCCAGCGTTGCACCGAGCAGGAAAAGCCACAGCTATTTGATGGAGTCTGTTTGGGGCCTGGTTAACCAGCTGGTAGACACAACAGATAGAGACTCTTATCTGGGAACCAAAAAACCCCGAGCCTCTGAACCTCCAGAGCCTCCCACCAGCCACATCAGCGCCAGCAGCAACAACAGAGCTCCTTGGAGCGGAGACAGAGCCCCGGCTCCGACAAAAAAAAAGGCATTTTGGCCCCCGATTCCCAGCGATTGCCTTGTGATTTTAGCACCTCGAAGCCTTTCTGAAGCTGAGCCAAAGGCAGCAGTTGTTGCTGTGGGAATGGAACCAAGGAAGTTGTGTCTGCTCCGGGTGGGTGAGTCAGAGCAGCTTCCTGGAGGAGAAACGGGGAATCATCTCCCAACCCGCTGGCAGAGGCCGGGTCTGATCCCAGCGCCTGGAGGTGGGAAAGGTCTGGTCCCAGCTCTGCTCCACCACCTGCATTTCCCCAAATAAAAGGGTGTGTTTTTACATGGAGGGAACAACGTGACAAGGCAAATGTCCCCAACACAAGGGAGGTGTTGACCTGTTGGAAAATGTCCAGAGGAGGTNACCCAAACCATTCCATGATTCCATGATTATCTCTCAGGTCACCCCTTGGACACTGAGATCCCCCAAAACACAACATCCACTGCCCATCCCTGAGCAGGGCAGATGCTCAGCTGGGCTGAGAGGGACAAAACCTCCTGGTCACAGCCCTTCTCCACCCCTGGGGGTTCTGTCTCCAGAGCTCCCAGACAGCAGCACTCTGGAGGAAAGGGGTCACAGTTTCAAAGCACAGGTCCCAGGCCTGAGCTCACCATTTCCACGCTGGCACAGCTCCACAGAGAACAGGGAAACTCACCTTCTTTGGGAATGCAGGTCTGGAAAGGATCTCCTGGCACTGGCAAGCAGCACTTTTCCCCCATCATAAAGATAATTGAAACAGGGGCCCAACTTTCACCCCCATTAAGCAGTAAATTGCCCTATAAGACCACAAGATCTGCCAGTGGCCTCGTGTTCTCCTGTCCTGGTGTGAAACCAAGGCAACTCCAGCTGAATTCCAGGTTGGATTCACACTGGGGTCACACCTCGGAGTCAGAGATTCCGAGCAAAGCCCCTTTGAAAAGGCAGGCAGTGAAACCCTGCAGACACTGGAGGCTCAGGATCTGTGCCCTGCTCAGGAAACAGTAATTGGGAGGGTCGTTCCTGTTCTGGGGCTGCACATCTGAAACCTGAGCGGGATGAAAATCACACAGAGCCCGGCAAAGGGCAGAGCTTCATTGTTACGACTCCAAATACCAGTGTTCTTTTCCTTCATCTGAGCTAGCTGAGACAAAGGGAAACAGCCAGCAAATGCCTCAGCTGCAGAAGAAATTAGGAGCTGTCTACCTTTCACATGAAAATATGTGAGATCTCCATGAAACCAGATCAGAGGTTTCACCTCAAAATTGGAGCTCCAAGCTGCAGGAATGTGGCTCTGGTGGTGCCCTTGCAGGAGATGCTCAGCCCAGCTCAGTGTCCAGCCAGAGGAGAAGCTTCTCACATGAACCTGCTGGTCCTGAAGGGAGTGAGGTTGGATGACCCTGAGTGCTCCAGGAGCGCTTTGGGACCTTCTCTGCTTCTCTGGACACGTCCACGTGTCCCGAAAGAGTCAGAGCAGCAAGGACAGCGAATGGCTCTGGCATTTAATGAGGTCCTGGGTGAAGAGCCCTGGAGCTCTCAGGTCTGATCTGTCAGGATTTATCTAGTCATCTATTTTAGGGCTTTCTCTCAGACTCGTTCCTGTGATGGTCACGTGTTTCAAGGCCCTGAATCGGTGTCTGCACTTCTTGCTGGTTCAGTCATGAAAATCAGGCACTAACAAAATGTGTGCACATCACAAATTAAGTTCCCACACCTCCTGCAGGTCCAAACTCTTCCCCAGGAAGAGTGGGGGCTTTGAGATCATCCTTTGGGGGGGCACAAAATCCTGGTGAACTGAGTAAGGGCAGCTGCAAACACCTTGTTTCCCTGCAGAGACCCCCAGGCACAGGGCAGGGATGTTGTGCCCAAGGTTTTGGCTGCTCTGCTGAGGAGAGGACGAGGAGGTGCCACAGCTGGCACAGCACTGGGCATGTCCTCTCTGGGCTATGGGACAAGGGTGTGTTCAGAGCTCCTGCTGGGAAAGGGCTGCCAGGCCTGAATTCCACTGGGGAGAGTGGGAATGATCTGGAAGTCCCAATTTAATTCCCTTTGGACCCAACCTTTCCTTGTGTTTGTCTCACCTAAACAGCAGGACCACTTTTTCCCCTCTGTCTCTACGAAACCAGAGCCTGGAGGCTCCAGAGAGAAGATACTGTGAGTCAATACCCTAATTTTCACTTTCTAAACACCCCTAGCAGTTAAAACACCTCCTCAGAGGTGCTCTGAGCACATCCCTGGCCACAACCCCAGCTGGTAAAACACCAGCACAATTCCCTGGCATTGCCAACACTCAGACCAACCAAGAGCTGGACCAAGACACAAAAAAACCCCACAAAAGTGGTATTTTTAGCTCTAGAATCCATGTTAATATTGCTCTGGCAGTGAATTACTAAGAAATAAGTCAGTGTCCATGCAGATAAGAGAGAGTGGGGGATTTTTTTGCCCTTCAATCCCTGAATGAACCCATCAGGAATCAGAGGACGAGTCCTGACACTTGTCATGGGATGGGGACAGAGCTCTGCACCTTTGGCTTGGCTTCACCTCCACCACTCCTGAGCACAGCAAGTGTCCCACCCCAGAACATCAAGGCTGGTGCTGCACAAAGGCCACACCGATGAATTAAAGGGTGTCAGGGCTCATTTCCAGGCACAGGAACACCTCAGTCTATGCAGGTTTAGAGGTAAACATCTCCTCCATCAAGCCCTGACACAGTTTTGGGATGGCCTAAAGGATGCCCTGCAAAAAACACCCAGACAGGAGGTGGCAGGAGCCAAGGATTGTCCCCAACACCCTGTTCTGGAGGGCAGGAGTGTGGGCACAGGTTGTCTTGTGGCTGGTGGTTCAGGATGAGGGTACAGTCCCAGGCACAGGTAATTTACTGGTAGAGATACAGCCTAAAAGGTCTCTCACCTTCAGGAAGGGAAGAGGAAATGAGACATTTAAATGTTATAAAAAATGCAGTGGAAAAAACCCTACAAACTCAAAAAAACCCCAAAAACAAACAAACCACAAAGAAAGAAACAAAAAATCGATCAACCAAACCAAACCAAACCAAACCAAACCCCAAACAAGAAAAAAGAAAACCACACAGAAAAACCCCCCAATCAAAATAACTACATAGTTTGAGCATCTCAAAAAAAAAGTTCTTTTAAAAAAATAACTGCATAAAACTCTCAACTTTCCAGTGAGAAACCTCTTCCAGGGCAGGGTCAGGGGGGATCTCAGCCAAAGGCTCTTCCCCCAGAGGGTGGTGGGCACTGCCCAGGCTCCCCAGGGCAGTGGGCACGGCCCCAAGGCTGCCAGAGCTGCAGGAGGGGTTGGATGATGCTCTGGGGCACAGGGTGGGGTTGGTGGGGTGTCTGTGCAGGGCTGGGGGTTGGGCTGGATGGTCCTTGGGGGTCTCTCTCAGCTCAGGATATTCCATGATTCCACAAGGACACTGATGCTGGGGTGTTCCCAACATCACGAATTTTACCATTAGAATTCAGTGGGTTAAACTGGTTTTTAAACAGAAACAGCCCCAGACACCCCTCGTTTCTACAGGGACAAGAAAAGACTCCCAAGCCGAAGAGTTCATCCATCTCAGAAGCAAACCCAGCCAGCTCCAAGCCCAGAAGATCCAGGACCCAGCAAACCCAGCCAGCTCCAAGCCCAGAAGATCCAGGACTCAATAAACCCATCCAGCTCCAAGCCCAGAAGATCCAGGGCTCAGCAAACCCAGCCAGCTCCAAGCCCAGGAGATCCAGGACTCAGCAAACCCAACCAGCTCCAAGCCCAGAAGATCCAGGGCTCAGCAAACCCAGCCAGCTCCAAGCCCAGAAGATCCAGGACTCAGCAGATCCAGCTCCAAGCCCAGAAGATCCAGGACTCAGCAAACCCATCCAGCTCCAAACCCAGAGGACCTGGGAGAGCTGAGCCAACTTCTTGCAGGACAATCCGTCCCTGGAGACATCCCAGACCTCCAGGATGGAAATCCCCCACCTCACATCACCCACCCACAGTCTGAGCCAGGACTTAACTGTCCTCCCAGTTCCAAACCTCCTCCCCAGGTCACCTGAGGAGCCTTTGCCACGTGCTTTGTCCTCTCCAGCGGGGCCACCACGGGCAGAGGGGACAGTGCCTGGAATTCCATGCAGTTTGTTATCTGCTGCTAATCCCAAGCCCTTCCCAGAGCTCTTTGCCTTCCAAGTCCTCCTTCCCAAGCTCTTCAGAAACATAAACTTGCCCTTGGCCCTTTTAACACGACCAAGAGAGGATTTTCTGCCGACTCATCACCATCTCCTCGTTTAACTGTCCTGGCCATACTTGACCTCTCTGCCAGGATTGCAAAAACTGAAGGACTTGACCCGGATATTTATATAATTCCAAGATAGTGTTGGATCCCAGACAGACCCCAGTGGGCTGGGAAATGTTTGTTTGGGGAGAGGGTGACGCAGGAGCCACACGAGCAACACCCAGGGAGGAAACCTTTATTGCCACAGAGCCCCCCAGCAGAGCCCTCCCCTTTTTGGGGACATTAAAGCATGGACCACAACTTTTTTAATCAGGGCTGAGCTCCCATCGTGTTCCTGCCGGGGTCAGGTCATGATTTCAGCTCAACTTTTGGCTAAAAGCAGCTGATTGTTGAAGTGGTTGTTCAAGGACAGCATTTCAGAGCATTGCTGGGGTTTTCTTGCTTTAAAAATTAAAAGAAAATTTAAAAATCTTAAGGGAAACGGTTTGTTCGACCAGAGAGATTCCAGGGATGTTTTTAAGATAAAAACATATGGAATAATATAGATTATTTGAACCACAGGCCTTAAATGAGTTCACAAACCCTCTCCATCATGTGTATTTTTGATGTTTGGTTGAACCACCACTCCCCTCTTCCATTTCTCATTTCTCCAATACAATTTGCTATGATTGTTTCTAACTTTAAATATATTATTTATTCTAACTTTCCAAATCCTGTTGGCTTTAGTGAGAGCTCCTGAGCACCAGCTGTGCCCACAGTGACACCAGGGACACGACGGGCACCAGATGAGAGGAAACCCCAATGAGAGCAGACACTTCCCCCAAATCTTGGAAAACCTCTCAGCAAACAGGGCTGGAATGGGACTATCACACTTTTTTTGCCTTCCCTTGGGTGGGATTCATCTCCCCCAACCTCAGCATGGCTACAGCATCACAACAGGGGCATCTGGAGAGGGCACACCTCAAATCCTGGGGTGTCCCTCACTCCAAGAATGACACTTGAGGGGAAGGGAAGGGAGCTGGGAAGGGGCTGGAGCAGCAGGAGGGGCTGAGGGAGCTGGGGGGGCTCAGCCTGGAGAAAAGGAGGCTCAGGGGGGACCTTCTGGCTCTGCAAGTCCCTGCCAGAAGGGGGGAGCCGGGGGGGGTCGGGCTCTGCTCCCAAAAAAACAGGCACCAGGACAAAGAGGAAGCAGCCTCAGGTTGCACCAGGGGAGGTTTAGATGGGATATCAGGGGAAATTCCTTCCTGGAAAGGGCTGTCCATCAGGAGGGGTCCCCATCCCTGGAGGTGGCACTTTGTGACATGGCTTAGTGGCCATGGGGGGGTTGCTGGAAGGTGGGACTGGATGATCTCAGAGGTCTTTTCCAACCTTAATGATCCTGTGGCAGGGTTAAGATGGGAAGGGCTGCTCCTTTCTGCACCCTGAGCCCCTCAGCTCCTCCACACCTCACCAAACCTTCCTCCCAGACCTCCTCATTCCACAGGACAAGAGCAAAGCTGCTTCCATCACCTCCAAACCCCTCCCCAGTGGCTCCCTCTTTCCCATGGGCAAGGAAAGTGCCCCTTTTCCTTCATCCCTGCCTCTCAAGGAGCACGAGCCTGCGCTGGGATTTCATGCACAGCCTGTCCCCTCCTGTCACAGCCTGTCCCCTCCTGCTGCCCAAGAGCAGAGTGACCTTTGAGGCTCCAAAGGAGATGAGTGTGACGAGTCCCTCACCACCCTCCTTCCCACCCCAGCCCTGAGCTCCTGCAGGTCCTGTCAGGAACACGAGATGCGGGGCTTGTCATGATAAGGGCACACAGGGCTTGGAGAAAGTGTTTCCAAACCTGCTTGAAGTTTAAGGGTGGCCACGAGCAGGGAGTGATCCCAAAGAGGCACTGAGCAGGGAGTCATCCCAAATAGACATGGAGCAGGGAGTGATCCCAAACACTGAGCAGGGAGTGATCCCAAACACTGAGCAGGGTGTGATCCCAAAGAGGCACTGAACAGGGAGTGATCCCAAATAAACATGGAGCAGGGAATGATCCCAAAGGGGCACTGAGCAGGGAGTGATCCCAAACAGACATGGAGCAGGGAGTGATCCCAAACAGACATGGAGCAGGGAGTGATCCCAAACAGACATGGAGCAGGGAGTGATCCCAAACAGACATGGAGCAGGGAGTGATCCCAAACAGACATGGAGCAGGGAGTGATCCCAAACAGACATGGAGCAGGGAGTGATCCCAAACAGACATGGAGCAGGGAGTGATCCCAAACAGACATGGAGCAGGGAGTGATCCCAAACAGACATGGAGCAGGGAGTGATCCCAAACAGACATGGAGCAGGGAGTGATCCCAAACAGACATGGAGCAGGGAGTGATCCCAAACAGACATGGAGCAGGGAGTGATCCCAAACAGACATGGAGCAGGGAGTGATCCCAAACAGACATGGAGCAGGGAGTGATCCCAAACAGACATGGAGCAGGGAGTGATCCCAAACAGACATGGAGCAGGGAGTGATCCCAAACAGACATGGAGCAGGGAGTGATCCCAAACAGACATGGAGCAGGGAGTGATCCCAAACAGACATGGAGCAGGGAGTGATCCCAAACAGACATGGAGCAGGGAGTGATCCCAAACAGACATGGAGCAGGGAGTGATCCCAAACAGACATGGAGCAGGGAGTGATCCCAAACAGACATGGAGCAGGGAGTGATCCCAAACAGACATGGAGCAGGGAGTGATCCCAAACAGACATGGAGCAGGGAGTGATCCCAAACAGACATGGAGCAGGGAGTGATCCCAAACAGACATGGAGCAGGGAGTGA
This sequence comes from Campylorhamphus procurvoides, assembly GCA_013396655.1. Taxonomy (NCBI): domain Eukaryota; kingdom Metazoa; phylum Chordata; class Aves; order Passeriformes; family Dendrocolaptidae; genus Campylorhamphus; species Campylorhamphus procurvoides. Next base: position 29,715 of record WBMV01016872.1, on the reverse strand, counting down.
TCCCAAACAGACATGGAGCAGGGAGTGATCCCAAACAGACATGGAGCAGGGAGTGATCCCAAACAGACATGGAGCAGGGAGTGATCCCAAACAGACATGGAGCAGGGAGTGATCCCAAACAGACATGGAGCAGGGAGTGATCCCAAACAGACATGGAGCAGGGAGTGATCCCAAACAGACATGGAGCAGGGAGTGATCCCAAACAGACATGGAGCAGGGAGTGATCCCAAACAGACATGGAGCAGGGAGTGATCCCAAACAGACATGGAGCAGGGAGTGATCCCAAACAGACATGGAGCAGGGAGTGATCCCAAACAGACATGGAGCAGGGAGTGATCCCAAACAGACATGGAGCAGGGAGTGATCCCAAACAGACATGGAGCAGGGAGTGATCCCAAACAGACATGGAGCAGGGAGTGATCCCAAACAGACATGGAGCAGGGAGTGATCCCAAACAGACATGGAGCAGGGAGTGATCCCAAACAGACATGGAGCAGGGAGTGATCCCAAACAGACATGGAGCAGGGAGTGATCCCAAACAGACATGGAGCAGGGAGTGATCCCAAACAGACATGGAGCAGGGAGTGATCCCAAACAGACATGGAGCAGGGAGTGATCCCAAACAGACATGGAGCAGGGAGTGATCCCAAACAGACATGGAGCAGGGAGTGATCCCAAACAGGCATGAAGCAGAGAACGATCCCATATAGGAACTGAGCAGAGACTGATCCCAAACATTGAACAGGGAGTGATCCCAAAGAGGCACTAGGCAGGGAGTGATCCCAAAGAGGCACTAGGCAGGGAGTGATCCCAAAGAGGCACTAGGCAGGGAGTGATCCCAAAGAGGCACTAGGCAGGGAGTGATCCCAAAGAGGCACTAGGCAGGGAGTGATCCCAAAGAGGCACTAGGCAGGGAGTGATCCCAAAGAGGCACTAGGCAGGGAGTGATCCCAGACATGGAGCACAGAGTGATCCCAAACACAGAACAGGGAATGATCCTGAACATTGAACAAGGAGGGATCCCAAATAGACATGGAGCAGGGAGTGATCCCAAACACCGAACAGGCAGTGATCCCAAACACAGNCCTGAAGCAGAGAGTGATCCCATATAGGAATTGAGCAGAGAATGATCCCAAACACTGAGCAGGGAATGATCCCAAACATGAGTAGGCAGTGATCCCAAACAGGCCTGAAGCAGAGAGTGATCCCATATAGGAATTGAGCAGAGAATGATCCCAAACACTGAGCAGGGAATGATCCCAAACATGAGTAGGCAGTGATCCCAAACAGGCCTGAAGCAGAGAGTGATCCCATATAGGAATTGAGCAGAGAATGATCCCAAACACTGAGCAGGGAATGATCCCAAACATGAGTAGGCAGTGATCCCAAACAGGCCTGAAGCAGAGAGTGATCCCATATAGGAATTGAGCAGAGAATGATCCCAAACACTGAGCAGGGAATGATCCCAAACATGAGTAGGCAGTGATCCCAAACAGGCCTGAAGCAGAGAGTGATCCCATATAGGAACTGAGCAGAGACTGATCCCAAACACTGAGCAGGGAATGATCCCAAAGACTCAGTGGTGTGTGGATGGGATTTTCAGAGGTGGAACCCCCTCCCCAATGGGGACCCCGGGAAGTCTCAGTGCCACTCTCTGTCCCCACTGATGGCCACAAGTGTTTGGGGATGGGATCTTTGCCATGAGCCACATTCCTGGCCACCCCAACCTGCAGGCTCAGCTCCAGCCAGGTGGCTTTGAAATGGAGATGGGGTGAAGTCCCTCAATGTCCCAGAGGTTCCCCCAGTTCCCACAACAACCCACAACCAGAGGCCTTTGTTCTCTTTAACAGGGGGAGGGCTGAGGAGGGATTATCTCTCTCAGCCCAGTTTATGAGCTCTGTTTGCCCTTTGTAGGCATCAAAAAGCCAAAACGTTGCCCTTGTTTCGTTGTGATTCATTTGCATCGCGCTCAGAGATCAGAGCCCAGCTGTGCTCCCAGATCAAGGCAGGGATGCTGGAACAAGCAGGTTTATCTGATGGCATGAAGCATAAAAACAAACAAAAAGAATAAAGAAAACCACTCCTTAAAGCTTTGCTGGAAATTTCCTGTTTAACACGCTAAGGAAAAACACTGAAATGGTGTTGAGGGGCAAAATGTGTGTTTTGGGCAGATCCACCTCTCAGAGCCAAACACATCCTGTGCCCCAGGGTCAGCTCCAGGCTCATTGCAGGCTGCAGGTGGGCAGGGTGGCCCTAAAGTGAGAAAGAGCAGGTGGATATTTTGGTGAAGGACATCAAACTTGGCCTCCACAACCCCCTGGAGTCCACTTTGCACCACAAGGACAATAATTCCATGGATGATTCTCCTTCTCCTAAGCTGTTCTACACAGGCACAGGTTGGGCAGAGAAGCTGTGGCTGCCCCTGGATCCCTGGAATGTCCAAGGCCAGGTTGGAGCCCCCTGGGCTGGTGGGAGGTGTCCCTGCCCATGGCAGGGGGTGACACTGGATGATCCTTAAGGTCCCTTCCAACCCAAATCATTCTGCCATTCCACTTAATTTTTAAAATCCTGTGTCCATATGTTTTTCCTCCGTGGTTACAAAAGGGATTTGGAGGGAAAGGTCTTCTCAAGTCTAACCAGAATTTTGGGAGGGGTTTGTTTAAGACTGGAGCTGTTTTAAACCCCAAAACACTAATTCCCAAGAGACTTTAAACTCCAATCACCCTCCTTCCCAGCAGTGCAGTTTAAATAAACAATGAATAAACTCCCCAGCTCAAACACCACCCAGCACAGGTGAGTGATGGGTTTGGGAGGAGAATCCTTTCCCAAGCAATGGTTGGGTTGGGAGCAGGAGGAACCACCATCAGACCTCGTTCCCCCCCATCTCCAGCTGCCAGAGGAATCCTCTGCTCCGGAGGCCTTGTGCTTCATCCTGGGGGAGCAGGAAGAGGGGGACAAATTGCAAATTAAACCAGACAAGAGGAACAGAACTCCAAAGGCTCCCCAGCCTGGCCGGGGCCTGCTGGGAGCTCGTTCCTTCCCCTCCTGATTTACAAGTCACACATGGCGGGTTGTTTACGTTCTGGGGCTGGTTTATGTTCTTCCAGAAAGGAGGAATTCCTCCCGTAGATTTTGATTGCTTTCCTTTATGCCTCTCCCCCCCAACACCCCCACCCTCCAGGATCTGGTTTCGCTTAATATGCCCAGAGGTTTCCGGAACAAAAGAGGTTGTTGGATTTTTTTTTTTATGTCTTTTTTTTTTTTTTAATGGCTAAACAAAAAGCCGACTATTTGTTCAGGAAGGTTGAGGCTGATTCCCATTATGTGCCTGTGAATCCAGGCTTCTTCCAGGCTCTTCTGGAAGTTGTGCCTTCGTGTGTCACATGAATTAAAAGCTGCAAGAAACAGCCAGAAACATCCCAGTGGAAACCATTCCCACCCGTTCCTTTGGTCGTGTTCAGCTGTGATTTCCCTGTCCTGAAGGAGGACTCCTGGTCTTGCAGTTCTGCTCTACAGGCTCCAAAACCTCCTTGGGCCAAGCGAAAATTCCAAAGGGATGTTGCTGTCCTCACAACAAGAGGAAAAAAGACAGAGGTTCCTTTGATTCCAAAACATCCACAGCGGAGCTGAAGCTCCTCCAGGATCCCAAAGCTCCTCCAGGATCCCAAAGCTCAGGCTACAGCAATAATCAATGGGTAATCAATGGTCCACCTGCCCATCCAAACCACTTGTTCCTTAAATCCCTGGAGAGAGGACTTATTTGTTGAAGCCAGATGCTTTTGGTGTCAGGTCCAACCCTGTTCCCGTGGGATCTGCATCCTGGGCTGGATTGACAGAAGGTCCAGGAGCACAGCTGGGGAACCAAACCCGTGGTTGGTTCTCCATGGATTTGTTAATTCCCCATGCAAGAAAGATGTGGACATCATGGAGAGGCCAGTGGAGGACCCAGGATGGTTGGAGGTCTCAGGAGAGACTGAGAGAACCAGGTCTGGTTCTGGGAGATCTTAATGTGGCCTTTCAGAACTTAAAGGGGCTTAGAAAAAGATGGACTTTTTGGCAGGGTCTGCAGTGGGAGGGTCAGAGGTGACACTTTTGACATGAAAGAGGGTAGATTTAGAGACTGGATGTTGGGAAGGGATTGGTGGCTGGGAGGGTGGGCAGGCCCTGGCCCAGGTTGGACAGAGAAGCTGTGGCTGCCCCTGGATCCCTGGGAGTGTCCAAGGCCAGGTTGGAGCCCCCTGGGCTGGTGGGAGGTGTCCCTGCCCATGGCAGGGAGGATGGTCTAGTTGGTCTTTAAGGTCCCTTCCAATCCAAACCTTTCTCTAATTCCCTGGACATCCTCCCAGAGGGAAGGGACAGGCAAGACCTCACCACTGGCAACATCTTCCCATATAAGAAGACACAGAAAACAGAGCCAGACCCTGCTTGGAAGTTCACAGGGAGAGGAGAAAAGGCAACAATGATGTCCTACAGCATGGGGAGGTCAGACTGGACTGAAGGACTTCCCTGGTTTCACCCTGGCAATGGTGAAATGCTGGAACACTTCCATGGAAGTGGGACCAGCTCCACCTTGGAGTTAGTCAAAGACTCAACTGGAAAAGCCCCAGAGCAACCTGATCTATTAGGCCTGATCTGGGCAGGGGTTTGGGCTCGAGGAGCTCCAGATGTGCTTTCCACCCCCAGCTGTTCTAGGAGTCCATGAATCCTGATGAATAAGGACTTTAATGAGCAGGCCAAGTGCCAGCTTGGCTTTCCCCTCCAGGCTGGGAGGAGAAGGGAGCTGTGTCTGGGGGGCTGCTCTGCACATCGAGCCCCCTCCTTGCAGTCCCTGCCATGTCCAGGCTCCAGGGAACAGGCAAAGGGAGCAGAGCAGAGCCATGTGCTGCTCTCCAGAGCTGGCATTGCCCACCCCCTGGCACTGGGGCCATCCTGCCAGAGCCCCTGCCCGCCTGGCCCAGCAGTGGGAACACCCAGCTCTGCCAAGGGGCTTCTGCACAGCCCCCAGGTCAGCAGGAGGGCTCTGCCAGCTGGGCTTTATTCCAGGAGGAGATTGCCATGGCCTGGGATTTGGCACCTTTAGAGCTCAGCCTAATTGTCTGAGGGGACTTTTCACAGCCCAGGCAGGGCAAAAAGCCACTCCCTGCCATCTTTGCAAGGGAGGAAGTGAAAAGTGAGGATCTGTTGGGAAAGCAGAAGGGAAGACAAACTTTGGAAGGCCTTTGGAGCCATTTCTTTAGTTGAATGGGGATCTGGATTCAGCTGCCTAAAACAGCTCTGAAATCAGACAGGGATTGCCACAAATTGATCCAAAACCAGGAACACGAAGATAAAAACACCAGGAATCTCAAAGGAACCATGCAGCAGCATGCAGGTTGGAACATATTTGGAATACATCCAAAACCCTCCAAAAGAGCTTTAAATAAATTGTCCTGATCATGAGTTTAATGGAACAACCTTTGAGCAAACAGCAGCATTTTGTTGTGCAATTCCAGAATAACAAAAGGAGAAAAACCAAACTGAGACCACCAAGGGATTCCATCACCCTGTACCTTGTTTCTGACCCGAGTCAAGAACCGAGGAACTGGGGAAAAGAGACTTTAAACCAGTCAGTTTGGGCTCAACACTCTCCAGGAGACCTTCCCAGCATCCTACAAGGTGCTCCTCTGGTTGCCTTGAGGTCACTCAGTCCAGCCCCTGTTTAAAGCAGCTCTAACTAGATCATTCTGCTTAGAACTTGTACATTTGAGCCTTGAACACCTCCAAAGGTGGAGAAATCCCTTGGGAATGTCTCTGCCACGAGTATTTCCAGCTCCCTTATGAAGTCAGGTGGGCTTTAAGCACCTCCACCCTCTGACTGGTGGCACTGCCTCCTTTTGCCCATCACAACTTCAGTAAATCACACCCCAAACCTGAGTCAAATGGCACCCCAGGCACAAAAAGGGATGAAGGAAATAATATTTCCATGGAATTCTGCAGCAGCTCTGCCTTGGAAGGACACAAAAGACAAGTGAGAGGAGTCACTGACCTGGTGGGACCTTCAGCCTCAAGGAAATTGTGATGGTTCCAGCTCTGTGACAGGGCAGGGCACTTCAGTGCTTGGACACAGCCTGGGAAGGGACACACTGACACATCCCACCCATCCATGGGACAGCATCCCACCCTCCAGGTAGGAAAGCCACCACAGGGACCTCTTTTTCACAGATTCCCAGATCCTGCTCAGTTGGGAGGGACCCTCGAGGACCATGGAGGGCAAATCTTGAGCCTGAGGCTCTGTGAACTCACCAAGAGCATGATAAGTGTGAGAGCTTTGAGGACATTTGAGCACAGCCAAGACCTTGTGAGCACTGGAACCCAGGGCAGGTAACACTGAATCCTCACCTGGGTAGAAACAGTGAATGACCAAAGGAGGGATAAAATCCCATGGGATTTCAGGGGGAAGTTGGCTCCTTTGTGGAGAGGGGCAGCCTGAGAATTTAGCATTCACTTTAATAAGAAACAACATCGATGGAGTTGCATCTACTCTGCTTGTCTGGTTTTTATTTACCCTTCCTCCCCTCTTTGGAAAAGCATCACAGAGCAAAACAGCCCAGAAGGGGAACCAGCCTGATAAATAGACCATCAAGAGAAACAATTAGCCTAGATAGGAAAATTAAATAGGGGGAGCCACTAATCAGCTGCTCCCTCTGCAAGGAGGAGGAGGAGGCTGGGAAAGTAATTTAAAAACCCTTTTGGAGGAGCCTCTGAGGCAGAGCGGAAAGTGAAAATACAGATGGCCAGAAATGAGAGCAAGTCTGTGCTGTGCAGGAACAGGTGGAATTGGTTAGAGGCACAGCTCCCTCCCACCCTGCTCTTACCCCCTCCAAGCCTTCTCATGACTTTACCTTCTGCTTGGCAGCGCTGAGAGCTGGGAAATAAAAAAAATAGCTCCCTCCAAGCTGGTGTTTCCAGCTGGGACGCGGCACCAGTTCCCAGGGGCTGCACACAGAGCCCCAGAATGATCCTAATTCCTCTCCCTACCCCACAAGCTGAGGGGTAACTCAGCATCCCCCAGAGCCTCAGGCAGGATGGACCAGAGGGAAACCACTGCTGGGAAAAGTAATGATAAATAAACCCATCCCCTCCCAGGAGAAGCAGCTTTGTGAGGATCAGGCTGAGTCAGTCCAGCACCAAGGCAGGAGGGAGCAGAGCACAGCTCCAGTTTGCCCACATCACATCCCTGTTTGCTCCAGGATCCCATTGTTTGCTCCCATTCCCACAAGAAACTATTTGGGATCACCCTGAAGACCATCTAGTCACCTGTGAAGGCCACTCAGAACTGGAGGGGTAACTCAGCACCCCTCGAGCCCTGGGCAGGATGAACCACAGGAAAACTTCTCCTGGGTAAAACAATGCCCCCACCACATTCCTGTTTGCTCCAGGATCCCACT
>WBMV01016872.1:0-12452 GCA_013396655.1 Campylorhamphus procurvoides | reverse complement strand
TAACCCTGTCCTTTGCCCATTAAAAACCATTTCCCTTCGTTCTGTCTCAATCTGCCCAAATAAAAAGTCCCCTCATTTCTCTAAGCTCCCTTAAGATGATGGAATACTGGAAGAGATGTTTCCAGGTCCAATCCCCCATATCCCTAGGAAAGGATGGATGTGATGTGACCACTGGTATGGCCATGACCTCCTCCTTCTGGTCCTGTTCTGGTCACAGAGCAGTGGGATCTGCCTTCCCACACTGCTTTTTCCCACAAGCAACCCCTTGGTTGGAAAGTCCATCCAAAACCACCAGAACAGCTGCATTTTTGGGGTCAAAAATACCAAAATTAGACTGCCTAATTTCTTGGGATATGGGAAAACTACTTTTTCCCTGTAAACACGGGAAGGTTCCTTGAGTTTTTGAGCCATGGCACAGAAGTGGAAGCTGCCACCCTTTAGTGGTTACCTGACCAGGAGGCAGCTGGGGTGGAAAATCTGCCTCAAGGGATCTAAAATAAAGCCCAAAAGTTTTGTTTCGGATGGAACCAAAGGATTTTGAACCACGAGATTCCACTTGGAGTTTTAAATTTTCCTTCCTATTTTCTGGCAGAGTCAAACAAAGTGATTTCGGGGCCTTGTCCACCGGTTGCTGAGGAGCAACTCCCACCTATTTTGGGTCCAGACACAAAAATAACTTTGGAGGTAAAAAAAGTGATCCACGAACTCCCGAGAAATTCCTAAATCATGGAAAAGAGCAGATTCTGAGCGTGAAAAACAGGGAACATTTTAGCCATTCAGTTTCAAAGTGTATGAACTCAGGACTCTGGATGCTGATAAAATCCTTGGGTTGCACTGATGCCACTTATTGCTCAGGAAAATAACGTCATTTATTGCTCAGGAAAATGATGTCCCTTTGCTCAGGAAAAGACTTTTCCAGCAGCATCCAAAGAGCCAGGAGACAAAGAGGAGGGAGAGGAAGTGGCCGAAATGCTTGGAATGCTGAGGATTAAGAAGCTGCTCTGCAGCATCCCAGGAGCACAAAGAGCACGGGGACAGGGCAGAGCAGTGAGGTGACCCCACAGGCATCTGCAGAATGACAAAACCAGCCCTTTTAGGGGGCACTTCAAACCCACCCCTGGAGTAGGTGACGTTCCATGGACAGAACTCCCTGAAAAGGAACTATGCCAGGAATGTCAAGTGACAGGGGATGGTTTCGCAGAAACCTCTCAAAGATCTCCCTGCCCTCCAAAAAGAAAAGGGAGAAGAAAAAAAAACCCAGAAAGAGGTTTTTCCGATCGTGAAGTCATTTCACTTTCTTCTTCATCGGCAGAGAAGGGGCAAAGGAATGTGAGGCATTTACTAGCGGGGCAGGAATCACTCGAAAACCCAACGAGGCCGTTAATTAGGGAAGCAAATACAATTAACGCGGCCTCCGAAGAGTTTACACAAGCTGCTTTTAGAAAAATATCCCCTTCTACCCAGCAAGTGTCTCGTTGAGAGGTGAAATTAAGCAGCTGGATGGGGGGAAAATAACCCAGGAGATGCTTGCAAAGGGCAGCTCCTCAGCTGGGCTGGAGGAGATCAATGGGATGGAGACACCAAAGTCATTATTGCAATGATCAAACCCCTCAGTGCAGCCCCCAAAGCCCTGAGCTCTTGGGAGGCAGCAAGAGATGAAAGGAAAAAAGGCAAGGAAAGGGGGAAAGGTGGGAATTTCCCCGAGATAAGGATGAGCAAGGCAAGAAGAAGCTCAGGAGTCACAGAAGTGGTAATTTTGCTGAACAGTCCCTGCTGACTTTGGGGTCGTTCACATCTGGGTTGGAAGGGGCCTGTTGAAATGATCCCCCTCAGCTGGGCCAGCTCTGAAGCTTTGATTTAATCAGTTCAAACACTCAAGGTCAAGTATTGACCTCAAAAACACCTGCCATCCACGTTCTGCAGGAGAAACTGGGAGACTGAGCAGGACCTTCACCTGGGGGCACATCCCAGAAGGTTCCAGAGCACACACCATCAGGAGAGGATGGGAAAATGGGCAGTGCTGATACCCCACATTCTCAGGACAGCTTTGGAAGTCCTGAAAGGGTGAAAAAAAGCTCAGGGTGGGATGTGAAGTGTCTTTTCAGTGGATTCACAGCATCTTCATTGAAAACTCCAAGCGTCCCCGGAGAAAACACCGGCCACAAACTCACCCCTCCTTCCAGCAGAGCAAGGCTAGAAGGTGACAGCCAGGGCTGGGACGTGATAAAACAGATTCCATCCCCATGGGGAAACACTGCTTAGTCGGGGTCACCCCTGCCTGGAGGAGACTCCGAGCTCCATGGGTGTGACAGCAGCTGGACAGGAGGGTGGAGGCTCCAGCTCCAAGGGCAGGCTCAGACCAGGCTCTGCCTCTGGGTTCCCCTCTCCACAGGAGGGGTCAGCTGATGTTTGTCCCCTGCTGACCAAGCAGGACACCAACAAACCCTGTCACAGCTCCTGCTTGAGCACACAAAGTGCCTCCAAGGTCTGGGAAAGCACTGAGGACCAACCCAGGGCTTTGGAAGTCTATGGCCAAGTTCTGGAGACAACTGTTTGGAGACAACTTCTTTTGTGTAGACTTTTGGAGACAAATGTTTCGAGACAACTTCTTTTGTGTAGAGCTTTGCACCAACCCTGCAAGACTCTTACTCCTTCCTAAGACAGAAAGATCAGCCTAGCAAAGCCTCACAGCTCTGAAGATCTAGGAAAGCACCGAGGAGCAACCCAGTCCTTTGCAACTTTATGCCCACGTTTTGGAGACAATGTCCCTTGTGTAAAACTCCTCCTTCTCTGCACCAACCCTGCAAGACTCTTACTCCTTCCTCAGACAGAAAGAGCAGCCTAGTAAAGCCTCCAGCTCCAGATGTCTGGAAAAACACCGAGGAACAACCCAGAGCTTTGCAAGCCCATGCCCAAGTTTTGGGGACAACATCCCTCTGCTCCAGCCCTCTGAGGCTCCCTCAGACAGAAAGAGCAGCCTAGTAAAGCCTCACAGCTCTGAAGGTCTAGGAAACCATCGAGGAGCAACCCAGTCCTTTGCAACTTTATGCCCATGTTTTGGAGACAACGTCCCTTGTGTAAAACTCCTCCTTCTCTGCACCAACCCTGCAAGACTCTTACTCCTTCCTAAGACAGAAAGAGCAGCCTAGCAAAGCCTCACAACTCCAGATGCCTGGGAAAGCACCAAGAAGCAACCCAGTCCTTTGCAACCTTATGCCCACGTTTTGGAGATGACATCCCTTGTGTAAAACTGCTCCTCCTCTGCACCAACCCTGCAAGACTTTTACTCCTTCCTAAGACAGAAAGAGCAGCCTCACAGCTCCAGATATCTTGGAAAGGACCAAGGAACAACCCAAAGCTTTGCAAGTCCATGCCCAAGTTTTGGGACAACATCCCTCTGCTCCAGCCCTCTGAGGCTCCCTCAGACAGAAAGAGCAGCCTAGCAAAGCCTCACAGCTCTGAAGATCTAGGAAAGCACAGAGGAACAACCCAGAGCTTTGCAAGCCCATGCCCAAGTTTTGGGGACAACATCCCTCTGCTCCAGCCCTCTGAGGCTCCCTCAGACAGAAAGAGCAGCCTAGCAAAGCCTCACAGCTCTGAAGATCTAGGAAAGCACAGAGGAACAACCCAGAGCTTTGCAAGCCCATGCCCAAGTTTTGGGGACAACATCCCACTGCTCCAACCCTCTGAGATTTTCTCATACAGAAAGAGCAGCCTGGTAAAGCCTTACATTTCTAAGCCCACGTGGTGCTGGTGGGACCCACCCAGGAGGGTTTTTAGGTGCTTTTGAGCTCCGAGCACAGCTCTGCAGGGGCTCAGCTGGCACTGCCCAGCCCAGCACCAGCACAGCACCCCCAGGCCAGGATGCTACCCCCGAGCTCACCCTGGGGAAGGGGCAGCTCGGCTGTGCCTCCTTGCAACAGCTGTAGGGAGACGCTCCCCCTTTTCACCCCCCCATCTCACGGCCCCCAAGATGCCTCAGAGAGACACACGGAGACCACAGGAGGAGATGCAGAGAGAGAGTTTATTAACAGAGCTGGGGTGTATATATAGGTTTTAGGGGGATCCAAATTACTACCAATAGAAATCAAAGGATAAAAGACCAATGGGAAAGGGTTAACTACTAAGAACCAATAGAGAAACTAAACCAGACACCTCCAAGGACGAATTCCTTGGTGCTTAGCTACAGAGATAAGGGGAGTTTCAGGGGGTCTTGGGAAGAAGAAGGATGACTAAGTAAAAAAGACAGGAAACCATTTTACAACACTGTAAAAGCTTCAGGTTTTAAAGCACCCTGGTTGTTTTCTTCACTTTCCTCAGAAACCCATTTCTGACAGGATTTTTCCCATTTCTGATGCTGCATGTTCTCTGCCACACCTCCTGCAGATGTGCCCCTTGGCCATCAGTTCTGGAGGTGTGGGATGTTCCATGCCCGGGTTGCTTCATGCCCTGCTTCCCTCCAACCCGGCCAAGTGGCAGAACCATCCAGCTCCTGGCAGGGATGAAAAGCCCCAAAGATGAAGGGAACAGCCTGTCCTGCTCCTTTCAGAGCTGCTGAACCGTGGCAGCCGTGTTGGTTTTGCGACAAAGCCGCCCTTCCCGGTGGCTGCACCTCCAGGGAGCCCTTCCCGCAACCCCAACGGGGGGTGGCGAACAAAGGAGAAAAGCCCTTCAACTTTTGACCCTCCTGGAGGTTACAAATGAAGGGGAGATGGTGTCATGGGGGATGAGTCAAGAGCCATCTCGCAGTGCCCACACCACACGTGCCTCTGGGCTTTGTCACCTCCTCGGAGGGTTTGTCCTGTCCCCTCCTCCTCAGAGGAGAAGATCCTGGCAGGTTTCGTCCATGGATGAGCCTGACTGTGGTGGCAGCAAGTAAATTATAGCCCTCAGGTCCAAAGACCAAGCCACATCTCTGGTAGATGTTAGTCTTGATCCATGGGGGGATGAGAGCAGATTTAACAAAGCCTGAGAGATGGATTTCCTGTGTCTGCTCATCTCCAGGTGTCCTCAGACATCCTTCACACCTGAAGGCCAGGTTGGATGGGGCTTGGAGCAACCTGGGCTAGTGGAAGGTGTCCCTGTCCATGGCAGGGGGTTGGAATGAAATGAACTTTAAAGTCCCTTCAACCCAAATCAATCTGTGATTCTGCAAATTCATGCTCAGCAACCAGAGCCTGAAGGGGCTCCAGGAGAGCTGGAGAGGGACTGGGGACAAGGGAGGGAGGGACAGGACACAAGGAATGGCTTCCCAGTGCCAGAGGGCAGGGCTGGCTGGGAGATTGGGAAGGGATTGGTGGCTGGGAGGGTGGGCAGGCCCTGGCACAGGGTGGGCAGAGAAGCTGTGGCTGCCCCTGGATCCCTGGGAGGGTCCAAGGCCAGGTTGGAGCCCCCTGGGCTGGTGGGAGGTGTCCCTGCCCATGGCAGGGGGTGGCACTGGATGGGCTTTGAGGTCCCTTCCAACCCAAACCATTCCAGGATTCCACAAATTCATGCTCAGAACAACCAGTGAGTGCCTGGCAGCAGGGAGGGACACCCAGCTCTGTTTGCAGGGAGGAAAACCAAGCAGAGGAGGGACAGATTTGTTCCAAAGTCACCCAGGGACCCCATGGGTGACACAACTGCCCTGCAGTCCCAACCCTGTCCTGTCCAGGAGGGCCAAAGCCACAGGACAACAGAGAGGCACTTCCACAAGGCCTCCCTCTGGATCCCATTTCAGCTCTTCACTGATTTGGGATCGTTTTGGGGGGTTTTAAGGCAGTTTGATATGTATAAAGTCAACAAGAAGGACACCCACAGCTCCCATGAGTGGTGCAAACTGCATCAGCTCTCAGGGGAAGCTTCTACCAAACATGTGTTACCCACAGAGCATTCCCAGGAATTCCTGAGGAGTTCATTGGGAAACAGAAAATGCTCTGGCAATGTCCTCATGCACGGACAAAAGTCACCCAGCCTTCTCAGCTGATGTGGGCTGGAAAGAAAGAAATGAATAAATATATAAATCTGGAGAGATAAATACAGATGTGTGTGGAATCAGCTCAGACCACAAGTGAGCAGCGTTCACGTTCTGGTACCAACATCAATGTCATCACTTTCCTGAGTCAGTCAGGACTGAAAGCACAGTCACTCTTGCCCGAAGGCAGGAGGCAGAGCCACACATTACTGAGCTGGAACTACTGGTTATGGGCTGGCACGGAGCCAGAACGAGCATCCACATCTATCCATGTTTTCCTGAGCTGCCATGGGAAGCTGGGGCTTCTCCAGGCTGAGAAGCAGCACTGACATCCCACCTTCCACCCTCCACTAACATTCCTCAGCTCCTTTAGCAGGACCTTTTGGAGCTTCACCTGCTCCCCTTGCACTTCCAAGCAGAGCCCAAGGCAGGAAGGAAGGTGTGAAATCTAAACCTTCATTAAAGGTTTTGTAAGAAGTCAACGAGGCCAAACGAACAGAGGATGTAACAGAGCCATAAATATCTCCCAGAACCATAAACAATCCAACCTGCTGCAGCCTGGGCATTCCTAAAGGCTTCAGGCATTTGGTGCTGTGGCCACAATTATTTCAGCATTTCCCATCCAAGGAACCAGAAGGACAGGCAGATGTGGTGTCCTGGTTTTAGGATATCACTCCCTGTGCCTTTCCCAACTCTCTTTTCCATGGATTAGGGCTCCTGCTTCAAGCAGGGGGTGTTTAAAAGTTGGGCCTGAGCTCAGGGCCTTCCATATTCAAGTGCACAGAGACACTGAAATGGCTCAGAAGAGACTCAGCAAATGGGGCAGAGGGGAGAAAAACAACTTTACTCAACAAAATGGGTTACAAAACCCCAAAACCACAGGATTTCCCCCAGTCAAGACTGGCATTAGAAAAACCACCTTCCCTTCAGTGTCCCAACAGTGCCAAAAACTTCTGGAAGGTGGAGAGAACTTCTCAGGTCACTGAAGGACTAGTGAATTCTCAGCAGCACCAACCCATCACTGCATCATCTCTCAGGGCAACTTGGGAAAGTGGGAAATATTTGGCTTTGCCAAGGAAATTCCTTATTGTGCCTTCAGGGCACCAACTATGCAGGACACAAATCCCTGTGTCCACCCTGCACATCCCACCACTTCCAGGAGGCACAGGAGAAAAGCTGAAGTATTTTAGGAGCAGGAGGATGGGCTGGCAAGAGTTTTGGGGGTCCTCAAAGTAGAATATTCATACCTGCTATCCTCAGGTGTGTCCGTCCCAAAAAATCCATGTCTTTGCCTAAAAAAAGACATCCTCACCTCAAAAAACCTGTGTGCATCTACAGGTTTTCATCAGTTCCCTCAGAACCCTCCTCAGATATTCCACAAGCTTCTCCATCTCACACCATCATGTTTACCCAGAGAGATTCTGGACTCTCCATCCCTGGAAGCGTCCAAGGCCAGGTTGGACGGGCTTGGAACAACCTGGGATAAAGGAATGTGTCCTTGCCCATGGCAAGGGGTAGAGGGAGATGGTCTTTAAGGTCCCTTGCAACCCAAACCATTCTACAATTCCATGTTTCCAGGTTTTCCAAGCCTCACAGGAATCTCCAGCTTGCTTAATTCCCTTCTCCACACCCCCAGAGTGCTACAACAACAATTAAACAGGGTATGGCTGTGTTTTATGTTGGATACCTCAGTTATAACAAGAGTTGGAGAAGATCCCCCTTTTCAACACTGACCAAGGCCCAGAGACACAGAAAAAGCCTAAACTTTTTCCCCAACAGATCCTGAAGGTTTTTGGCTTTGCTGCAAAGCTCCAGGTTGTCCTGAGGTCATGACCCACCTTGTCTGAGGGACGTGGAATATCTGCCATGGGGTCACTTCACTAAAGATGCTTTTGCTTAAGCTGCACATTTTGTGATGGGGCACCAGAAGTGTCTTCTCTTCTCTCTTTTCTCCCTTCCCAGGGCATTGCCAAGGCTCTCTGGAGCGGGGCTGTAGACAAGAAGCCGTGATTCACCTCCACAGGGACCTCAAGGTAAGTGACATTTGCCAGGCTTAATCACGACCTGGTGAACAATGGGTGAATCACAGCGCTGACCTTGACATCACTCCCCCAGATTAGCATGACCTTGGCCACCTCCCCACAGGGACCAGGCCAGGCATGAGCCAGTCCCTCCCCGGGATGATTCACGGCTGAGATTAACAACAGAGAAAGCACCAAGCCAAGCAGAATTCTTTGCAGAGCTGAGTGAAGCAGGAAATGTTTTCCTCGCCCGTGACTCCGGGATCACATTATCCCACTATTACATGTCCCTTGGAAGTTCTGCACAAACACGGTGGGGATGAGGGGCAGGAAGGAAGGAGGACAAACAGGTCTGTTGTGAGAGAGCTCACATGAGATAGGAGGGCACTTGGAACCCTCTGCATGAATCACACACAGAAGCTGAACCCTAATGACCCCTAAGCCAAACTCTGCCTGATCTCACCATAAGAAGCACCTTCAGCCTGGCCCGAGCACCTCCTGCTCGCTGCATCCACTGATTCATCAGCAGGAACTCCACAATGAAGCCCTTGTTCCAACAAATCAATATTTTCCAGAGGAGCACTAAAAAAAGGTTGTCAGGGTTATTTCGAGCTCACTTTACAAGAAATAAAAGGGGCCATGCCCAGAGCCCAAAACCTGTGAGAATCCAAGTTTCCAAGTGTTCACCTTGGTAGTTTACACCCTGTCAAGGGAATTGGTGGAACCTGTGGCAGGTACTTCAACTATCTCAAGAGATGAGGTAAGAACAATTTCCTTATCTTGTTAATCCCTTACACAGTGAAAAAAAACCCACAGCACAAAAGCTCCGTGCTCCCCTCCAGGAGCTGCTGCCGTCACAGCGTGCCTGACTCAGACCTCCCAGGCTCAGAAAACCCTCCCTTCAGAAATTCCTCAAAAAAAATGAAAAGCTTCTGGTTTGCCCCATTCATCCAGAGCACCTGAGGTGTCCCCTCGTTACCTGCAGCTCATGAGGAAGCCTCACCTGTTCTGCCTGTGACCTCTGAGGAGGAGAGACCTGAAAGCAGAAAGCTCAGCAAAATCCAGCCAGGACCTGCCCATCCTGTTCCACACACAGGGATTTGCCTTGTTTAATTCGGTTTGGGAGGAGGAGAAGCAAAGGTTGATGTCTCCTTGGTAATTCCTTGGGATAGCAGGGCTGGACACCCAGGCAATGACCCCCTGAGGTGACCTGATGGCAGTACCCAGGGTGCACACTCTGCTTATCCTGTAGGAACCATCCTCTGCTGTTTAAGGAGCCACTCCTTGGGCCACTTTCTTCTCTCCAGGCTCTTCAAAAGCCAGAGTCCCTCTGCACAACACCTGAGCTGGTTCCACTCCACCTCATCCTGGGATTCAGCAGTGCCTTGAGCTCCAACTTGCTGCAGCCAGACTGGTTTTACCCACCAGGGAGATGATTTGCACCCCAGGGAGATGATTTACACCCCAAGGAGCCACAGGTGACTTCTACTGCATCTTCCTTTTCTTATAAGTAGATAAACTCACAGGAAAAATAGTCAATGACACAAACCAGCCCCACAGAACAGCTTGGCCAGGATGGAATGGCAACCTTCTCCATAAAAAGTTCCCAGAGATCCCTGGTTAGAACCACCCAGAGGACTTGGAAACTACTGGAGATCACAGAATCAGGTTGGAAAAGACCTCTGAGGACATCGAGTCCAACCTTTGACTGATCACCACCTTGTCAACCAGACCAGAGCCTTGGACATGGATGGATCCATCTGTCACCATGTGGTGCCACCTCCAGCCTAGACCTTGCTTTTTGTTGCTCTTCTCTCTGCCATGGGCACTGCAGGGATCATTCCAGGGGAACCAGGTCTCTCCTCCCAGGAAACAAGGGACAGGGTCATCTCAAGTTGTGCCAGGGGAAGTTTAGATTGGATATTAGGGAAAATGTCTTCATGGAAAGGGTTGTCGAGCATTGGAACTGGCTGCCCAGGGAAGTGGTGGAGTGCCCATCCCTGGAAGAGTTTAAAAACATGGATGTGGTACTTGAGGACGTGGTTTGGTGGTGAACATGGTGGTGGTGCTGGGTTGATGGTTGGAATCTTGGGATTGATGATCTTCAAGATCTTTTCCAACCTTAGCAATTCCGTGACTTTATATATGGAATAAAGAGACACAGAGATCACTGCTGGCTTGAAGCACATCAAATCATGGAATGGTTTTGGTGGGAAGGGACTTTAAAGCCCACCCAGTGCCACCCCTGCCATGGGCAGGGACACCTCCCACCAGCCCAGGGGGCTCCAACCCGGCCTTGGACACTCCCAGGGATCCAGGGGCAGCCACAGCTTCTCTGCCCACCCTGTGCCAGGGCCTGCCCACCCTCCCAGCCACCAATTCCTTCCCAACATCCCACCTAAACCTACTCTTTTTCACTTTGAGGCCATTCCCCTTGACCCACCACACGAATCCCACACGGATCACTCCTCATTTCCACACAACCACAGCAGCCTGACGTTCCCATCCAACAGCCCCACTTCCCTCCATGGCCCTGCTCAGGCAGAACCCAACTCTCAGCTCCCAGATGAAGAGGAATGGGGATGGAGAACCCTCAGGAGCCCCTGAGATGAAGAGGAATGGGGATGGAGAACCCTCAGGAGCCCCTGAGATGAAGAGGAATGGGGATGGAGAACCCTCAGGAGCCCCTGACCCTTGGCTTGGGGCGAGTCGGAGCCGCGCTCACCGAGGCTCGAGCGAGCCCACGCAGGTCCCACCGAGCCCCGCAGGGACGCAGCCCTTTCCTGCTCCACATTTCTGTGTGGGTTGGTGCCAGGATCCATCCCTTCCTTCTTGCTCTCTCCCTGCCTTGCCTTCGATTCCGTAGGCTCATCCCACACGGAACCACAGCCGAGCAAACAGTGGCCACCAGCCTCTCCCTCCTCCGTCCCCGCGAGCGCTGCTGCTATTTATGGGTCCCCTGGGGAGCAAACAGTCGTGGCCATTGTATTTGTTTAAGGGTTTGCTGTAATTTCCTGGGGTTGACTGCAGCCTCTGAGGTTAACCACAGTCAGCTCTTGTGGCTGGGTCTCCATCCTCCCCTATTGTTTGGCGTGAAGGTGGCTCTGCCTTGTTTTCTTGGAAGGTCGGGGGATTGTTTGTCCTCTCTGGCTCGGCGGGGAGAGGGTGATGGAAGGGGAGGCAAGAGGAAAAGAGGCTCTTCCTTTTTTAGGCCAGTGGGTTTCTGAGAAAGAGCAGCGTCGCTGACCAGCCGAGGTCAGCCCGAGGTTGCTGAGATGGGAGTTGTGGCAGGAGGAGGAGGCTGAAACCCGCTCTGCTTTGAGAGGATTCCCTGGAGGGGCTCCCGGGAAAAATGGCAAGAATCTCCCACTTCTGCCTCCTTCCAGAGGCGGGTTCTGCAAGGCTTTTCTCCTGAGACAAGCAGGAGAAGGCCATTCCATATAAAGCCCTTCCCGTGCCGGGGCAGGGTCAGCCACATTTGGGCTGTGTCCTGACCTTTTGCTACTGTAATGCTGAGTTTCCACAGCTCTGCCAAAGGGTGATCCTTGCTCTGGCTTCCAGTCTGGGTCCCTTCTGGGAGGACACGGTCACTCTCCAGCCACAGAGAGACAAATTCTTCCCAGCTCGTCTCTGTCAGTGCCTAAGACTGGAAAGTTCCCTCATGGCCCTGGATGCATCCCAGAGCCAAGGGTTTGGACTCTGATTCATGCCTAGAGGGAGAGGAAGGGGCAGGAGAACACGACTCCGTTGACTTCATCGGGTTCCTCCGAGGAGCCAACAAGGGGAACAGGGTAATGGAGTTCAGGGGACACCAGGCAATAAGGGAATCTCACTTCTAATTACTACCAGAGAATCCCAGAACAGTCTGGGGTGGAAAAGACCTCAAAGATCATCCGGTTGCACCTCCTGCCATGGGCAGGGACACCTTCCACTAGTCCAGGTTGTTCCAAGCCCCGGTCTGGAATACCTGTCACAACCTGATTCATGACCCAGGTGATGCCACTGCCTCACAGAGCTTTTATTCCCCCTTTCCCCTCTTTTCCCAGGAATGACAGAGTTAGTCATCTATAAAACACGGATCAGAGAGAAAAAGGCACCGAAGAAATTATGTCACTTCAGCCCAAAGTTGTTGTCTGACGTGGTTTGGAGGAGGTGACACACACACACATGTCCTCCTGGTGCCTTTCCTCTTTGATGGGGAACTATGAGATGGTCCAATTAGAGATCTCAGGAGGCAACAGCTGGTTTGGAGACCACAACCAGCCCTCTCACTGCCAAACAGAACTGCCTGTTCTGGGACCACGTGGAGCTCTTCTCCTGGGACTGGAACAGAAGCAGTTTCAAACCTGCCACGGTCGTGGCACCAACTCTGGCAGAGTTCAAAAAGCACCTGGAGGATGCTCTTGGTCATAAGGGTTAGTTTTAGGTCATCCTGCAAGGAGCAGGCAGCTGGATTGGATGATCCTGATGGGTCCTTT